>OY856410.1:910851834-911451834 GCA_963693085.1 Alisma plantago-aquatica
CTCAGGGATCCCACCACTAAAAAACTTTATGGTTAAGCATGCTTAGCCTAGAGTAGTACTAGGATGGGTAACCAGTCGGGAAGTTTATCGTGGCTTGTGTGTAAGTGAGGACAAAGTTTTTAGTTAAGGCTAGCGGTATTTGTGGGACCAGTCATCATTCCTAAAACTCTACTAGAGCCTTAGGCATTGGGCTCGGGTGTTACAAATGGTATCAAAGACAATTCACCTCTAGTATTTGGGGCCCACATAGACATGTGGCATGCTAGTCTTAAACCATGTGGTCCAGGCAATTTGAAAAGGACTATCCGCTGAGACGAGATGGGGCCACCCTTACGTTAGCAGTCATGGATTGGAGTTGGGTATCCATGGGCCATTCTGGGTCTTCATTGAAATGGGGAAGAGATTATAGGGTCGTATAGTTGAGATTTGATGAGGACATCAAGAGTCTAAGTGGGAGAGATGGTAACGTCCCATGATTTGATGCCTTAGATAAAATGTTCTTCAAAGGGATGATTGCACTTTTCAAATCACCAAGGTGTACCTCCTTTTCAGGTAGTTCATCACTAAGAATACCATAGTTAAGTGTGCTCAGCTTGGAGTACTACTAGGATGGGTGACCACTCGAGAAGTGGATCCTGACTTGTGTGTGAGTGAGGAAAAAGCATGGAGTTAGGGATGGTAGTGGTTTGTGGGGCCATTCATCATTCTTGAAACTCTATTAGAGCCTTGGGTAGTGGGCTCAGACATTACATAAACATTCAAGAGTAAACAAGCTAAGTACTTAGAAAATGAGAGCCCATGTTTTCTGTCATTTTATTTCAATTATACCAATAATATCATGTATTATAAGGCCTTTGAACAACTTCCCATTGGAAGGGTCCGTAAGGGTGCTCATGATTATATAACCCTTTTTATTGACATGGTTCGCCCTATCTTGACCACTAAAGTAGGGATCTCATCCTTATATATTTACTGTGAGAACGCATGATAGTGCAAAAGGTTTATATAATGCAGTTCAATATCATGTTTGCAAGTTATAAAATCAATGAGACAAAGCATCAAGTACAATACTACAATACTACATGGAAATATTTGAGCAACTAAACAAACATACATACATATCAATTTTTCCAACAAGAAAGCCATAGTCATATAATTATTAAATCTCATACTTGATTAAAAGATTCATATATTAACTCATCCTTGATTTTCTAGTCATAAGAAACACCTTACTAAGAACAAGATTAAATACATGTATTAGATTCTTATTGTTAATCATAACTAGTTCCATTTTAGGATTTTGGCCAAGTTAGGTTCAAGATCTCTTATTAGTGCATTTGATGATCTTTTCTTGATTTGGGGTCCTACATGATGGTGTGGTTCAAAGTTTCATGTCATTATATGTTCTATTCATTTTATATGTACATTACAAGATTTATGTCTCCTATGCACATTTTAGGGTCAAAAGAGTAACAATAGGGCAAACAAGACAAATGTTCATCAAGTTATGAGATGTCGAGAGGATATGAGATTAGAGAAACATGATAGGACATAGAAATACCATTCACATATGGGTGGACGTCCCCTAGACTATAGGAAACATTGTCCAAATTTGGTATCAACACATCAACTTTCATTCAATATCCAACATACAATACTTATACATTAGGGTCCAACATATGACCTAACTTGGACATCCACATCAAAGGGGTTAAGGAAAATAGATCAACTCTCATTTGGGAGGGGAGATCATAATAATAAGGTTCATATCAAGATTAGGGTACAAGCATAGAAAGCTAGTCATATGTGTCACACTAGGTCATCACTAGTGAATTTAGGGTCATATACACCCTCATATAATAAGCATGGAGAGAACTTAGGCATTAGGATCTATTACCATCATGGAGTTACTAATTTCAAGAATAGAGAGGAATTTGAATCATAATCAAGTCAAACACATCATTTCATCTAATGTATAACATGTATTCACATAAAAGGGGCACAAGCATGCATATCATGACATATGAACCAAATAAGAGAATGGAGGAGGGTGCATGGGTGATAAAAGTGTCATGAAGTAATATGTATTACTAATTTTCAAAAAAATTATGAATTTCGTATTAATTTTGATTCAAGTTTAGCAAACATAATAAAGTTCATTGTTGAGGTCCCAAAACTAGTCACATACTTACAAAAGAATCATTTATGAGAAATAGGGGTGATAGGAGTTCAAACATGTTTGGAAGAACCTCTAAGTTGCTGAATTGAGAAGTTAGAAGTAATTCGAGCAATTAGATCAAATGTCATAAAAATGCATATCTTTAATACAAAATGATTAGGGTTAGCATATTTTAGGTAAACATGGTAGCATATGAAGGAAGTAAGATTTGGGACCAAGTCTAAAGGGTAGCTCATCAAGTTTATGAATTTGATATATTGATATGCTTCATTTAAATATGGGATGGGATATGTAGTTTATAAAATTTGATGAAACTTCATGAGATCACGATCGTTACCATGACATCATGTGGGTTGTTGGAATCATGAATAAGGGATCTGATAGTCCACCACTACACGTCTCCCAACCGCACGGTCTACAAATGCACATGGCATCTCATGACTGACCCCATGCTTTAACAAACCTTGACCTAGACTGGGTCTCTCCACCCCCTATTTGCAATATTGCCTTTAGGGTCCACCATGGACCACACACATCAACATCCTTCTATTGTCTACGTGATCCCACTGAGCCCAAATATATGTAACTTGCCCTCCTGAGCTGCTCGTCATCGCTGTGAAGAAGCAGCAGGACGAGGGCGTGTGAGGTGGCTACTCAACCTGGGTTTGTGCCACCCAATTTCACCCATTTCCAATGGAGTCGAGGACCATTTCCATCCTTGGTTGTGGTTGTTTGCGCTGAAGAAACCCAAAAGTAGGGCTTAGGGTAGCCACCATGGTTTTTTGCAAGTGATGTAACTTAAAATAGGAAGTCTTAGGGTGTGAAGGAGAGGGGAAAATAGGGAAAAGGAGAGTGGAAGGATAAAGAAATAGAATGGTGAGTCAATTGAGGAAATGGGTGGGAAAAGGGGTGGATTGGTGGAGCCAATAGAAGAGTAGGTAGAGACAGAACTATATGCATCAGTGTGTAGTGTATAAGAAGAACAAGACTTTTCAGCCATTCATCTAGGGTGCAAAGCGCGAGTTCTGTATGTTGTGATTGTCTAAGAATCTTGTGTTGGATGGTTGTGATGGACTTGGGTAACCCTCTTAATTGGGATACACCCTCAAATATTAGCCCAAGTAGAATAAAAATTTGACAAAATCAATAAACTCGGATGTAATTGAGTCAATTTTAAATGGCCATAACTTGAGCTATGATGGTCCGATTGGGGAAATTTTGTGGCTTTGGATTAATAACTAAAAGTTCTACAACATGAAATGCATCAGGGTTCAAGGTGATCATATTGATGAGGTTCAAATAATTTGACATATTTTGGAATGACATGTAGTACAAAAATGCAAATCAATGTCACATATAACAAAGTTAAGCATTGTTGTGTCCAAACTAGAGTATTACAACACTCCAAATATGAAATTGATATCAATGAAGTAAGAATTCCACATTTATTAAAGAGATAGTATACTTAGAGGAGAGAGAAAAGTTAGTTTGTCACATTTACATACTTTAGTGACAAATGCGTGAATCGCCTATAGTCTA
The DNA here is from genome assembly GCA_963693085.1 of Alisma plantago-aquatica. Taxonomy (NCBI): domain Eukaryota; kingdom Viridiplantae; phylum Streptophyta; class Magnoliopsida; order Alismatales; family Alismataceae; genus Alisma; species Alisma plantago-aquatica. The sequence goes on from OY856410.1 coordinate 910,855,553, forward strand.
TGCAAATCTATATAAATATGAGAAAATCATTTTGGAATAAAAAAAGTTACAAGTGATACATGACATAAATATGTCTTCTATATTCGACATGGGGGTACACCATTTAGGTGACATGCGGGTGAGTCAACTATTTTTTATAAGGGGTATATCTTTTAGGTGACATGTATGAAAGTCATTGAATGCTTCCTAGTATAGGGATGAAAATCATAACAAATATTTTTTTAACTTTTGTGTTTCCATGACAAAATTTAAATAGTTAATCATACAATGTCAAAATTCTAAGACCAAATAGTATTTTAGAATATCAACATTATTCTACACCAATTAGATTTCTTCACAAGATTCAAAACAATCAACGAACTATATAGGATGTAGATATCATAATACCCTAGTATAGATTTACTTCTAAACGTGTTTGTTTTCTCTTTGATGTTATATTATGGTAATTGGATATATAAATATGTTGATTATATCAATTGAAAAAGTTTGTGGAAGATTAATAAATGAATGACTAGTGTTTGAAAAAACAATTGAAGTGAAATACACTTTAATTGGACAATGACTATGTAATAGGTCTATTATATGTAAACCCTAAGATGACTTGGGGTTTTGGTTAAGGCGAGCTTTGAAACCATTTATGATCATCATAATATGTTTGAGGCCTTCTTGAAGATGCAAAATAAGTGTTTCAAAAGGTTTCGAATAGAAGTGAATCCTTGGATTATTTAAGGATACCTTTAAGTGTGTTTGGGAGGCTTATAATAGGGTTATATATGCAAGAGAATACAATTTGATTTCCCATGGATAGATCAAACTGACTTTCTAGAATGAAGGGGTTCAAATGGGTGTATGAATATCGAATCAAATCATAGATATTTTTATTAGGTAAGTGGATTGACCTTTTAGATCATTCACCCCTACTTGGAGGCATTGAAGAGATGAAATCAAGAGTTGTGGTAAGAGGCCAATGCAAAGAGGTCGATATGAAGGAATTTAATCTAGCCTTTAGGAAGTCATTTGACTTTATTTGAAGTTGGTTCATTAGTCAACTAACTTGGTGAGAATTTGACCAACCTTGATAAGTTGGGAAACCTTCCAAGAGTAGTGTTGAAACTTTTCTTAATTGTATTTTGGTTATTTGGATTAAGTTATATTTGTGGGCTTTGGTTGGTAGGTTAGTACATGCTATACAAAATTTAAGGAACACCTATATGAGGTAAGGAGTGACAATTTTAACAACCTACAGTTTCCAGACCATATCCTTCTTTCATGGAGATCAGATATGATTTCGAGATGGAAACAAGAAAGAATGGGTTAGTTCTTCCATCTGTCTCCTTCTCCTCTTCCTATGACTCCTTATTCTTGTTGAGATAACAAATTCCTCCATCATAATCATGTTTGAGATTGAGTTCTTCTTGTTTTACTCTCATTTATGCTCTCTTCTTTCCAACTAGGACTGAAAGGAGAAGCATTAGACTTTTGATGCTTGTTTCTTGAGGTTGTAGTTTCTTGAGCTCAAATAGGAGCATGAACAAGAAAGACCAATGTGATTGGACGTTCTTCGCACTTGTTTAAGTTACAAAGGGGATGTGAGAGTGAGGTGTAAGACCCCTAACCAAGATTTATTGTTGATCCTGATTTTTGATCCTAATTGGATTCTTAAAACCTTAATATAACCTTAAGATGTGCTTTGATATCATGTGACAAGCTTAATTTTCAAGTTTGGTCCGATTTGGACATTGTTTGTGCACGTTATGCAATTATATGCTTGTTTTGAGCTATATGTAATTTACCCATATCTAGGGTTTTTCTTGCAATTTTGTCACATGCTTGTTGTGCCTTACATTTTTTTCATGTCATGCTTGAGTTAGTTGTGCTTTGGGGTTCCTTATTACATCTTGGATTGAGGTGTGTTGAGATTAAGGTTTTCTCTCTTTGATGCCCTAACCCTAGGGTTAACCTTGAGTGTTGATCCACCTAGTGTTGGTATCTCCAAGGTTGTTTTCATGAGTTCTCTAGGTTGTTGGTCGCCAAGGTTTCTTGAACCACCTAGAGTTGGTGGTCAATGAGAATTCTAACTCATCTTGGTCGCCGAGAATCCTATGTGGTGGCTATGTTTTCTGATCCCCGTGGTTGCTAGGAATTTCCATGTGCTCGCCATGATTTTTGATCATCTTGGTTGATGAGTTTTCTTGTTGTGATTTTTCATTTTGTGTTCAATATGTTTGACATGGTTGCATGTGTGTGATGCTTGCATGGGTGAGATTATTTAACCTTGGACACATGGCATGCATGGCTTGACACCTCATCCTTTCCTCTCTCTCACCTTGAACCCTATATATACCTCCCACTTTGCATGCAAGCAAGTTCTTTACACAACTAGATCTCTCTCTCTCTTCTTCCTTGTTCTTGGAGCTCGTTCCCCCTTGCTTGGTTGAGAAGGAGGAGCTGAAGGCTGAATAAGTTGTACTATCTAGCTTGCATGTGCATGTAGGGTTTGGATCTACCCTAGTAGACGTCGTTTGGTGCTTCCTTGCTTGGTTCCTTGGCCTAGGTATGTGATATCTCTATCTCCTTCTTTGTTATCCTTTTTGCCCTACCTTCCCCTTTATTCTTCTTGGTCGGATCCATGGTGGAGCTTGATCTAGTGGTTTAATAACACTTCTTTCTTGCTTCTTTGACCTAGGGTTTTCTTCCTTCTTTGGAGAAGAAGCTAGCTTGGCCGAGTGGAGTGCTCAAGCTAGGGTTTTCTACCTTCCAGCCTCAGGCTACCTTGTTGTTTAGAGTTTTTTCATCTTCTCTAAGGCGAGTTATATAACTCTCTCCATGATTATTGCTTACTCTTACCTTGCATACACATAATCTTTCCCTAAAATGTTGTTCCAAGTATAAGTATGATGTCTTTACCTAGGGTTTGTGTTTGTATGGTGATTCTTGAGTAGTATATCTTCTTGGATGAACCCTAACCTTTGTGCACAAACCTTTCTTGGTGATGGAAGTTTTGGTACTTGCATGCTTGTAGAAAATGATGGTTTTTTCTCTCTTTGATGAGTGTTGCTAGTTAGGTTTTTGAACTGATCTTCCTCCTTGTGATGCAACCCGATGACTTTTGCTTCATGGTGGTAACTAACATGTTTGGACTCTTAGTGGTCGATGAGGTTTTGGACTCTTCAAGATCGCTAAAGATGTTGCATCTTGATGGTCACCAACTTTTCCACCCTAGTGGTTGCTAAGTCTTGATCTCAAGTAATAGCCAAGTTTTACACCCTAGTGGATGATGAGTTTTGAGCTATAGTGGTCACTAAGTTTTATTATCTCTGATTGGTTGCCAGGTTTTGAATGCATGGTGGTCACTAAGTTTTAGATCTTTCCATGGTTGGTCGATAAGTTTTGATCTTATGTGGTCGCCAACTTTTGGACTCTTAGTGGTCGACGAAGTTTTGGTACCCTATTGGTCGCTATGTTTGGTAACCGTAGCGGTTGTCAATGTCTTTTGACCCTAGTGGTCGATCAAGTTTCTGATCTATGTGGTCGCCATGTTTTAGAACCCTAGCGGTCTCCAATGCCTTTTGACCCTAGTGGTCAATGACATCCTAACCCTTGATGGTTGGTAAGGATTCAAACCCATGTGGTCGATGAAAATTTATCTCTTCATGATTGGTGATGTTGACTTTATGCAATCATGATCAGTTGGAAGTATTAATCATTAGGGTTATTCCTTGAGTGGTGATTTGAAACATTTATTTAACTTATCTGTTGAGCCTAACCCTAATATAAATAAAATATGATGGTTAGTCATACTTAGTTTTCTTGTGTGATTAGTATGGTGAGGAAATATTCTTTCTCTCTCTCTATGTTGTTGTAACACTAATATGTTATTACACAAATATCATAGGCTCTTAAATGCAATGCATTGTTGAACATATATGTCACATGTATGGTGATGTCTGATGAACCTTGGCAAAGCATGGAAAGATAATGATGTTCTTGCCGAAACCAATGTGAATGGTCTTATGACCTTCAGAAATTATGTTGTGCTCTAATTGAGGCGTTATTCTCTTCATGATGTGATAAGGATTGGTAACCTATGATAATGTGATACTTCATACATTTTATATCTTCTGAAGTTGCAACATACCATGTTTTTGTAGAACCCTTTTAGGGTTTTTACGTAACTTGATTGATACAAACTTAACTCACCCAATTGGTAGTAAGTAATCAAGTGGAACCCTAATCATGTAGTGCCATGTGTTATAGAACCATTCCAGTGTTAGGACTTGTTAGATGGGGAAATGAGTATTCCTAAGGGATGCTCGGAGTCGCATATATAACCATTGAGTATGTGAGGGTGCAACTAATTGTGTGTCCTTTTCATCCCGATCTCAAGGTTTGTAGGATGGATGCAGTCATGCCTCAGTTTTAGAATAGTTGATACCCATACATCTGTGATGTGTTGGATGATAGTTGTGGTTGTACCTCATATGATGGGGTTTTGTATACCCTAGTTACTGGTGTCATGACCTATATAACAAGGGCACATTAGGTTTAATCTGTAGTTTGACTGATATGCCATTGCAGTTGACTCATACTGAATGAAGGGGTGAGATATTAGAATTCCGGTTCTTCTAGATATTGTATGGAAGTGATTGCAACCAAGCGGTGGTCAGTTGGAATTTGAGTGGTATACCTTAAACTCCCTAGGGCTTAATAAAAGATGTAATCCAGTTGTGCAGTATATCTGTTTAGGGATTAAACATGAATTACATTGGTTGATAACCCTCGTCCTATTTTGTATACTGATATTTGTTACATAATACAGTAGGATAAGTCAACTTCTTAGTAAATGATACTTTTCATCTATTCCTTTATATATATTGTTCTTTATTCTTATTGATATGCCTAACTATTTAACTTGCCTATTTCTATTAACCTGCTTAATTTGTTTAGTAATAATATTACATGTTGCAATCAGCAACCATTGTTGAGAGTTGTATCTCTCGATGGGACGTTGGTCTCACCTCGTGGGTCACCAAATCTTTTTAGGTGGTCGTTAGCGACTTCATCAGTATCATGGTGGTGAGGAAGAGAATCTTGAAGAGCAGTAGGAGCAGAAGGTTTTCTAGTCATTAGTGTGTCCTAGAGCGTCCATGCACTCTAAGGTCTGGGCATGGGATGTTTTGTAGATGATATGTACATTAACTCAAGTTTTGGCAGTATTCCAATGTTTGCATGCGACATGCATATGTGGAAATATATCTTTTGTATACATGTTGTGGCTAAGTCCACTGAACATACGTGTAAATACTTAGTATGGTATGCGTTGGTATGCAAGTTGTCGGGCCTTTGTGTAAATGTTTGTGAACATGATACTAATCCTTAAATTAGTTTTGATTTACCCCCCTTTCTGATACATAGATAATTAGTGGTCGATCATGTGTTTTGTTTTGAGTATCTCATTTAGTGTGACGGGGCATCATAACTTAGGTTGGTATTAGATCTTTAGGTTCGCTGAGTCTATAGGGACATAGGACTTAGGCTTTTTGTATGTTATTACATAATCCAATATATCTGATCATAGCTACTGCTTATATAGATATATCTAGAGAATGTGAAGAGCATGTGGAGAGTAGCTACATTGTGCCAGGAGGTTGTAGAAGGAGGCCTACACATGACGGTAAAGTGCCACTAATGGGGCCAGAATGGCCTGTGATGCCTCAGTTTGACCATGCAACCATGACACATCCAACTTTTTAGTCCATGTTTGGATAGTTCATGGCAACGAGTACACACTTAGTGGATAGGGTTCTTGTACCTCAAGCTAGGGTAGACTTCCCTAATGAAAAATCTTAGGGTTCTAGGAAGACATTTGAGAGGTTGTGACTTCTTGGAGCAATCAAGTATGCAAGTATCGAAGACCCAGCTGTCACAGATATGTGGTTGACCGAGCTTGAGAAGGCATTCAAGATTTTAAACATCCCAAAAGAGGACAAGTTGAAGCATGTTGTATACCTATTGAAGGGAATTTCTAGATACTGGTGGGCCATAGAGGAGGAAAGAAATTGGAAGTTGTTGTGGGATGGGATGAGTTTTGGTGAGAGTTTGTGAGATGGTGCTTTCATGAGACATATCTGGACAAGAAGACAATGCAGTTTGAGAAGTTGTGCCAAGGTTCGATGACCATCAACAAGTATCGTGCAAAGTTTATGGAGTTTTTGAGTTTTTTCCTCATATGGAAGTGACAAAGAAGGAGAGAATTCATAGATTTGAAAAGGACCTGAGCATAGAATTGACGATGACAAAGTATGCTTGGATAATAGAGAGAGGTTCTCTACCTTTGTAGAGTCAGTGATGAGGATTGAGAGGTCTGCTATTGGGAAGTGTGAAGGCAATGCCAGGAAGTGGCTACTTTTGTATTAGGGGTAGTCGTCTGGTGTCTTTAAGAAGCCAAGGTTTTCTTCTCCAGAGTTACAACAAAGTCCAACTTTTTTTGAGATGAGATCATGAGTGTCATCACAGTGGTCTCTAAGTAAGGGTGAGGGTCATAGTTTTCTTCCAGTAGGAGCATGTAGCACAACATCTGTGTCAGTTAAAGGGTCATCTAGGCCATAGTATGATACCAAGACTTGTTAAAAGTGTGGGCAGATTCGGCATACAAAATGGTTGTGCCCTATGAAGGATGATGAACTGATACAATAGTCGAGGTAGAGTTAGCAAAGTTCATAGTAGCAATAGTATAGAAGTGGTACAGGACACGGTCAAGCACCCACAGGGTCTTCTAGGCCAACAGGCAGAGGACATGGACCATAATAGGCGACGGCTAGATTCTATGCTATGAGTCAGTCGAAGGGAGTGTTCAATCCACTGGTCGTGATAGGTTAGATGGAAATTTTTCATATTGACTTATCTTCTTCTTATTTCTTATCAATTTTGGTTGACCTGGGTGTAATGCACTCTTCTATCATAAGAGAGGTGATAAGTAGTTGTTATCTTCCCGTTTGTAGTAGATCTGATAGTTTCAGCTAGAATTTGGTCTCGCTGAGTTGCAAGAGGTGTGTCCATCTTGCATTCTTTCTTTTTCAGGATGCAACATTCAAGTGGACCTGATGCCACTTGACATGCATGGATTCAATAAAATCCTAGGGATGGATACCTCAGAGAAGGACAAGGTTGTTTTGGATTATATAGTTCTAAGGTGGCGACATTTTGTGTGGGAGATGTATCTTGAACCTTCCAATGAGATAGGATGATTCTTCCTATGTGTTTGGTGTCGACTGTGATAGTAGCAAAGCTGATGAGAAAGGCGTATGAGGATTTATTGGCTCATATTGTGGATACTAAGGTGACATGTCCTAGTATCTATAAGGTACCCACATTGTGTGAGTTTGAGGATGTCTATCGTTGGGAGTTTACTGGTGTTACCCCTCCTAGAGAGATTGATTTTGAGATCAATCATATTCTTAGAACTCAACCCATAGTGCATTCACCCTACAGGATGGCACCAGTGGAGATGCACGAGTTAAAGAGACAGTTGCAAGAGTTGATGAAGAAGGGTTACATCACACCGAGCACTTCCCCTTGGGGTTCTCCCGTGTTGTTTGTGAAGAAGAAGGATGGTTCCATGAGGTTTTACATAGATTGTCAGCAATTGAACAAGGTCATAGTGAAGAATAAGTACCCGTTGTTGAGGATTGATGATCTATTTGATCAGTTGTAAGGTGCTATGGTGTTATTAAAGATAGATCTGAGGCCAATATATCACCAGGTGAGGATCAAGATGGATGACATACCTAAGACAACTTTTAGGACTAGGTATGGTCACTATGAGTTCATGGTTATGTTGTTTGGGTTAACCAGTGTGCTGACAGCTTTCATGGACTTGATGAACTGGGTGTTCAAATTGTACCTTGATCAGTTCATGGTTGTTTTCATCGATGATATCTTGATATACTCCAAAGATAGACAGCAACATGAGCAACATTTTCAACAAGAATTGATATTGTTGAGGCAGCACTAGTTGTATGCCAGGTTCAGCAAGTGTGAGATCTGGTTGACTGAGGTGTTTTTTCATGGTCACATCGTATCTACTAAAGGTGTTTATGTAGACCTGAGGAAGGTACACTCAATGGTGGAGTGGGAACAACCACAGACACCAACGGAGGACTGAAGTTTCCTAAGTTTGGCAAGTTACTACATGAGATTCATTAATAATTTTAGCGATGTGGTGTTACCCCTAACCAAGTTCACCAGGAAAGGTGTTCCTTTTGTTTGGGATGACAACTGTCAGCATTCTTTCTAATTGTTGATGAAGAAGTTGACTAGTGCACTGGTGTTGGTTCTACCAAATCAAGGGAAAGGCTACATCACCTTTTTTGATACTTCGAAGAATGGTTTGGGATGTGTGTTGATGAAGGAAAAGAATGTGATTTCTTTTGCTTTGTGATAGCTTAAGAAACGCGAGGAGAACTACTCGACACATCACCTAGAGCTAGAAGTATTGGTCCATTCCTTGAAGATTTGGAGGCACTATATGTATGGAAAGAAGTGAAGGTCTTCACCGACCAGAAGAACCTTCAATATATCTTTTCAAAGTAGGAGCTAAATATTAGGATGAGGAGATGGATGGATCTAATAAAAGACTATGACTGTATGATAGACTACCATCCATGGAAGGTGAACATGGTAGCTTATGTGCTGAGCAGGATGTCATCTCTGTCATCATCTGTGGATAACGCACCTGGTGTGCCACAAGCGGGACATGTTAGTGTCTCTTTTCTAGATGAATGTACAGTTGGAAGTATCTTGTTGGTAGGGTTGTTAGAACAACTATAGGTGAAGCCTACCTTGATGTAGCATATCAATGATGTTCAAAAGAATGATGTCATGATACAGAACATCATGTCATAGTTTGGCTACAAGAAGTATGATGGATTCCATGAGTCGGATGATGGAATAGTTTGTTTTCACAATAGGAAAGGGGTTCTTGATGTTGAGGGCCTGACAAAGATGGTGCTTGAGGAAGCTTATTCCTTAATATATGTGATGCACCCTAATAGTACCAAGATGTAAAGCAATCTGGAGGAACTGTATTGGTGGCCAGGTATGAAACATGATGTGGTAGAGTTTGTTGCTAAGTGTCCATTCTGTCACCAGGTCAAGGTTGAACACCAGAAGCCTGTCAGGACATGACAACCTTTGTTGATACCGTAGTGTAAGTGGGATCTTATCACCATGGAATTTGTGGTTGGTCTTCCTAGGATAGCCAAAGGTCATGATTCCATACGAGTGATGGTTGACAGGTTGACCAAGTCATCTCACTTCCTTCTAGTCAAGACCACATATATAATAGATAAGTTAGCACAAATTTATGTTGATGAGATAGTTCGTCTGCATGGTATCCCTGTGTCTATAGTATCTAACATATGTCCACAATTTATCAGTTAGTTTTGGGAATGTCCATGCAGCTATGGGGACACGGTTGAGGTTTAGGACCACTTTTCATCCATGGACAAATGGACAGTTTGAGAGGACCATTTAGATTTTGGAGGATCTTTTGACGGCATGTGTTCTACAATTTCTTGGCAGTTGGTATGTGCATCTGAGTTTGATTGAGTTCGCCTACAACAACAACTACCAGAGGAGTATATACATGGCATCGTATGAAGCATTTTATGGGAGACATTTTTGTCACCTTATTTTTGGTATGAGACATGTGAGTATCAGCTTTTGGGTCTTAAGTTAGTGCAACAGACTACAGAGAAGATCAAGGTGATACAATAATAGTTGAAAACAACTCAGGATAAATAGAAGTCTTATGCTGATAAATACCACAGACTGTTGGAGTTCTAGGTTGGAACATTATGTGTACCTCAAGGTTTTCCCTTAAAAGGGTCTTCTGAGGCTTGGTAAGAAGGGTAAGTTGGCTCCTAGGCTTATGGGACCATACCCTATCTTGGCTCATGTTGGAAAGATGGCATACAAATTGAGTTACCACCAGAGTTTTACATGTTGCATAATGTCTTCCATGTCTCCATATTGAGGAAGTGTCACCCTGATTCAGAATAGACGTTACAGTCAGTGGAGGTTGAGTTGGAGGAGGACATGTCATATGTTGAGGGCCATGTGTTGATCCTAGATAGGAGAGCGAATAAGTTGAAGAAGAAGGATATATCTTAGTGAAGGTGTTGTGGCACCAAGGAGGTGTGGAGGAGTCTAGATGGGAGTTAGAGGAGGAGATGTGTAGGAAGTACCCATCTTTGTTTGCATAGGATTTTGGGGGCAAAATCAATGTTAGGGGTTTATGGTTGTAAGACCCCTAACCTTACTTTATGGTTGAACATGCTTTCTTATCAAAAGTGGATGCTATGTTTCATGTTACAAGCTTTGATATCATGTTACAAGCTTAAGTTTCAAGTTTGGTCTAGTTTGGACACAATTTGAGTAAGATATAAAGTTATATGCTTATTTTGGGATTTTATGCAATTTACTCATATCTAGGGTTTTTCTTGCAATTTGTCACATTCTTATTGTGCCTCACATATTTTCATGTCATGCTTGAGTTACTTGTGCTTTTGGGTGCCTTGTTACATCTTGGATTGAGGAGTGTTGAGATAGGGTTTGTTGTCTTTGATGCCCTAACCCTAGGGCTAACCTTGAGTGTTGAGCCACCTAGTGTTGGCGGTCGCCAAGGTTGGTCTCATGTGGAATATAGGGTTGGCGGTAACCAAGGTTTCTTGAACCATCTAGGATTGGCGGTCAATGAGATTGTTGATTCATCTTGGTAGCCAAGAATCCTATGTGGACGCTAGGTTTTCTTATCACCATGGTCGCTAAAAATTTATGTGGTCACCATGATTTCTGATCATCTTGGTTGATTAGTTTTCTTGTAGTGGTTGTTAGTTCTATGGTCAACATATCTGGCCTGGTTTCATGTGTTAGATGCTTGCATGGACAAGATGCTTTAACCTCAGACACATGGCATCCAGGGCTTCACACCTCATCCTTACCTCTCTCTCACCATGAACCCTATATATACCTCCCTCCTTACATGCAAGCAAGTTCTTTAAGCACCTAGATATCTCTCTCTATCTATCTTTTTCCTTGAACTTGGATCTTGTTCCCACTTTCTTGGTGGAGAAGGAGGAGCTTAAGACTGAAGAAGGTAGTCGATCTAGCTTGCATGTGCATCTAGGGTTTAGATATGTCCTAGTACATGTTGTTTGATACTTCCTTGCTTGGTTTCATGGCCTAGGAATGTGATATTGTTCTCTCCTTATTCATTATCATTGCTTCCCTACCTTCCCCTTTCTTCTTCTTGGTTGGATCAAAGGTGGATCTTGATATAGTGGTTGAAGAACACTTCTTTCTTGCTTCTTTGACCTAGGGTTTGCTTCCTTTTTTTGAGAATAAGCTAGCTTGACCGAGTGGAGTGCTCAATCTAGGGTTTTCTACATTCCATATGTGGGCTACCATACTATTTGGAGTTTCTTCATATTCTCTAAGGTGAGTTATATAACTCTCTCCATGATTATTTCTTACTCTTACATTGCATGCACGTAATCTTGCCCTAAAATGTTGTTCCAAGTAGAAGAATGATGTCCTTACCTCGGGTTTGTGTTTGTATGGTTATTCTTGAGTAGTTTATCTCCTTGGATGAACCCTAACCCTTGTGCACAAACCTTGCTTGGTAATGGAAGTTTTGGTAATTGCATGCTTGTGGAAAATTATTGTTTTTGCTCTCTCCAATAAGGGTTTTTAATAAGGGTTTTGAACTGATCTTCCTCCTTGTGATGCAACTCGATGACTTTTACTTCTTGGTGGTAACTCACGGTCGATGAAATTTTGGACTCTTCACGGTCGTCAAAGATTTTTCATCTAGATGGTCACCAACTTTTCCACCCTAGTGGTCCCTAAGTCTTAATGTCAAGTGGTAGTCAAGTTTTAAGTCCTAGTGGATGATGAGTTTTGAGCTATAGTGGTCGCCAATATTTTGAACTCTGATTGGTCATGGTTGGCCGATGAGTTTTGATCTTTTGTGGTCGCCAACTTTTGGGCCTTTAATGGGAAATGAACTTTTTGGTACCCTATTGGTCGCTATGTTTGGTAACCCTAGTGGTCGCCAAAGTGATCTAACCCTAGCGGTCTCTATGTTCTCTTACCTAGTGGTTGATGATTTTTTTCATCTATGAGGTTGCTATGTTTTGCAACCCTAGTGGTCGCCAATGTCTTTTGACCCTAGTGGTTGATGAGATCCTAACCCTTGATGATTGGTAAGGATTCCAACCTATGTGGTCGATGAAAATTTTTGTCTTCATGGTCACTATATTTTCATGACCTATGGTTATTGATGTTGACTTTATGCATTCATGATTAGTTCGAAGTATTAAGCATTAGGGTTATTCCTTAAGTGGTGATTTGTAACATTTATTTAACTTATCTTGTTGAACCTAACCCTAATGTAAATAAGTGATGATGGTTAGTCGTACTTAATTTTCTTTTTTTTATTAATATGATGGGGAAATACTCTTTTTGTCTCTATGTTGTTGTAATACTAATATGTTGGTACATGAATATCATAGGCACTTAAATGCAATGCATTGTTGAACATATATATCACATGTATGGTGATGGATGATGAACCTTGGCAAAGTATGGAAAGATAATGATGTTCTTGCAGGGAACAATGTGAATGGTCTTATGACCTTTACACATGGTTTTAATCCCTAATTGAGGTGTTATTCTCTTAATGATGTGAAAAGTATTGGTACCCTATGATAATGTGATAAAACTTATACTTCATATATTTAATATCTTCTAGAAGTTGGAACATACCATGTTTTTGTAGAATTCTCATAGGTTTGTATGTAACATGATTGATGCAGCCTTAAATCACCCAATTGGTAGTAAATAATCAAGTGGAACCCTAATCATGTAGTGCCATGTGCCATAGAACCATTCCAATGTGGTGACATGTTGGATTGGTAAATGAGTATTCCTAAGGCACGCTCGAAGTTGCATACATAACCGTTGAGTATGCATGGATGCAAGTGACCATGTGTCCTTTTCATCATGATCTCAAGGTTTGGAGGATGGATGCAATCATAGATCAGTTTAAGAACAATTGATACTTGTATATATGTGATGTGTTGGAAGACAATTGTAGTTGTACCTCAGAGGATGGGGTTTTGTATACCCTGGTTACTAGTGTCGTGACCTATATACCAAGGGCAGACTAGGTTTGGTTTGTAGTTTGACTTATATGTCACTGCATGCAGTTTGATTGATATGTCATTGTAGTTGACTCGTATTCACTGAGGGGGTGATAATTTAGGATTTCGGCTTTCCTAGATCTTGTATGGAACTGATTGCGACCAAGCAGTAATCATTTGGAATTTGAGTAGTATTCCTCAAACTCTCAATGGCTTAATAAAAGATGAAATACAACCTTGTAGTATATTTGTTTAGGGATTAAACATGAATTACATTGGTTCATATCCCATGTCTTATTTATTATACCGATGGTTGTTACATATTGCAATAGGATAAGTCAACTACTTACTAAATGATAGTTTCATGCGTTCATTTATATATATTGTTATTTATTCCCATTGATATGCTTATTTGTTTTACCTGCCTACTTCTTTTAACCCACTTAATCTGTTTAGTATTAATATTACATGTTGTAATCAATAACTATTGTTCATAGTTATATCTCTCATTAGGACATTTGTCTCACCTTGTGGGTCAGAACATCCTTTTAGGTGATCGTCAGTGATGTTGTCAGGATCGTGGTAGTGAGGAAGAGCAGCCTGAAGAGCAGTAGGAGTAGAAGGTTGGCGAGTCGTCAGTGTGTCCTAGAGTCATCTATGTACTCTCAGGTCTGGGGAGGGGATGAATTGTAGATGATATGTACATCGAATTGAGTTTTGGAAATATTTTGATGTTTGTATATGGCATGTATATGTGGAACTATATCTTTTATATATAGTTTGTGGCAGCCCACTAAACATATGTGTATGGTATGTGTTTGTATGCAAGTTGTAGGGCCTTTGTGTAAATGTTTATGAACATGATAGTGATGTTTAAATCGGTTTTAAATTACCCTCCTTTCTGGTGTATGGATAATTAATGATTGATCATGTTTTTTGTTTTGAGTAATATCATTTAGCATGATGAGGAGTCACATAATGATACACCCAATTCATGTATAATTGATAGTCTATTGCATCCAATTAATGTGCTCTTTATTATATGATTCTATCCTAGAATTCGCACTAGAGTTTGATTTATAAATAAAAACCATATCTCCTCCCTTCATACCTAAATTGAATTAGAATTGATTGTGATATTATTAATTATATCTATTCCATGTATTATCCTCGAGCTTAATTGATGAGTGGAATCAAGTGACCATCTCTCTCTGCAAATTCAATAATCTAGTTGAATGTAGTTCTATTAATGTTGACCTCTATGAGTATGAATGAGTACCTAAATGAATAATATTTTTTAGAGATTACTCTCTAAACTATTAATAATTAACTTTCTCAACTTGTGTATATGAACTATGTTGAAATGATGAATTTTTATAGCAAACCTTGTTCACAGTATACTCTTTATTGGATATGAAAGTAGATAATTAATGAATCATCACTTTCACAATTTTTTGTCATTTTGTTAATTCTTAGAATGATGCATCATTTCTTATGATCTATTCATATTAGAACCCAAAGTACATGTTAACCCTTGTTTACTTATCTAGAATTAAAGAGTACAATAAAGATAATGAAAAGAAATGGAAACATGAACTAGGCAAACTAGTTCTTTAAGGCATAAAGAGGTATTGTATCCATGAAATCAACATTTTGTGATATGTTACATATTTAAGACAAAGCTCCTCTACTCAATTGAAGAGATGCAAGATAAAAATAACTAATGTGAGATAGTTTAAGAAGATAATGACATAAATTAAAATGTAATTATATCATGTTTGTCATTGCATATTAGTATGACGATGGGATTTGCAGATGGATGTTGAAACTGCATTCCTTAATAAGAATATAGAGGATGTGTGCTTGGCATAACCTGGAGATTTTGTAAATATAATTAATACAAATAAAGTTTACAAGCTATAAAGGTTAATGTGTGGGTTGAAGTAGGCATCTCAGAGCTGGAATCTTCAATTTGACAAGACAGTCAAAGAGTTTACTTTAGTCAAAATGAAGATGAAATATGTGATTACAAGAAGTTAGTGGGAGCATATTTATATTCCACGTAGTGATGGGGGTGACATCCTTATCCTACAAATGTAAAAAACCTAGTAAGGAAGTACCTTCTCTCTGAAGGATTTAGGTGAGGCATCCTATATCTTAGGAATCAAGATCTATAGAGATAGATCTAGAAAGCTTCTTGACCAAAGTAAGAGCATATACATTGGCAAGATGATGAAAGGGTTCAACAATAGGAATCAACAAGAGAAAAATTTTCCATGTTCAATACAATTAGTATCTAAAGAGCCTACTGTCTCAGTTCTTGTGAAGAATAGGAACACATGAGTAAGATGACATATGCATTAGCAATTGGATCTATCACATATATTATGTTATGTTATGTTATGTACTCATCCCATAGTCTCATATGTACTGGACATGACGATCCGATATATGTCATATCCTAGTGAATGCTATTGGACTGCCATAAATAACATCCTTAAGCACTTGAGAAGCACTAAGGACCAGTTCCTTGTTTATGGTAATAAGAAAGAATTGGGTATAAAGGGTTACACTGATGCACGCATCCAAAATGACATTAACTATCACAATCTAAATTTGTGTTTGATCTTAAAATGAAACTATAAGATGAAAAAGTTCTGAGCAAGAGACACAGTGGTTAATTCTATAATAGAAGTTGAATACCTTGTTGTTATGATCACAATAGAGGAAAATGTATGGATCAAGAAGTTCATTTAGATGAACTTGTGGGAGGTTCCAACCATTGATGACACAGTATAAATATTGTGACAAAAATGGAGCTACTGGATAGGCAAAGGAACCCATATGGCATACTATAACATTTCCATCTCATACGAGAGATCGTATAGTAAGGATATGTGAATACTTGTAAAGTACCGACTAGAAACAAATGTCTCTAACCCGCTATAAAAGCACTTGTGCAGTAGAAACATGATGGACATGTTAAGATCACTTGGAATAATATTCTTAGGTGATTGGCTCTAAGCATAAGTGGGAGTATATTGGTATGTATGCCCAGAGAGCCAATCATATTGATGATTGTAAAGGGGCATTATAGACTTGATTTGATAATTATAAAGGTAATTACATCTATTACTTTTGTCTCAATCATGAGATGATGACACAAAAATAGTAGATGTCTAAATAATGATGTTACATGATGACATATGTCTTCATGTTTAGAACCTGGATGATGAGATCATATGTGTGATAAGAGTACATGCATTCTTTTTATGTCCCTAGTCAGATATTACCATGGAAGAAAAATAGACGATGGTTATACATAAGACTAGAGTGTACGTTGACTGATGACAGAGTCTCATTAATCATGATATGGGATATCAAGTCAAACACATAGGTATATGTTAGAGAATAGTGTATTAGACAAACCCACATTGAGAGTGACACATGGAGACCATGAAATGGTAGTCAAAATTAGCTCTCATAGTGATAGTGGTGATTGTGGTTCTTAGACTTGAATTCATACACTCATCACACGTTGTTTGAAGCATTTTGACATCATCCACTGTGACCTTGAATAAGGGTTGCCATAAAGGTTATGCTCGGATACGTTGTGACACGTGGGGATTGACTGCGGGTGGTGTAGATTGGATTTGTCCCTCCTATAGGATATTGATATCCAGCCACTTGATAAGAGAGGCTGAGAAACATATGATCATACTCATATGACTCAATATAAGATATGTGAACTCACATGCATCTCATACAATCTTCTCTAGTTCAAGGAACATGGATTGAACATTGATAGGATGACTATTCCATGCCTCAAGTTCAATTTGGATATCAAAGACAAAGGAATTATGCGTTCACTATAGCACTTATCACATATTGTAGGTTTTAGTTGTTCTCCAACATTCCAATTACTTGGGTAGAAATGATGTGTTTATAGACATCGCTCATTGCTTGTGATGTCATAAGTTGGTTACAGACATTCACTACCAATGTAACTTGGTTCCTATAGGGTCACACTCATAGGATGCATTTGGAATAGGATTTTACTAATGAATAAGGTTTGATTCGATTGGTAAAGTGAATAGGTATTCAATTTAAACAACATTGGTTGAATATTAACTGACTGGAAACATGAGTTGACCGACTCAAGTGTTGAGTCAACATTCAAGTGTCGAGTCAATTTAAACAACATTGGTTGTACATTGGATGAACTAGAATGTGAATTGACAGGTTTAGAATGTGAATTGACCGGTTCAAGAATCGACCAGTCAAGCGATCATTGAGACTAGATCAAAGATTGATGTTGACGTCATGTTGTGCAGTAATCGTCACATTGAAAGCCAATATATGTGTAAATAGGAAATATAGTGAACTGACTGATTCATGTGTTGAGTCTACTGATTCACATTCAAACTGACCAATTCGTGATCCATGGTAGCCAGAAATTCATAAAAATTTGTCTCTTTGACTCCCAGTTAATTTGGAAACCTTGACCCTGACCCTCCTATAAATAGAGGGATAAACACTGACAAATGTTGTCCTCTCATAGTTGTGGTAAAGTGAGAGCACAAAGCAAGTCTTACCCATTAAAGGGGGATATAGCTAGGGAGAACAAGTCAGCAAGCATGTTGACATTAAAGGGAAAACTCCTTCCTATTGGATCTAGAAGCGCCACAAGGAGTTGTAGGTGGTCCACGTGGACTAGGTAGAGGTATGGAGGTTGTCTCCATCACACTAAGAGAACGTCGTCAAACTCTGTTTGTGGTGTCACACCAGCATGTTGTTGTTGACGAATATTTGTGTGCTACATGAATAAGAAGCATGAGATGTTGTGAGGATTTCTGATGGACTTGCTCCAGGACAAGCTATATATCTCGCAAACCCTCTTTACAAAATATATCATCATTGATGTGATCTACTGCTTTGTGATTTGGGAATAAATTTTTTGTTTCTTCTGCCTTATCTATTGCCCCGATTTCATGAGATTTGCATGATAAACATGTTCTAAGTATAACAAATGACACAAGATGTCTAAATGCATGTACTACTGTTAGTTCTAATGTATATATGAATATTTGATAAGAACTATGATATGAAATGAACTAATAAGAAACATATTGAGATGGAATTAACATGCTATAATTACTTTTTGATAACCATGTTTAGGTAAATTATGGACAATGAGATTATGTTTTGGGCTAAAATCCCATTGATGATGACCACTTTGAAATGATGTGGAAATGGGAAAAATCATATGTGTTGCAAATTCCAAATTGTTGTGCTTATTTTTTTAGCCATTGTCTTTCTTGATAAGGCTAATCTGCTTTGTGTCATTCTAGTTATGTGAGAATATACACACATGATATATGATATTGAATTTTCTTTAAGATGAGTAGAGGATTAATAACATGTGGAATGATGACACCTCTAGTTATGTGCGTTGAACACTGTCAGTTTCCCCTGAGTGCCACACTGGGGAATGATACATATTTCCTTATAGTAATTGGAATACTATGAGAAGGATTTCTGGGTGTTGATCGAGAACTTAAAGGTTAGACCACCAGGATTTAGGAGTGAGTCATCTGGTGTGTCTCTGGCCCTAAATCCTTTGATGTGAAAGTCTATGTCCATAGTAATATACTCTAATGACATGAAAACTATAAAACATGTGATACATTAAGATATGTGATATATTGTTTTGTTGGTTTCTATCTCGTGTACATGAGATGACAACGTGAGCCTCTTTAGGCAATCGTGAAATGGACCAGGGTCTATTATTGATAACTTAGGGTGGCTGGATAAATATTAATATAGTGATGATCCACTACTCCTTTCTTTCTCCACTCGAAGATTGACGCCTACGTGCCTCGTCTCACTTACCCATGTTGCCTCCATGGCTGGGTCTACTTCGGTGAGCAAACCTGGATTGAGTCGTTGAAATGAGAATTAGGTATGGTGAATTCTATTTGGTGAGGTACAAGCCAAGTAGTTTCAGGGCAAATGAATAAAAGATGAAAAGTCGTGTAGAATATGAGTTGAATGTTGTTATATGTCTTGCATTACTAGTTGTTGGATATACTACTATTGAATATGCTTCTTGTTGTGGAAACTAATCATTCTTATATAAATTTGATCTATTTCTATATCCTTAATTGTCTAGTTTGCAATATAATCTTAAATGTTGACATGTGGTTGATGTTGGGATTTTATATGCACTCTAAATATGATTTAGATTTACTTGTCATTTGAATAGTCTTTTTTAGTAGACATATCAAATGTGTACTTCATCTTCAGTACTATAGGATTTGTTCCTAGTCAAGCTGATGGGGTGTTACAAAGATGATGTTATTGTCATGTATTGATTCTATATGTTCAGATCTTGACTTGATACTCATACTAATTGATTATTAATCTGAATTAAGTAAAATCTACCGATTTTCTCATAGGCATGCTCTAAAAGATGTTTTAAAGTTGGACTTGATCTAAGTGTTTACCTTTTATTGATTATCATAAATTAGATTTGATTATATGCTAGAATTATCTACTAGACTTTTTTATGTTTGCAAATTTCTTTTAAGTTCATTATACTTAATCTGATGTTGATGCATGTACTCAGCTTGGGAGGTATCCAAACACTAGGGCTCTATAGGAGTCTAATGTGGTTGTTTCAAATGTTTTTAGGTAAATCCAGTGGAGAGGTCATGAAAAAATATGTAAATAGAATAATTTAGATAGATAAGAATGTCCCTATATTCTCTTCTTGGGTGGGTTGTAGATCAATTTTTGTTCTTTTATATTCATGTAACTGATGTAAATTGAATTGCATCTAAAAATAGTTCTTAATTCTGGTTTTGATGGAGTTGAATACAATTTGTGCTAATTAAATATGTTGTTATGCAGGTGACATCATTACAAGGTTTTATGAGAAAGAAAAAGAAAGAAAATGCATTTTTATATATTGTGTTAATCATGTTTGCTGAGAATTAGTTGTTTTGCTTCATAGTCTGGTTTTAGGTTTTGAGTTTCTTTCTAATGGTTGGAGTTTATGTTGATCAAAGGAGAGGTCTCAACAATAGTGTTAATCCAATAATAATAAACTTCACGTATATCGGTGGTAGTCGATCCTGATTACAAAGAACCTCAAAGAAAGAAAGGATTTCATGTTTTATGTCTTCCTCATCCTAGACCAAGTTGCAGTGGGAATAAAATAACTCAGTGATGGATTTAATAGCATCTCACTCTTGACAATGGTATGGTACAATTTAGTATTTATGTCACCATTGACAATCTAGTCTAATCAACTCCTTATCCAATAGTATTCTTCTTAACCTTATCAAGCATATTCAGTCTATTGTAAGTGATTTTCTCTGCATCCATGAGCTCAGGATCTTCTAAGAATAGTTGTGATATCATTACATTTGATTTTTTTCTCTTACAATAAGATTTCTAAGATGATTATCTCAAGTCACTTTCTTACAAATTTCTTTGAACCTATGGCTTCAATCACTCCACCTTCTCTCTAGGTTCTACCCCCAGCGGCCGCCGCTGGGGGGAGGGGTGTGCCTCCCCGGAGCCTCCCTCCCCCTGGTCCTCAACCGGTTGGTAGATCCCGAATCCTGTGGTGTTTTCTCTGGAGATCCTTTGGAGCCGACGTATCAACTGATCCATCGAGGTCCTCCTTGTGCCCTGCCTCGATGTAGTGGGATGCGTCGCAAGCTTCCAAGCCAGACCGATGGATTGGCACTTCGACTCGGTCGAATCTCTCCATTCAAGCGAGATGGAGAGATAGGATCCGATCCCGGCCTAAACTTGGATCTTGTGTTGCTACTCCGTGCTGGAGAGCGTAGGTGGTCTCTATGCCACCTTCCTCTCGAGTGTCTTCTCACTCCAGTGGATGAGGAATCCAACCAGGATGTTGCTCCTCTTTGGTTTCATCTGATACTCTCTGGTGAAGTCCCATCTTCGAATTGGTTCAGAGCTGAGGGATGCTTCGGTCTCCCTTCTAGGTGTCTCCACCAAGCTTTGGAATGCCCTCGCGGGCCTGTACTCTGGGTCGTAGTCTATCTTCGGCGGCATTGACATGGTGGCGTCCTCCCCTCGGGGCCCTATCCTTGGAATGGGTTAGGCGACGCGCGATACACGCTGCTCCGGACATTTGATTGATGATTCTGGCATCAGCTTTGTCTGGGCATGTGCGCTCCATTCACCAGCGAAGGTGGTGCTACACTGTGGAGTCTGTCATGGATGAGCTGGTGCGGTCTCATCCCTGGCACTTGGAGCTCTCCTGCTGCAGTGGTTTGGGTCGTCCTCAAGCCGATTGGGCATTGCGGGATTGTCTTCTCCTCAGCCAACAGGCGGATCCGTTGGAGGTGGTGGTGGCCGGATTCTCATAGGGTGGCATGGGTCATCCTTACTTCCCTGCGACAGTGGTTCTCCTCTGTCAGCGACGAGGGTCTGGGAGTAGCACTTTCCAAGTTTCCCCTATTGTGTGTGGCTCTTCGAATCCAAGGGTGCCTTTTGCTTCTGCTCCTTCGAAACACCTTCATGGTGTTTGACGATATGCCACAATGCCTCCAGGTACTGCACGAGGGGTTGGGCGTAAGAAGGGTTGATTCCTCTTCTCTTCTTCTTGCCCTCTTGCTCTCGCGTGCAGGTTACATCCATGGGGTTTTGTGCTTGCTTCTATGTAAACAGCTGCTTATGATTGATCTAGGACCTGGGCTAATGAGCAACTAGGTTATGGGGGTTGTCAGTTCGTAGGATCCCCCTAATATTAGCATACCACCACATTTTGTGGATGCTCTTATTAGATAGTTGGTGATGTGCTACGTATGAAGGGGTGATTGGGAGCTGATCTATTCTCCCTTTTCCTCGTTGCTAATACGCGATGGTTCTTGCTTCTGTTGCTCATTGTTCAGCTATTGCTTATTTGTTGCTTGGGGTCTTTCTTTTGGGTTCTCACCCATTAAGATCCTAGTTTTGGTTTGCTGAGTTAGCTAGAAACTTCATGTCTAGTTTTAGGTTGGTCTACTAGTGTTTTGTCTATGTCATGCTGCTATTACTTTTTGCGGGTACGTTGATTGTATGTAATAGTGGTTTGTTGTAGTCATGTGCTGGTTGGTCTGCCTGGACCTAGATTCTCTAGTTTGTTTGGTTTCTTAGTTTTGTTGCTTTGCCTAGTTAGCATGTGTGTCCCCCTGCGTGGGGACTTTGATCCTTTTTTTGAGCTCTTTAGCTCTATGTGATGTAATGGGGTACTTAGTGCCCGAAGTTTTTGGTATTAATAGTAACACGCTTTTTGACCGACCAAAAAAATAAGATTTCTAAGATTGACATATCTTTTCAACTAGGTCTTCATTTTCTACTTGACCTATTGCAATTCATGGTTAAAACCAAAAAAGAGGTTGAGCCAGAGTATGGGAATTCCAAGCCTCCTTAATAGGGTCTTGACAACCCACTGATGGGGCTCAAAATGTCAAATCAATAAAAACCCTAAGCGTATAACCCTTACATTTGATTCAAAATTATGCACGATTCCCCACTTCACATGAATGGAAGCCTTATTGCAGTATACTTAAGGGTCGAACCCAAAGGACAACCTTTTTAAGCAGTTACATATATTCAAACATATTTAGGATAATATTTATCATTGAGAAAAATGATTGATTGATTAAACCAAATTATTGTGAGTAGCAACAATGATTATATAAGTAAATAGATGATAATAAAGAAGACCACAACACGGGTTTTTGCTAATCAAAGCATGCGTAATTATTCTAGAGAGATTTTAACTCCTAAATAATAGTTTACTAAGTAGAGTATTAGCTATTGCACCCTTTAGGATACACATCATTGCATGGATTAAACTCCCTTGGAACCTACAAAACTCCATATCCAAGTTCCTAATTTATTCTGACTGGACTCCCAAACTATGACCAACCATTCTCAACGCGTTAGCATATCATAACCCAATCACCTCACTATCCCTTGCTGACATCTCAAGGGGATAATAAGATCATTCTGAAGTTCTAATCACGATCAAGGAAACCTACACATCCACGATTATAACATATATACAAAGCAATTCATCAATTTGCAAGTCAAGCAAATAAGCAGAATGATACTTTATTTAACAATAGTCATGTTGAGTTTAGATACATGTTAGAATAGAATATGGGCTATTGGGGCTAGTCCCTATGCCCCAGCACCAACATCTACTTTCTCATGGCGAGATGATAACATCTCATTTTATACACTTTTTGCATATATTTTATACCTTTCCTAACATACCTTTTATAGACTTTTTCTGCTTATTTTAGTACTTTATGCCAAAAATCTTATTCGCACACCTCTTCCACCTTTGCAGGGTCACATCAGGCCACGGTCGCGGTTAGCACCTTGACCACGGCTCATCAACCACTAGGAGACCCTTCCCACTACGGTCGATGTCCTCATGATCACACCAATGCTTCACAACCGCGGTGCCTCACGCCCCTTTCGGCCGCGGACTACAATCTGTGCACCTCGACCATGGCATTTCATCCCAGCCTTGACTGAGGTGTTGCCTCGAATGAGGTGATGCCTCGATTGAGGAGCTAAATAGACCGACCATAGTGGTAGCCTCTACTGATGTGATGCCTCGATCGACTAAGATCAAGCATCGACCGCGTCTCAGATGGTTAAGTTGACGGGCAGCACCTATAAATAGGCAACCCACCTCCACTTATCACATCATCATATCATCAAGGACCACAAAGTGTTGCCAAATTTCATTTACACTCTCATGCATCCGATCAGTCTTAGATCACCAAAAGCGTAAGCTAAGGAGAGAGAAGACATATGACCCTCTTCCTCAAAAAAATGAGAGCCTCTGCATCATCCATTCTACGCCTTTATAGTGCTACGAATGATTTAATCCATCAATAAGGGAGTCCCGCTGGAAGATCTCTGCACGGAAGATCTGTATGGGTTGCGCGGTATATATGCAATGGAGGTTATCTATGACTGTTGCTTCTTCAACGACCCGGCGATGCCTTCAGACCGCAGAGGCTTCACCAAGAAATCCCCCTCCCTAAAAAGAAAACATGGAGGGAGGAACTCAAAACTTGTGGATCGATCCTATAGAACCGGTTAGAGTGGCATCTTGGAAGGAAGGTTGGGCAGCTGACACTGGTGTGGCTGTAGAAAGAATACCATAACTCAATTCGGAGCAGCCTCTAGTGGCAGAAGAGAAGGACAAACTACCTATAGCCAGCCAGCCAGAAGAAGGAGAGAGAGAGGAATATGATCTGCTTGAAACTAAACCAGGCAGCCAGGCTGGAGAAATAGTGCCAACCTTCAAGGATTTCAATAGGTGGAGCTATGTGAGCCTATCGTTAGAATCCCTAAATATAATAATGAAATCTTTGAAGGAAGATGACATGCTAGAAGAGGTAATCTTTGAAAGGAATGGCATCTACGTGTTTAAGAAAAACCTCTGTGATATGTAGAAAATAGGAGGGTACCTCTCATTCAAAACCATGTCATCTTACCAAGCTCTACTAAATGACAACATGCCAAATGTGTGCATGGACTGTATCCTTTTGGTGGATGACATCCTAAGAGACAAAAAATTAGGGGAAAAGGAACGCATACAACAACGCCTAGAGATGTCTCTCCTAGACTACATGTTCATGCTTATCCTTCATGACAGTCATTGGACCTTGTTAGTAGTCAGAATCATTATAAGGATTGTGGTACTATACAACAGCTCAGACGCAGCCTTTACACTGAAGAAGAGAACAAACATGACTACTGCAAAGACACCTATAGAAGAAAGGCAGTCACATGTGCTGAGGAAATCGTAGGAATGTTGAAAGTCACGGCAAAGGGTGCAAGCATAAAGAAGGCAAAGACTTCAAGAAGACGCAGTTCTTCCATAGAAGCCCTTAGCAGGTGCCTCTGTCAAATGACTGTGGCTTCTATTGTCTAGCCTATATGATGTCCCTAGCTACAATGAACACAAAGGTGTAGGGTATGTAGTATGAGCAATACCACCCACTATGTGGAGTGTATGCCACAATGCTCCTCGAGTCAAGGTGGGCCACCAAGACCAAGTACCAGAAATAAAGCAAGCATGTTTATACATCTAACTCTTATTTTGACACCCTGAGTAGGGGTGAATGATAAATTTGGGGGAGGAGTCATAAACGGGCGTGAGAGTTACAATTCCATCCCAAATTTTCAAAAATTCAAAAAAAAATACTTATACATATTCTAATTCCTACTAAACTAATTTTGCAAAAAATTTATGCTTTAAGGAAATTTTGTTATGAGTCACAGTTTTGTGTAGTTACCCTTGAGTTTGTCTGTTCCCTTGATAAATGTTGTAGTGCTACCATTTCTAAAGAGGAATGTATGAGAAACTAATGCGTATAACAGTAAAATGAGAAGCATAACAATATAGTTTTATCTCATTCTTACAATAAGACGTTGTGTGTGTAACAATCCTAAGTTTATGAAACCCTTAGAAACTATAGAAATTCACCGAGCCATACTCCTGACCAACCACCCTAACCTAACAGTTCCAACCAAAAAATACTCACCTCCCTCAAGAAGGAAACAGCTACCCCTTTTAATTTTAATTATCCCTACTTTGGGATGAAAAGAGGCTTGGCCACCCAGAAGACTGCATAAAAACCTGCTCACTCAAACCTGAGAGGAGATATGAAATGCCAAAAAGAAAAGAAAATATATATATATATATAATGAGAGTTGTGCTCAAAAGATGTTGAAGGGTACCACACGGTCGGTGTATTGTTGCACTCACAAATGCAAATATGTCGTGCCCATAAGTGGAACCTTGAATCCAAATTCATCCACCTACAATCCTAAACGACCCTCACACAACCATCTAACTTAATGTCAGAAGTCGTTGAGGGCAACACTATCCTTATGACAGTTTGTGGGTGAGGGAAATTTAAAAGAAGAGGAAAACACTTAAAGCCTGAAGCCTATCCGAACACACCAGCATACGACCAACTAAAAATAAAGGAATAGTGTGAAAGTTACCCCCTCAAGGAGATGTTGTACTAGTATGTCTAGCAACCTAACGCATGAAGGGGTGAGTCATTGAGACGGAGAGACCTTTTACTACCAAAAGGTAATGGCAAGAACTTGAAGTTGTGCAACTCTAGTTATGAAGGGGGGGAATGAGATTCTAGTATTGAGTGAACATACCACAAGAGTTTTGCTGTAAGAATGAGATAACTCAGTAATGTTAAGTTTTCCAAAATTTTGTCACAAATTGCTCTTCTCCCTATGATTTCGAGCCTACCCTTAGCCTGAGGACATGCTTGATTCTAAGTTTGGGGGAGTTGATAACATCTCATTTTATACACTTTTTGCATATATTTTATACCTCTACATACCTTTTATAGACTTCTTCTGCTTATTTTAGTACTTTATGCCAAAAATCTTATTTGCACACCTCTTCCACCTTTGTAGGGTCACATCAAGCCACGACCCCGATTAGCACCTCGACTGCGGCTCATTGACCACTAGGGGACCCTCCCACAACGGTCGATGTCCTCATGATCACACCAATGCTTCGCGACCGTAGTGCCTTGTGCCCCTTTCGGCCGCGGCCTACGATCCATGCACCTCGACTGTGGCATTTCATCCCAGCCTCGACTGAGGTGCTGCCTCGACCGAGGTGTTGACTCGACCGACCATAGTGGTAGCCTCGACTGAGATCAAGCCTCGACTGTGGCTCAGATGGTTAAGTCAGTGGGTAACACCTATAAATACGCCACCCACCTCAACTTGTCACATCATCAAATCATCACGGACCATGAAGTGTTGCCAAATTTCATAGCCACTCTCATCCATCCAATCAGTTTTAGATCTCTAAAGGTAGAAGTTGAGGAGAGAGAAGACTGACAGCCCTCTTCCTCGAAAGAAGGAGAGCCTCTGCATCGTCCATTATGGGTCTAAATTCAAAGGAGTATATTGGTGTATCGCCATCTTCTCTCTCATCCTATCATCTCTGTTATGTTGTACCCATTCCCTCTTTGTGATTGTGATGTATTTATCATTTTGTAATGTTGTTATGTTGCCTGTTAACATGTGTGGCTAAACATTTAACTCAGGTTGGGAGTAGCCACTAAGGCTCTCCCAACATGTATATTCTTGCTTCCCTTTGAATATATATATATATATATATGTCCATATCAAGATTATCTCCATACACTTGTTCTTAATGCTTCACTTGTATGCTTAGATACCATCTTGTGATGTTTGATCATTGGTACCTTGAAAGAGTAGTATCTTCTTTATCTAGTGTTGTGGAGTAGTATGAATGCATGGGAATGTTGGATTGCTATAGTTTATGGCCATATGGTTTGTTTTGTGGTTGAAAGGTTGTCATCTAGAGAGGGAGGCCACCTTAGATCCTACATATATCCTTATCTCGAGAGAAGAGGGAATAGACATTTCTATGACTATTTGTAATCTTGATAGGAGTATACAAAGGGGGGTGAGTTTTGCACATTGATGAGGGACCTTAGTAGGTGAAACCCCATCCGAGTTCCCTTCCATATCTTTGTTTCTTACCGTTCATTCTTTTTTTTGGTCCGATTCTTACCGTTCATTCTTATTTCTCTCTTGTTATTATTTTCTTTCCTTTAACTTTCCTTGTTTTGGCTTTAGCACCATCGTTCCTTAGGGAACACCCTTTTAAAACCATTTGTTTGTCTGGAGTGTATGAGTGTGAGACCCTATGTACTTAACACCTGTCGACCTTGTCCCTGTGGTTCGACCCCGATTACTACGGCATACCATGTGTAATAGTTGTGGGGGCTTGAGTGTCGGGTTATAATCTTAAGAATCTGACTACTCTAGATCCACCCCATTTTGGATGCGCGATTTAAGCCGGTCAACTTTTTGGTGTTGTTGTCGGGGACAAGGCAAAACGGCATAGTTAAGAACTCAAGTCCACTCACTATACTCACGTGCCTCAAGCTTAGTGATAATCTTGACTGCACAGAAACCTTAAATCTACTACCCTGTGATTACATAGAATAATTCATTTTAACACGTCCAATTTCCTAACTCATCTGTATGATCTTTTCAAGGAACCCAAAGGGAAGAAAATCTGTTTGATTTTTTACCTTAACCTCAAGTTACCATGTCGCCTCGTGTGGATGACAGTCTTAGTGTGGACGATCAGAATGTAAGAGTTCAACATGATCCCCCACCGCATGAGACAGATGAAGATAGAGATGGTCGTTACTCGAATGGTCGTCAACGTGAGGACGAACGTCGCGAAGAAGAATGATGTGATGAAGAGAGATGCCACCATCGTCGTAGAAGGCACCATCGCAATCACTGTGAAGATGAACGTGAGTGTGATGACTAGAACAGCGAGAGTGAAGATGATTAAGAAGGAAAAACTCTTAGAGAATTGGCCGCAACTAGAGCCAATGAATCCAGATGCCCAATTGTCATCCCGCACTTCAATGCAGCAAACTTTGAATTGAAACGAGATGTAATCTCAATGATCTAGAACAAACCTTTCCATGGGAATTCAAGAAGTGAAAATATGTACCATCACCTTGATGCCTTCAAAAATATTTGTGATACCATTAAGATGAGGGGAGTTCCTCAGGAAGTGATATATTGTAAGGGGTTCAATTTTTCCCTTGAAGATAAGGCTCTGTCCTAATACCTCAACCTACCTCACATGTCCATAGATGGATGGAGACCCCTTATAGATGCATTTGTTACTAAATTTTATCCTACTGTGAGAAGCATTTGTAATATGCAAAAGATCACTTCTTTCACACAAAAATTGGGAGAAAACCTTCACTAGGCATGGGAATGCTTTTAAGAGTACCAGAGGGATTGCCCTCACCATAACTACTCTAAGGGGTTCCTAGTGACCACCTTTTACAATGGGTTGACTCCCGCTGAGAGAACTTTGTTGAACACAGCTACTGGCAGTGACTTTCTTGGAAAGAAGCTGAGCAAAACTATGAAGATAATAGATAACATGGCTGCACTGCAAGCGGGCATGGATTATGATAGAAATGATAGAGGATCGATGAAAAAAGTAGGATCTGAAGGACCATCAATCGGATCCAAGGCCTTGGAAACTATTACAACCCAAATTCAAAAAATCACCACCGATGTCAAATAACTGAAAGACATTGGGGCCAAAGGCAAGAAACACACAGAGAAAGCCATGAAATGCATTACTTGTGGAGAAGGAGGACATGGAATTGACAACTGTGTCTATACCTAACCAGGGGAGAGTGACAAAAGTGAAAGTTAAGAAGAAACTGGGAATGTCTCCTATGTTAATTTCAAACGATAAGACAATCTTGGGTTTAATTATGGCAACAAGGAAGCTGCGGAGAACGTGCATCAACTGAGCAGTTCATTTAAACCTCCTCCAAGATTTGAGAAGAAAGGAGGGCCGACTCAATACACCAAGACTACCAATTACCATACAAACAAGAACAACTATCAAGCTCAGAATAAAAATGCAAGTCGACAAGGGCAAGGATAAGGCCCAGGGCCAAGCCCAGCCAACGAAAACAACCAAACTGACATGATTGCTCAACTATTCAACTTTGTGAAAAGGAAAGCTTCAGTCAATGATGAACTCTCTCAAAGTGATATCACAAATTTAGGAGTGCTAACTTAAATGCAAACTCAAATGGTGGACATGCAAACTCGCTATAGGCAGATTGATCAATAGCTTGCACAACTAGTTGAACTCATGAAAAACCCTTCAGGGAAGATCCTGTCAAATATTGAGACTTCAAAAATGGCCACTCTCTAATTTGGGATAACGTGGGAAAATGCTAATACTAACAACACCAAAGAAGGAGGAAGTTGTATTAATCAACAATCTGAGAATGAGAAGGCAATGGAAGAATCAAAAGGGAAGGAACAAGCTGTAAGTGGTAAAGAAGAAGGGAAACACGAAAAGAAGAAGGAAGAAGAGGACAAGAATTTGGATCCCATAGGAGAATTCCTTTTGAAGAAAAATTCCTACGGCCCATGAGTTCCTTTCCCCTACAAACTAAAAGCACACTTGAAGAAGAGGTACGAAAAGTTTATGGAAGCTGTAAAGAAGCTACACTTGGATGTGCCCTTTCTTAATGGAATAGATGAAATGTCAACCTATGAAAAATTCTTTAAAGACCTGATCATGAAGAGAAGGAGAGGAGACCACATAGACACTCTCCAATTGGTGAAAATGGCAAGTGCCTTTGTTCAAGATGAGTTACTAACCAAGAAGAAGGACCCCGGAGCATTCAACATACCTTTTTGTGTCGGAGACAATGTGGAGAGAAAGGGGTTAGCTGAATTGGGAGCAAGCATTAGTCTAATACCCTTGACTCTAGCATAAAGGCTTGGGTTGACAAACATGGTGAAGACAGGGATGAGAATCAAGTTGGTTGATCACACCTTTACAAGACCTGTAGGAATAGTTGAAGATGTTCCAATACGGGTTGGACGATTTTTCATACTGTGCAATATAATAGTGATAGACACGGTTGAGGATTCTAAATGCCCAATGATATTTGGGAGGCCTTTCCTTGTAATAGGGAGAGCCTTAATAGATGTAGAAAAAGGAATCATCACCTTGCGAGTGGGGAATGATCATCTCAATTTTAGGGTACAAGATGCCATGAGGGGCCTTCTCTATCTGAGTCAGTTTACTCCATGGATAGCTACAATCAATATTGTGAAGAGGTACAAGAAGACAAGACAATTGTTTATCCCCTTATTCAAGCCTTAAATAGTCAAGGCCCTACAATGGAGGGCCAAGAGGTTGTAGAAATCTTGGACTACCTGAACCAACCCAAAGAGGAATTCAACGACGTGAAGAGATAATCAAGTCAGTAAAGTACACTTCGCTAGAGCAAACAGCTGAGGAGAAAGAAGCACCAAAGCCAAAACCAGAATTGAAACCTCTTCTAAAGGGCTGAAATATGAATTCCTAGACAAAGAAGAGAGAAATCAGTGATTGTTAATGCCAACTTAATAGATGACCAAATGGAGAAGTTGCTAAATGAGGTCAGGTTGCATAGAAAGGCCATAGGGTATTCTATAGAAGACATCAGAGGCCTTAACCCGGCCCTAAGCATGCATAGAATTCATCTTGAAGAGACAGCTAAGCCTCTAGCTCAACCACAGAGAAAGCTAAACCAAATGCTAAAAGAAGGCGTGAAGAAAGAAGTTATAAAGCTGCGAGATGTGGGGATCATCTACCTGATAAATGACAGCAATTGGGTTAGCCCCATCCATGTGGTGCCCAAGAAGGGTGGAATGAAGGTTATACGTGGGGAAAATAGAGATGAAGTAGCAACGAGGACAATTACAGGCTGGTGTATGTGCATTGACTATCGCAAGCTAAATACAGCTACCAAGAAGGATCACTTCCCTTTTCCATTTATAGACCAGGTCCTAGAGAGGCTGGCTCACCATGACTACTTTTGTTTTCAGGACGGATATTTGGAATTTTATCAAGTATTGATTCATCCTGACGATCAAGAAAAGACCACTTTTACTTACATTTATGGCACTTATGCCATCATAAGAATGTCATTTGGTTTGTGTAATGCACTGGTGACTTTTCAACGTTGTATGATATCTATGTTTTTAGACTTTTTGGAAGACATAGTAGAAGTCTTCATGGATGAATTCTCTATATATGGGAAGATTTTGAAGCCTTCAGACTTTAGTGCTGCAGTGCTGTGAAGAAAAGAACCTTGTCCTAAATTGGGAGAAATGCCACTTCATGGTTTAGGATGATATCGTGCTAGGCCATAATGTTTCCAAGAAAGGAATTGAAGTGGATTTAAGTAAAATTGAAGCCATATCCAAACTCTTGCCACCAAAGTCGGTCACGGGAGTATGAAGTTTCTTGGGACACGTTCGGTATTATAGAAGATTCATAAAATATTTCTCTAAGATCGCCAAGCCATTATTAAATCTACTGATTAAGGATGTTGAGTTTGAGTTTACCAGTGAATGTCTAGATGCCTTTAATACCCTCAAAAGAACATTAACAAAAGCACCTATCCTACAAGAACCATATTGGGAGCTACTTTTTGAGATCATGTGTGATGCCAATGATTACAACATTGGGGTGGTCCTTGGACAAAAGAAAGATAAGAAATATCATGTGATTTGCTATGTGAGTAGAACCTTGGAGGAATCCCAAGTAAACTACACTACAACTAAAAAGAAATGTTGGCTATTGTATTTTCTTTCGATAAGTTCAAATCATACTTAGTAGGATCAAAGGTAAAAGTTTACAACAATCATAGGGCGATAAAAACCTAATGTAGAAAAAGGACACAAAGACAAGACTTTTGTGATGGGCCTTGTTACTGCAAGAATTCGACCACAAGATCATAGACAAAAAGGGAAAAGAAAATGTGGTCGCAGACCACCTGTCAAGAATAATTTTCGATGAAGAAAATCAATTGCTAGAGAATGACAACTATGCCGACGAAGCTCTTTTAATGGCTCAATCAGAAGAGAGGAGCTTACCTTGGTTTGTAGATATTTGTAATTATTTAGCATGTGGACAAATTCTACCAGAGATAACTTTAATCAAAAGAAGAAGTTATTCTCTGAACTGAAAAATTACTATTGGGATGACCCGCTACTATTTAAGAGGTGCTTTGACAACCTATATCGTCGATGCATACCTGAAGAAGAGGTACCTTTAATCCTCAAGGAGTGTCATGCCTCACATTATGAGGACACCATAGAGGAGAAAGGACAGTTGTAAAGGTTCTGCAATTAGGATTTTACTAGACAACGCTCTTCAAGGATGTTGCGTCTTTTGTCAAAACATGCAAGGAATGTTAGCTTACAGGAAACATAAGCAGAAGGAATGAGATGCCAAAGGCAGATTGGGTGGAAGTCGAAATATTTGATGTATGGGGGATTGATTACATGGGACATTTTTTTTCATCGAAAGGGAACCAGTACATTATTATTGATGTCGATTACGTTTCCAAATAGGTTGAGGTTGTTGCCACTTAAACATGTGACTCCAAGGCAGTCGTTAAGCTTTTCAAGAAGAGGCTTGGCCACCCAAAAGACCACATCAAAACCCACTCACCCAAACCAGAGAGGAGATATGTAAATCCAAAAAGAAAAGAAAAAATATATATATAACGAGAGTTGTGCCCAAAAGATGTTGAAGGATAACACACGGCCAGTGTATTTCTACACTCACAAATGTAGGCATGTCGTGCCCGTAAGTAGAACCTTGAAGCCAAATTTATCCACATATTATCCTAAACGACCCTCAGACAACCACCTGACTTAATGTCATAAGCACCTGAGGGCAACACTATCCTTATGACAGTGTGTGGGTGACGGAAATGTAGGAGAAGAGGAAAACACTTAAAGCCTAAAGTCTACCCGTGACACCAGCATAGGGTCAACTGAAAATAAAGGAAGAGTGTGAAAGTTTTTTTTGGGAAGGAAGAGTGTAAGTTACCCCTCAAGGAGATGTTTTACCAGTATGCCTAGCAACCTAACGTAAGAAGGGGTGAGTCATTGAGACGGAGAGACCTTTTACTACCAAAAGGCAATGGCAAGAACTTGAAGTTTTGCAACTCTAGTTATGAAGGGGGGTGAATGAGATTCTAGGATTGAGAGAACATACCACAAGAGTTTTGATGTAAGAATGAGATAACTCAGTAATGTTAAGTTTTGCAAAATTTTGTCACAAATTGCTCTTCTCTCTATGATTTCAGGCCTGCCCTTAACCTGAGGACATGATTGATTCTAAGTTTGGTGGAGTTGATAACAACTCATTGTATATACTTTTTGCATATATTTTATACCTTTCCTAACATACCTTTTATAGACTATTTCCGCTTATTTTAGTACTTTATGCCAAAAATCGTATTTGCACACCTCTTCCACCTTTGTAGGGTCACATCAAGCTACGGTCGCGGTTAGCACCTCGACAACGGCTCATCGACCACTAGGGGACCATCCCACCACAGTCGATGTCCTCATGATCACACCAATGCTTCGCAACTACAGTGCCTCACACCCCTCTCGGTCGCAGCCTATGATCCTCGCACCTCGACCGTGGCATTTCATCCCAACCTCGATTGTGGTGCTGCCTCGAATGAGGTGCTGACTCAAATGAGGTGCTGAATCGACTGACCATATTGGTAGCCTCGACCGAGGTGATGCCTCGATCAACCGAGATCAAGCCTCGACTGCGGCTCAGATGGTTAAGTCGGTGGGCAACACCTATAAATAGGCCACCCACCTCGACTTGTCACGTCATCAGATCATCAAGGACCATGAAGTGCTGCCAAAGTTTATAGCCACTCTCATCCATATGATCAGTCTTAGATCTTTGAAGGAGGAAGCTGAGGAGAGAGAAGACCAACGGCCCTCTTCCTCAAAATAAGGAGAGCCTCCACATCGTCCACTCTGGGTCTAGATTTGAAGGAGTATATTGGTATATTGCCATCTTCTCTCTCATCTAGATCTACCATCTCTGTTACATTGTACCCCTTCCCTCTTTGTGGTTGTGATGTATTTATCATTTTGTAACATTTTTATGATGCCCGTTAACATGTGTGGCCAAACATTTAACTCGGGTTGGGAGTAGCCACTAAGGCTCTCCCAACATGTATATTCTTGCTTCCCTTTTTTTATATATGCTCATATCAAGATTATCTCCATATGTTATTCGTAATGCTTCACTTATGCTTAGATACCATCTT
The DNA here is from genome assembly GCA_963693085.1 of Alisma plantago-aquatica. NCBI lineage: Eukaryota > Viridiplantae > Streptophyta > Magnoliopsida > Alismatales > Alismataceae > Alisma > Alisma plantago-aquatica. The sequence continues at coordinate 910,890,537 of OY856410.1, forward strand.
GTGATGTTTGATCGTTGGTACCTCGAAAGAGTCATATCTTCTTTATCTCGTGTTGTGAAGTAGTATGAATGCATGAGAACATTGGATTGCTATAGCTTATAGCCATATGGTTTGTTTTGTGGTTGTAAGGTTGTTATCTCGAGAGGGAGGCCATCTTAGATCCTAGATCTATCCTTATCTCGAGAGAGGAGGGAATAGATATTTCTAAATCTTGATAGGAGTATATGAAGAGGAGTGAGTTTTGCATGTTGGTGAGGGACCTTAGTAGGTGAAAACCGATCCAAGTTCCCTTCCATATCTTTGTTTCTTACCGTTCATTCTTATTTTTCTCTTGTTGTTATTTTCTTTCCTTTAACTTTCCTTGTTTTGTCTTGAGCACCATCATTCCTTAGGAAATACCCTTTTAAAACCATTTGTTTGTCTGAAGTGTATGAATGTGAGACCCTACGTACTTAACACCTGCCAACCTTGTCCCTGTGGTTCGACCCCAATTACTACATCAGACCCCGTGTAATAGTTGCGGGGGCTTGAGTGTTGGGTTATAATCTTAAGAGTCCAATCACTCTGGATCCGCCCCATTTTGGATGCGTGATTTAGGTCGATCACGAGAGACAACAACAAAAAGGTAGGTGGAACAATGGAAGTAGTCATGATGTGTGGTATAAGAAGATCAATCTCTCCACTGTGGTTGTCACCTCCTTCCTCCTCGCTAGGGTTTGTGGCGCACAGATTTGGCTGCTAATCACCAATCAGAGGAACCTAGATTGGATAATAAGGGCTCCCTTTTATATATACATTCCTCACTATTGAAACCCTAATGTTTAATAATTGTGGTGGAAGGCAGCTAATTGCATGGCTTGTACATGGTCCACCAGACGACTGATCCATGTTACTCAATCTGGACCTTGTACTAGTTCTTTGGAGGACCAACATAATTTGAATTGGGGTAGGTTGGATGTGAAGGGTGCACATTAGAACTGAAGAATTTGGAACTCAGGGTAGAGAGTGGTACTAGTTGGGCAATTGGAAAAGACGATCACTTGAGTCGGTGGTTGGAAAGTAGACAATGGACAACTTCTAGGGCTTTCCTTCCCTTGAGGTGTGGCACTGTGAGGTCTTGATTGTCCTTGTAGGAAATGAAGCATATTTTTGGCAGGTTTTGCATGAAAAGTATGTAAAGTGCATTAAAGTCTAGAAAAGTGAAGATAATTGCATTTAAGTAAATTTAAGGCTAAATAATAAATAGGAAGACAACAACCCCTAAAAATGAGCAAAATTGCATGCAAATATGGGTATAAATATACTCATCACCAACCCATTCTGTCTAGAAATTTAAAAACTTAAATGACTTCCTCTTATGGATTGAAGTATACATATTAACATTGATTGTAGAATGGTCAGAGTATACACATGTGATAAGTTTATTATTGGAGACAAAAAGTTGCATAGTCATTCTTCATTTCTTAATGCACGATCCAGCTTGCAAACTATTCTCCTAGAAGCCCTTGATTATTGTGCCATGTATAAAGTTCATTACCAACATAAGGCAATTCACTAAGATTAGTTTTATCATGAAGTATTGAAAGAGCTTAAGATTAAAAAAGGAACCTCCCGACCACCAGCCTTCTATTCATACTTCCTTATATTGTTGAAGTCACCAATGACAAGCCAAGGTTTAATAATAGATGTTGAAAGGTGCTCAAGAATGCCCCATAAGCTATCTCTTTCTTATATAAGATTCCTCACACAGACAACAAATAGATGAATGTGAGGCCACCTTTATTCCACCCCACATAAATATGACCATTGGGGTCATGATTGTGATTAGATATCCATTTCCAACCACTAGGGAAAAGTTTCACTGAAGTATGTATCATGTGGAGCTTGATTTTAGTTTCAACTAGAACAACAATAGAGACTTTAGCTTTAATATTGTCTTCATCACTTATCTTTTCTTATGTGGTTTCCCTAAACCAAGCACATTGGTCATGGTGAAGGTCATTAATGAACTTTTTTAGAAGATTGAGTCTTATGCGACTCGTCAACTTTAGAAGCCCTAGGAGTCCTGTTGGAATCCTTATTAGAGCTACTTCAAGCTTTCTTAGAATTGGTATCTTCCTCAGCATTAACATTAACTTTATAAGTATTATTCGGACTGAATATCTTGCCAGTGTTGGACTCTAAATTGGGATTAGGCTCATTATGGGAGCTACATCCAGAGTGAGAAATTGTAGAATTCTTCTTTGCCTAAGTTGTTTCAGCATCCAGAGTTGAATCATTGGTAACCCTAGATTCATCAGTATTATCTTCTTTACTTTGTTCATCATTTCTTAGGTTAGGAAATCTATTATTGATTGGGATGTCTTTGACTTAAGCATACTTATTACTGGATTTCTTATTTTTGCCAACCATTCGCCACTCTTGAATCTCTAGTTGTTTCTGTTGGATAAGAACCTCTTCAGAAGGCTTCAAATGACAGTCACAGTTATGGTGACTGAAGACTTTACAGTCTTAGAAATGAATAGGAACATGGTCATACTTGATATTAACTATAGCAGGATCCCTTTTTGGCATGTTGAACTAGAACTTGCTAGGTGGCTCCTCTTCGAAATCTATCTCCACAAGTATACGATCTTACTCTAGAGGTTCTTGACCAATAGATTTGTAGTCAATCGTCATCTACTTCCCTACACCACTGGCCACGATACTGACATATCTAGGCGACTAGTATGTTGGGTATACTGATCCAAACCAAGACAATGTTGTAGAAGTCTTTCTAGAGATTTCCATCAGTCATGTAATCCTTTATAACTACTAGCTTGATATCAAACATCATGGTCCACCATTGATGATGTTCTGCTTATCTTCAGTAGAGTTGAATAGCAACAGAAAAAGTGTGTCTCATTTAGAAAAGATATTAAAGATGCCATTATGTTTACACACCCTCCTTATCCAGGTCAAGATATGATAATAATAAGAACGTTTACCAATCACATAGAGAAGAGTAGTATGCTCCCAAAACTTCTCCATTGTATGTAGAATCACCAATAGTGACAAATCTTTTTTCATCCATCTTCTTGGGTGGGGCGAAGCCATGTTGCTTGAAGGTATACACACCACCAATGACTTGGCACAATGCTTTCTTGGTGAATATAGGTTCACACTAATTCTTAAGGGTAGACATTAGGCAGAAAGGATAGGGAGAGGGGAGGAGCCCCCCTCCATGGATTTGGGGTAGTCATCTTCTTGGTCGCCACTCAAGGAAGCACAACGCAAACCCTAGAGCCCCTCAAGATTATTAACATTCATTAGTCTCAACGTCATACTTATTTTTAACATCAATAGAACTAAGATTTTCATCATTGGGGTTATCTCTCTAAGAGTTAACATTTTCAAGTTTTCAAATTTTGGCATTATCAATGATATTCACCAACTCCTCCTTGTTCCACCTCAAGATCCATTCTTTTACATTTTTTACCTTTGTTAGAACTCTATACATAGGATTTTCTATAACCTCTATACCCAATTCTTTCTTAACAATCACTAGGAACTTAGGGTGATTCACATATGAATTGATGAATTTGAAGTGCCCCTTCTTATATCTCACAGATTCAACAAATTTGATCAATCTGTCTATGATCACTATGAACCATATCTTTAACATCAACCCAAACATCCTTATAAGTATCGATAAAGACAACATCTAAAACACATCTACCAATATTGAACAATGTAATATTACTATATTTGTGTTTCTTATCCCAAATATATATATGAGACCTTTCCTCTTGAGTTCAAAAGACTGAATATCAGAAACAAGATCCTTGAATTCCTTCATAACTTGAATAGGTAAAATATTTACCTCTTATCTCAGTGGAAATTCTTATATGATTGAAATCACCTATATTAATCCAGGCTCTACATATGATTCTAATTTAGACTAGTAACATCAACCAATAATAACCTTCTTTTCCTTTCTTCATTATGACCAAATAATGTTGTAGTTTACACATATCTATTGGATCTAGAATAATGGGCTCTAGAAGGGGATTGAATAGAGCTATTAACACTTAAACCAAATTTAGTATACCTTTAAAATATATTAAGAGATAATGTTGCTTATATGAAATTTGAGTGCAAACTAAGCACGCATAGCATGGATGAGAGAGATTGAATAAGAACAAGAACACAAGCTATGTATAGTGGTTCCAAACTCAAAACTAGGAGAGTTTACATCCAATACCTAGAGAGGTAGACCTCTAGGACTTATAAATCATGTCTCACTCCTTATATTCCATTATAAGAGTTACAACATATGACCATCCTTTTTCAGGACAAGGATACCCAACATTCCCTTTGAGGAAAAGGGAGACAATAACCTCACAAAGGACTTACCTATACATGACCAATAGTCTTGTACTTCACCAAGGACTTACCCACTTTTTCAACAAGTCTTCCGCCTTCACCACCCACTCTTGCAAAAAGTCATCCTCCTTGAAGGAATTACCCGCTCTTAACTTGGATCTTCCATCTTTGAATTCACCTTCACAAAGGAAAAGCTTTTAACAAGGGACTCCATCCCTTCTTCTTCACCTCTCTTAGCCAAGAGAGAGAATCTTCATCTTCATGGTAGAAAGAGAGAGTGGGAGGTAGAGGATGTGAGAGCCACACAAGATATACATGTAGGGATAGCTCTCTTATAAATCTCCTACTCACTCTAATGGATGTAGCAAGTGATTAAGCCTAAGAGTGGAATGAGGATCTTAGAGGAATTCAACTATAACATAGGGACCTTCATAGTGCTTGGCCAACCATGGGATGAAACCTAAGGGGTCCTATTTATTGTTGAGGTTTCCTACTAGCCAGTAGAGACACTTAAGGACGAATTCTAGATGTTTGTGGTGTTACAATGAATATATTTTTTAGTTTTGCAACACTACAATGGTTAGAAACATATTTTTGAACATTCTATACAGTGTGGTTGGTCGAGTTTACTTTTAGGGAACTCGACCAATAGCACTGTGTGAAAAATCAAATTTGAGTTGTCGGTTGAGTTTATCCTAAATGAAACTCGATGGACGACTTAAATTTGGTTTGCCTATGTAGGGAGTCAGTCGAGTTTGTCCTGGGGAAAACTTGATCGACACTGGTAGTTCCTAGATCCATCAAGGGTTTCTATCAGTTTTATATGAAATTCGACCAACAAAAGTCCCTGTGATGAATTTTGGATAGTGCCATAAATGTGCTTAAATTTTTTATTTAAGTGCTCTTGATTTTTTTCTCAACTTAATTACAAGTCATACAATTATTACAAGTGATTTACAACATGATTCTAATGGATTTGAGGTATTTCCTACAAAACTGCACTTGCATAGATTTTGACTTGTTTTCCTTTAAGATAGGATGCACAAGTTAATGCATTTGGAGTGTGTCTATACCTAATCTAAAATCACTCAGGTAGAAGCATTAGACACAATTAAGTGGAATGGCTAGTCATCATCAAAACAAGGGTTTAGTCAAGTTAACCCTTAATTCAACATTCTCCCCCTTTTTGAAGATGACATGTCATTCCATAAATGTATTGAAAAGCATTTAAGTAAAATCATACCTTTGGATAAACCTGAGGGTTTCAAAAGAATTGAGTTCATATGTTCCCCCACAATTGATGCTAATGGAGTTTAAATACTCCCCCTCGGTTGATTCTATTTCTCCTGTATGGTTATCTTTCATAACATTTATAGAAAATATGTCTTCCACTCATATATGTTCTACATAAATGTGTTCTCCCCTTTACATAAGACATGTCTTCTCCCCCTTTGTCATTTCAAAATGTGAGGGGGTTTGAAGAGCTAAAACACAACTTGTTAGTAGAAGGAGATACCAAAAGCTAGAAAGGAGAGTAGAAGAGAAAAAACTAGGGGCTTGTCCAAGCAGAGTTTATAAAGCAAATCAAGACATATATATGAACAACCCATGATATAATTTTAATAGATATCAAGATAATTTTATGCAAATAAGTAACTCAAGATAGTAGATAAGCAAGTCAAGGAACAAGTTTTAGTATGTATGAAACAAGCATAGCATATAGTTGAATTCCAAAAGATGAATAAGGCTAGAACTAAATGAAGATAGACTACTAGTAGATGATAATACAAGTTAGGACTACTAGTGGGGTCTAGCTCTTAGTAAAAGATTCACACGTTAAAGAACCAGTTATGAGTAGATGTAGAGATATATCCAAACAAAGAGATATGAAATTTTACAAGCATCAAAGGATATAGCTCAGTAGAAAATATGCATCATTACCAAAAAATGATTACCACTAAGAACCTCAGGTTGCATCAAAAGATATACTACTACATAGATATAGAAAGTTAGAGCACAACGGAAGTAATCTAAATCACAGACAAGATATTCAAAGAGATCATCATCAAAATGAACATAACAACTCAAGATCAGTAATTCCAAGATATAGAGATGCCAATTTAGACCAACTAAAGAGATAGATTTATATGCAAGATAGGCAATTTAAAGCAAGGCAATATGCACATTATATAGGTACAAAGGGGAGTGCCATAGAATAAGGCTATTTGTTGAGAAAGTCTAGTTGAAAGGGAAATTCTCATCTAAAAAGTCATATGTGATTCTATGCACGGTCTTGTCGGTTAAGTTTATGGGTTGAACTTCTCATCTTACAACAACTTTCTACAATCCCCATTGGTTCTTGTTAATCGAGTTTCCTCAGGACAAACTCGGTCGACAACAACTACTGTTAGAAAGCACATATGTTTCAAAAAAACATATCTACAGACATGATAAAAAAAACCATATCCAAACATGTATAAGCAAGTTAATAATGTGTTATGAAAGCATCATGAATAGTTTTTGAGCAAGAAAGTGATGAGAAACACAATATACCAAATTTGACTCAAAAACATATACCCAGTGTATACTAGCTTGACAAAAACACACTACAATTAGATATGAGCAAGAATAACATTACCTCTATTCTTACCATTTCTTTTCCACTTGTTGTCACCACATACACATCTCACCTTTCTTCTTTTATGTGGATTGAGAAACTAATTTGCAAACTAATAGTTCATTTCAATCCAATTCTAGCTAACCTACACGAAGAAATATCAAATGGTCCCCAATCATATTTTTGGGTCTAGAGGGGTTAGCTTGGCAGCCCAAGTCCTATTACTCTAAGTTTCTTACCTAAAAGGGAAATATGTGGAATAATGAACAATTTCATTGTATTGATTGCATGATCTCATTGCCTTGGAACTAGAAGATTCTTCATTGAAAATTGAAGGTCCTTTGTCTTTTTTGTTCCTTTTTCTACTATCAAGTCCAAAACCATCTCTACCCATTTGTTCAACAGTATGATCTAGGATTTTATTAAGTTTCTTTTTATCATATATTGCATAGAGGATCTTAAGCTATGATTATCATGCATAAGAGCAGTAATAGTGGAAGACAATTGATTCATATCACCTCTAGCATATAAAAGATTGATTTCAAACCAAAGAGTTTTAGTGTAAGAATCTTTTTCAATATGAAGAGCAGCAACATTATTCTCTCTACTAGTAGAACAAGAATACGATTTAAGAACATTGATTAGAGCAAGCACGGAAGCATTTTTTTCAAGAAAAGTAATCTTAGAAATATAGATATTATTTCATATTCAATTCCTTGTAAAACAAAATCTTTATCCTAGTTTTCAATTTTAAGAACATCAATATCAAGCATGAGATAATTCACGATTTTACTATGCTCTTCATTAGAGCTAGGCATAAGGGGTTGAGCTTCTAGAAATCTAATCTTGTCAAGAAAATATCATCAAGAGACTTTGTTTCTTCAATGGAGGTCACGTTGGATTTCCACTTATTGGGGAGAATTCTAAGGATCTTTGAATTTATCTCTCCTCGATCCATAGGATGATCTAGAATGACAAGACCATTCACAATGGTGTTGAGTCTTGAGTACATCTTGGCTGCCCTTTCCTCTTTCCCATCTTGAAGTTTTCAAGGAGGCCTTTGAGCATATAGACTTTGATTTAATTCACTTGCTTTGTCCCCTCATAAGTGACACATAGCTTTCTCCATACTTCTAGGCCATCTCATAAGAAGAAATCTGATTGAACTCGATGAGGGAAAAGAAGCATAGAGAATGTTAATGGCTCTTGCATTCAAGGTTGCTTTATGAAAAGTATCCTCATCCCACTCTTCTATCTTTGTCTCCAGTGGATTGTATGGAAGGTCCACCATTTTTCATAGTTCAAGACTTGATCCTTGAATGTATTATTGTAACCTTCTGTTCCAATAGAGGAAGTTTCTCCCATCAAAGGTTGGAATGTTAATGAGGTATCTCCCACCTTTATAATCATGTTGAATCAAAAGGGCTCTAGAGGAGGGGTGAATAGAGATAAATTCACTTAAACAAAATTCATTAGACCTTCAAGTTACTTCAAAAGAGGCTATTACAAATTTGTAATTCGATGTGCAACTAAGCATACGTAGCAATAATGAGAGATATTGAATGGGATCAAGAACAAGCTATGTAGAGTGGTTCCAATCTCCAAACTAGGAGAAAGTTAGTCCACTACCTAGAAAGGTCAAGCCCTAGGATTTTGCAACCATTGCATACTTATATTCCATTTTAAGACATACAATAAGACCTTCCTTTTGTAGAGAAAGGATACATATCCTTCTTTTTTAAGAACCAAAAGGAGCCAATAAATATTACAAGGTCTTACCTATCATTGGAGCAAGAGTCTTCAACCTCTACAAGGGATTACCCACTTTTCAAGGAGTTGGACACCTTCTCCAAGGAGCTCCCCTTCTTGCAAAAAGTCTTCCTCCATGAAGGAATTACCCACTCTTCTCAAGGATCTTCAGCCTTCACCTTCCCCTACAACTTGAAGAAGCTTTCACCAACTTTACTTGAAGAAAGAGGTTGGGGAAAGAGAAGATTGAAAGCATCACAAGGATTACAATGAAATATCTCACTCACAATAACCTATCTCACTCATATGGAAATTTTTATTAGTAAGAAAGAGAGATTAAGGGTTCCATGTGGACAATATCACTCAACTATATCTAGGAACATGAGAGGCAAACTTCGGATGAATCCTAAGGGTCCTTATTTATAGTTAGGGATGTACACTAGCCACTAGAAGCACTTAGGAACGAATTTTAGTCATTTGGGGTGTTGTGAGAGATATATTTTTTATGTTTGCAATACTCAAATGCCTAGAATCACTTTCTCTACACACTTTGTACAGTGTAGTCAGTCAAGTTTTACTTAAGGTAACTCGACCAATTACACTATGGGACAAAGCAAATGTGAAGCATTGGTCAAGTTTATCCTGGATGAAACTCAAACGATGACTTAAATTTGTTGTGGTTGTGCAAGGTGTCGATCGAGTTTGATCTAGGTCAAACTCGGCCAAACCTGGCAATTCTCAAAATCCATCAAGGGTGTCAGTCGAGTTTATCAAGAATGAAACTCGACCGAACATGCACTCTATGATGAATTTTATAAATTGTCATTAGAGTGCTTAAACATTTGATTTAAGTTCTCCTAATGTTTTCTCATCTTAATTACAAGTCATAAAATCAATGCAAATGATTACAAAATTGTCCTAAGTCATTTAGGGCTATTTCCACAAAATTGTATTTGCATTGACTTTAGCTTGTGTTGGATCAAGCTAGGGCTCTTTTGAATTGATCCTTTTCATAAACCTAATACATGAAATCAATCTCAAATAGACATATTAGATACATATGAATGGAATGGTTAATTCATCATCAAAATATGGACAATGTATAACTTTTAGGTCAACATTCTCCCCCTTTCTGAAGATGACAAACCATTCCTTAACATATTGAAAAGGACCTAGAATTTAAACTTTTACCTTGTGAATTGCAAGTGGATAAATGAATAAACAACAACAATTTATCCCTCTGAATTCATGCTTATGTTTGCCTATAGTTAGTTTCTCAAAAAGCATAATCATAGCACATATATATTATTAAATCCTCTTACATAGTCTTATCATATTTTAGAGAATTAACTAGAAAAAAGGATCACAGTTCAAGTTGCACTTGAGCTCATATCTCCCCTGATCTCCTCTGTAGTACTCGAGCTCATATCTCCCCCTTTGTCTTTCAAAAAGATAGGGGGTAGAAAATCTAAAAAACACAGGTTTTATCCATAGGCACAAATGATATAAGCAACCATTATAAGCAAGCACCAACCAAAAGACAAGAGAGAACGATACATACTAGAGTCATAATCAAAATATGGAAACACATGACCAAAACTCATAAGATGTAAATGAGCAAAGAGCTAGGGTACATATAAGTATATTACAATAGAAGGAGATGTCCTCTCCAGATGAAAACCGCAAACCAACAAAGAAAATCAATGAGATATGAAAATAGTATGCCTTCGATATAGTGCCCAAATGTTCAGCACATGAAAGTCTACAAAAAAGAGATAAATATGAGCACCCTATGGACTAAGAACTAAACATCTAAGGCATCTATGTCAATGACCTTGTTATCATCAAGTCGGTAGTCCTCGTCTCTATCTGAAGGTGCATCAGGGTCAGTAGGGTTATCATCATCACCATCTCCATCAGCATCAAATCCATCATCACCATCAACCTCATCATCATCCTCATCATCCATCTGGATGTCCTCATCAATCACTAAGGAGAGAGGATCGGGCCATATGTAGTTTTACTCTTCCCAGGAGATGCCACACTCACATAATATCTTAGCTTGCTCATAATTGGGTATAAAAGCCTAATAAAAGTTAGCAAGAAAGGTAGCACAAGGGCCAACTAGAAGTGCAAGAAGCTAAGAGGAGGCAGTGGGGGAAGGTCCACCAGTAAAGGTAGGGGGTACAACAAAAATATCAGGGTGGTGGTCTAGGTAGAACTGACTGTATGCATAGGAAGCATAGTCGGCACTTGGGTAGGGCTAGTATGTGGGGTGGGATGGGTGTAGGATAAATTCATGTTAGACATGATTTGAACTAGATCCTGGTGGAGGTGGTCCTAAACATGTAGGTTGTATGATTGTTGGTGCATCATGTAGCCCATCACTGTTTTGTTAGACACCGAGAACAAGGCATGGTCAGGTCTAGGAGGAGGTGGATGGGCCTGGGTGGAAGTACAAGCACCATGTGTGGTGGAGGAGGTGGGATGAAAAGACTTCTTGATAGTGGTTTCACTAATGTGAACACCTTTCCTACTTGCTTTGTAACCAACATCATGGAAAAGGGATTTCTCAATATGAGGAGAAAACAAACCATAAATCAAGTTGGGATAAGGTGGGTGGGTTCCATAGGTATTCTTCCTAGAGTCAAAATAGGTCATGTGGCGGAGAATGTAACAGGCCCATTTGACTTTGACAACATTTAGGAGACATTATATCATCACAATAATGTTTTCTGAAATATGTGTTTGATTTTTCTTTGAATGGATATTACAATTGACTATAAGTGCAATGAGGTGAGTCTTTATGTTAAGAGAGTAAGAGGGAAGGATAGATTTCTTCCTATAGGGAACATCTGGTTTCTTCATGAACTTATGGATGTCAGGAAGGGTAAGCTCAGGTTCAAAACCTTGGTACAATTATCAGGGTCAAGAAGGTCAAGATACTAGTGATAGGTGGTCAACCATGTATGCGATGGTGTTACCATTGAAGTAAGAATTCAAGGAGATGGAAAACTTGGTACCCGCAATCATGGAAACTCCATGGATAGGTCATTCTGTCCAAATGATAAGAAATTTAATTCTAGGTCACTAGAGTGCTATATAAATTTATTTTTCTAGCCTATCATGTATTGTGAACATGTTTAAGAACATTCCACTAATCATTGGCTACTATTTGGCAGTAAAACATGTGTTTGCAAAAATAGTCAAAATAAGCAAAAAAGGCATTAAAACTAGGCGAAAAATGGCACCAACAAGTAAGAGATGGGCAGTTATGACCAAGAAAAATATAGGTATGAGAACATATATCTAGAAGGCATATCATTATCATCAAGATAAGTAATAAGCAAGTTTGATCTAATAAAGGTAAATTTATCTCTAGCTAGAGGTTTTGCGAAGATGTCCACAAGTTGATTTTCTATGTCCACATGTGTGATACAGATATCCTTTTTGGCAATGTGGTCACAAAGGAAGTGATGTAGAACCACTATATGTTTGGATCTACTATGCAATATAGGATTGTAAGAAAGATTTATTGCACTGGTATTATAATAGTAGATAGGAGAAGCATCATTATGAACATTAAAGTCTTGGAGCATTTGCTTCATCCATAGAACTTGGGCACAACAACTCCCAGTTGCAATGTACTCAGTCCCAATAGTTGAAAGATCCATTGTGATTTGTCTTAGAGAACCAACAAACCAAGTATGGTCCTAGGAGGAAGCAACTGCCACTTGTGCACTTTCTATCAATTAAGCACCCATCATAATCTACATCATTATAAGTTGTAAGAGTAAAGTCACTTGACTTGGGATACCATAGTCCAAAACTTTGGGCTTTGGCTAGGTACCTTAAAATCCTCTTAATCACTATAAGATGGGATTTTCTAGGGCTAGGTTGAAATATAGCACACAAGCCAACACTAAACATGGTATCAAGTCTAGAGGCAATTAAATAAAGTAAGCTACCAATGATACCTCTATAGAGCTTCTCATCTACCTTCTCACCTTCCTCATCTCTATCAAGTTTGGTGGTGTTTTACATTGGAGTATCCATCAACTTGGTGTTCTCCATCCCAAAGTGCTTTGAGAGTTCACTTGTACACTTGCCTTGGTTGATGAAGTTTTCTTCTTGTGTTTGTTTGATTTGAAATCTAAGGAAGGAAGTAAGCTCCCCCATCATACTCATCTCAAACTCACTCTGCATAAGAGAACTAAACTCCTTGCAAAGATCAAGATCAGTTCAACCAAAAATGATATCATCAAAATAAATTTGAATGACCAAAAAGTTGCTAGAAGTGTGTTTAAGAAAGAGGGTAGATTCAACTTTGCCCATGTTATAGCCATTGTCTAGAAAAAAGTTCTTTAATTTCTCATGCCAAGCTCTAGGGGCTTGTTTGAGTCCATAGAGAAATTTATGTAACAAGTAAACAAGGTTAGGAATCTTATCATGTAAATTCGGGAGGTTGAGCCCCATAGAATTCCTCCTCTATTCTACTCATTTAGAAACATACTTTTAACATTAATTTGGTATACTAAGAAATTTGTATAGTTAGAAAAGGAATGTAACATTCTAATAGATTCAAGTCTAACAATAGGAGCATAAGTTTCATCAAAATCAATACCTTAATGTCGATAGGAGCTTTGAGTAACTAACCTTCTTTTGTTCCTTACCACTTTGCCACTTTCATCTAGCTTGTTGAAGTAGACCCACTTGGTGTCAGTGATCTTCCTATCATTTGGTCTTGGCACTGAGGTCCAGATTTTTTTCTTATCTGTAAGGAGTGAGATCCCAATGGGGATCCACTCCCTACTAAAATAAAAAGGCGTCATCCCATATAACCAAACACCAAAATATTTTTTTCTCTAAAGGAATGATAACCAGTTCATTCAAATGTATGTATCATAACACCAAAAGTAGTAGTGGAATTTATATGGTATCTAACCATTACAAGCTTGTTATCATCACTAGCCTTCACCATGCAAGGTGATATAAAAGAAAAACTAACTAAACATAGGACTAGTCGAGGATCACCTAACCACTTCAATAAAGTCTCCCATGAGGATTTAGTTAAACTTTTTGAGGTCTTGGTCCAACTTGGTTGTATCCTCCTTGACCTACACCTGGGGTTGGAAACATACCCTAGCAAAAGTGAGAAAACTAGATATGTCAGAAAAATGTTGATATGTGCATACTAAATATAGATTTTTGAGCAATATTAAGAAATAAAGGATGTGAATAAAAGGTTTCCCGAAGGAAAAGGAAAGGACTACCCAATAAGGCATAAAAGAATATGGATTTCAAGATTGATAACCAAGAGAATACTTGCCATTAATAAAACAATAAAGTTGTCCACACAAGCACAAATCAAGAATTAGGGTGCATAACCCATCAACAGTAACATCAACCTACATGCATGTGATATAAGCATAGCATAAGAACAATATAAATAACAAAGGCGGCCAAGTCTCACAAACTTGAAACTTGATACAGAATGACATACTACCAGACTACCATTATATATATAAATGATGGGCATCGCCACCCAGGTATGGGGCACACAACCTCCATCTTGAAAATAATACATGGGCACACAACCCGAAAACCAATGTACTTACACTACTCTAGGGCTACTGAATCACATAAGATGATTAATGTTGAGGCAAGTATAAAGTATAGTTAGAATAAACAAGATTTCCATCACACAAATGGACAATATAAACGTCCACAACACAAGTGGGAAAAAGTATCACATATCACCAAGTAGAGTTCCACCATGATCAAAGTATAAGATAAATTCAAAACAATGTCCAATCAGAGTAGAATTATCACCAGATCATAGGCAAATAAAGTATTCCACTTGAAATATATTTTCAAAAGAGAGAGATATTGTGTGGGCTATCAAAAGAGTGATAATTTAGGATGATGGATCAATACAGAATAATTGGGTATGCAAACATACCTTAAACCAGAGTCCTAGAAATACTCTTCACCAATCTAGTTGTTTCCAAGATCACCTTTGCCTAATTACAAATTATTCACATGTATTAGGGTTTTATAAAGTATAATGTGTAAAGAAACCCTAAATCTATATCTTTTTTTAAAACCTTGGATTTTGGTCACAAAGCCTAGACCAAATGATTTATTAGATTCTCCTGATCAAGAAAACATATTTTTATGTTAAATTTGGAGTTAGTATGATTAAGTTGCAATTTTTATGAATTTGACAAGCTTATTTCCTTTCTAAAAAAATCATCCTTCAGAAAACATGGGAATCAAGATTTGAAACTATTTTTATTAGAAAGATCATAATTTTCAAATTCCAAAACATATTTATTTGTTAATTTTGGACAAATAGATCAAAAGATATGAATTTTACAATTCTAACCAATCAGAAAATCCCAAAATTCCACATAGGTGAGAAATAAGTTAAAAAGAAAAGGAAAAGAAGGTCGGGCCCATGTGACTTGGCCCAATCACAGGTGGCCAAGTCACGGGTCAAAGCCTGCGTGGCTTCGGCCAAACAAGACAAGAAATAAGCAAAAAGACGATTATACCCTTAAGTGAGAAAACACAGAAAAGAATATGAGGGATGGTAGACCAGAGAAACTACACTGGGGATTCATCCCCTAGTTCGTGCCAACCATGGCTATGAGCAGCTTGAGCCAAATTCAGAGAAACCACAGATCGCGATCATTGTTCAAATTGAAGGCGAAGAAAGGTAGCACAGAGGAAACTGAACTCACCTAGCCTTTGAATTCCAATGTTGATATCACCAAGAGCTTGAAAATGGCACCACTAAGTCATAAGAGAGATCTGGATGGTGATGGATGTGCAAAGAAGTTCTGGTCACATTGATATAGGGAAATGATCACACATGTGTCAATGAAGATATATGTACTACTATTTATAGATGGGGTGGCATTCTAGGGTTTAAACGAGTTGGCTATGAGAGAGCCTGGAATTGTGTTTTGGTGATTCTCAAATTCTCAACAATAATCCTAGAGTTAGGTATTTTGGAGGAAAATCACCTTTTTCTTTTCTAAATAAAATTGATTTAGTTATTATTATCCCTAATTTGTATGAGTTGACCTCCAAGCCATATCATATCCAAAGAATTCGAATCTAAAGTTATCTTTAACCATTTACTCTTCCTTTTATGAATTATGCATGATTAATATTTGTGGCCCATTACCATTATTATCACTCATCCAATAGTGTCCCATATTGTTATATTAAAACCAAAAGGATTATATATTATTATTGTGCACGAAATTCTTTATGTTTATCATTTAACTCATTAGATTTATCAATTCCATATTTATTTGAATTATGCATAAATATTCTCAATTATGGACACCTAGTTCTCCTATGCATATTATTTCTCTTAACATCATACTTTAAAAAACATTATCTCATGTGACATATTTTTATTGGTCTATAGAGTATTATGAGAGCATTAGGTTATAATTGTTTTCATGCATATATGTTAGGGCAATTTAATCATGTATTAACATATTAGGGTTGCAATTAACTACTATTAAGTATATCTCCATCCTTGTTTGGCTAAGTCCAAAGAACTAAGGTTTCTAACCTCTTAACCTTGGAATAGGATAAGGTTCTAGAGTTCGGTATGTTACATTATTGAACTTCTCTAACTCCTCTTGCATAGATAGGAACCATTCATCATCCTTGAGAGCTTATTTGATGTTCAGTTAGTGAGATGAAGGTTTTTTTGGCTTGTTCTTTGTCGAATGTAGCCTATGTCTTCACCCTTTCAGAAGGATTGCATATTGTGAGCTCTTTAGGATGATCTTTAGCAAAAAAAAGGAGTTGGACCCTTCTTTTCTTCTTATTTCTCTTCTTCGTCTACTAGCACCTATTTTCCTTCGTTGTTGATGTCGAGCTCTTTTAATCAAGGAATCACCTCATCGACAACATCATCATATAAAAAAAATATTGTAAATAGAAGTATTAGTTTCAACAAATTTAACATTGATGTATTCTTCAACTTTAGACAATTCAATATTAAAAACTCTAAAAGCTCTACTAGTAGTGTATAGCCAAGAAAGAAATCCTTTTAAGATTTCACATCAAACTTGTCGAGAGACTGCTTGGTGTTTAAAATAAAACAAGGACAACTAAAAATATGAAAGAAATCATCTACCACACAATAACTCATAAGGGCTTTCTTTAAAGAAGGATGAGTGAAAACTCAATTTTGCACAAAACATGAAGAACTAACAACTTCGGCACAAAACTTCTTTGGAGTATCATACTCTAGAAGCATGGTCCTAGATATTTCTTGTAATGACCTATTCTTTCTCTCTAAAACCCCATTTTGTTGAGGTATATGAGGGGAATAAAATTTATGTACATAACCTGATTACTAACAAAACTTCTCAAACAAATCATTTTCAAACTCCCCCATGGTCACTACGGATAGAGACGATTCAACAAGAAACTTCATATTCAACTTGTTTGCAAAAAGTAGAGAAAACAATGAGAGAATCACTTTTTGAAACTAAGAAGAAAGTCCAAGTAAAGTGAGAAAAATTATCGACAATCATGAGGCAATAGTTGCCACCACAAAGCGGTTGAGTTCTCATAGGTCCAAATAGATCAATATGAAGAAGTTCAAGAGATCTCTTAGTGCTAAGGACTCCTTTGGATTTAAAGGAGGATTTGGTTTGCTTTCCTTGTGTACAAGGTTGGCATTCCTCATCCTTCTCAAAGTCCAATTTAGGAAGTCCTATGACCAATTCCTTTTTTATTAGCTTCTTCAACTGGCATTTGGTTTTTTTTCCTTGTGTATAAGGTTTGCATTCATTATCCTTCTCAAAGTCCAATTTAGGAAGTCCTTTGACCAAGCCTAAAATGCCACAAAGATATATTACTCTTATCAACAATAAGGCATCTACCAAGAATAGGGTTAAGAGAATCAAGAACAATAACATAAATGTTTCCATTTCTATTTCCCTTATATATAATATTGTAGGAGAGGGGATCTAGAAGCAAGCATTCAAGTGAGGTAAATAAAACAAGATAACCATTATCAAATAATTGGCTAACACTAATTAAATTGTGATGTAGGCCATCCATAAGAAGTACATTCTTGATGCATAGTGAATCACCCACCACCGTCACCTATCACTTTACCTTTGATGTTGTCACTAAAACTCACCGATCCTCCTTTCTGCTTTGTGAAATTGTTGAAATGGCTTATTTCACCTATCATGTGCTTGGAGCAACCAATATCAACAAACTATTTTCCTTTTACTTCACATATGTCATCACTAATTGAGGTCGTGAGAGAAAGATGGCACTCTTCCTCATTAGAGCTGAAATCACTAGAAGAAGTTGTTGGGTTTTAG
Source organism: Alisma plantago-aquatica (assembly GCA_963693085.1). Lineage (NCBI taxonomy): Eukaryota > Viridiplantae > Streptophyta > Magnoliopsida > Alismatales > Alismataceae > Alisma > Alisma plantago-aquatica. The sequence continues at coordinate 910,908,642 of OY856410.1, forward strand.
AGGAGACAGAAAAGGCAGCGGAAACAAAAAATTTTCTCCCCCAAACCCGGAACAAGGAAACGCATCAACGTCTATACAATAGGAAAGGGATGATTTGTGGAATCATACCTTGTCCCGAGGTTTGCTCGGTGACAATACCTCGCGCCTTGCATGGTCTTCACCTCCGGTCTTGGACGGTGTCTGTGCAGCTCCTGGTTGCATCGGGACTTATGACTCCTGGTCTTACCGGGACTGTCGGGATTGACAGTTGTCCTCCGAGCGGCAGAAACCTCCCGCCTCTGAAGTAGTCCACACGGACCACCTGGAACTCCAATCTCCTTGTCCCACAAGGAATTGGAAGGAGTCGCACCCTCCTGTCAGCGTACTAGTCGCCAACACACTCTCCTGCCACCAGTCGCAACTGCAGTTGTCTTTCCCTTATTGTGCCTCCCTTATCGGGTAGCACTTGCTCGGGCTCTCTCTCGGTTACCAAAACCAGAGAGAACGACAACTTCACAGAGCAACTGGTTGCACTGAGTTGTTATTTGAGAAGCCCCCAATACCTCTATATATATAGGAGGGTCATGGGACAGGGTTTTCCATCTCAGGCAATGCGGGACTAAAAGCAGGAGTAGAAGGGTTTGAGATTTTCCACAAAAACAACCAACTCGCAACCTGAACCGATCATTTCATAATTGAAACGGTCGGTTGGGGACCTGAGCCGGTCGGTTGACACCTCAACCGATCGGTTGGGACACCTCAACTGGTCAGTTCACTTCTGAACTGGTCGGTTCGTGGCCCTGGTCAGTTCCCAATTGACTTTTTCTCTTTTATTTTTAATTGGTATCAAATACCAATCCTTGTTCCAATCAAATTGGGCAAGTGAAACGAAAGGAAAATTCTCACCAATCCTACTTTCCCAACTTGCTTGGTTGCAACAGTTGAACCGATCATTTCAACACTTGAAGTGATTGTTTCACCCTGTCCATGAGTCAATCAACTCACAACCTGAGCCGATCGGTTCACCAAGCTGAGCCGATTGGTTCATCACATGAGTCGATCGGTTGGGAGTGCAGATTGTGCAGAATCAGTCAATTGTAGTTTCAATCAATTCGATACTCTAATCAATCTGTCCAACACCTTGAACACTATGATTTTGAGCTATCAATTAATTGAGTGTTTAATTGAACTACTAAAATCCTTTAGTAATCAATCTAAACATTATTTGTGGACAAAACTCCTCTTCCAAGTTAAATCCTATGTGTGTGACCATGCAGGTCCTTTTCACGTTGGCAGTGAAAGTCCATAACACTTATGACTTCACAAGCAAAGAGCGGTTCCTAGTCACACATCAGTGCTACCCAAGTGAAAAAGAAAGTTGGAGAACAACTTTCAATCCTACAATCTGTGAATGGTGTTACAGTGAATGTATAATTCCTTTGTCACTGATATCCCGAATGAACTCGAGGCATGTAACAGTCATCATGTCAACGTTCATTCACTTTCTTGATCTCAGAGTAGATTGGAAGAGATATGTATGACATCAATATCACATACTGATTCACACATGTGTGTGAATGCCTATTTTAATCCTACTCATCAAGTGTCCTTGGATATCAAACTCCCTCAGGATGGACAAATCCCATATCTATCACTCACCCCTCAAAATCCCCATGTGTCAAAGCCACCCAATCATCACCTTTATAACAACCCATGTTTCAAGACTGTGTTTGATGATGTCAAAGTGTGCCCAACGACATGTGTTGAGTGTAGTGATTTCAGGTCAAAGAATCACACTCACCACCATCACTGTGAGTATTGATTGTGACTACCATGTCATGGTTCCATGTGTCAAACTCACGGTGGGTCTGTCCAGTACACTTGTTCTCTAACAAGTACATATGTGTTTGGTTTGATATCTCTATATCATGACTAATGAGATTCTGTCATCAACCAACACCACAATCTAGCCTTGTGTGTCATTGTTGTCTATCTACCTTCCACAATGACATCCGACTAGGGACATAACAAGAATGTACAAACTCTTAGCATCCGTATGATCTCATCGTTCAGGTCCTCAACCTAAAAGCATACGTCATTGAGTACTATCATTCTCTAGACATTCAATCTATTCTATCACTATCTCATATGACTGAACCAGAAAGAATTGGAAGCTTGCCTTTGATGTTTATCAAATCAATCTTAATGTATCCCATCAATCATCCCATGATTGGCTCTCAGGGCATACATACCAACAGACTCCCACTTGCACTGCGAGCCAATCACCCTTGAATCATATTCATAGTGATCTTCAAACATGTCCCACATGTTACTGTGCTCTTGTGCCAACATAGTGAGTTATGGCAACACCTTGCCAAAGTCAGTATAAATTGCATGTCTCACATCTCTTCACTATACGTCACACGTGTGAGATGGAGTTGTCGTAATATGTGATCCAGTATTCCTTTGCTAACCTTTATCCACATTGCATGATCAAGGATTCCATACTTGTCATCAATAACCGGAATATCTACAAGTTCATCTCATGAACTTCCAGATCCATATAGTATCCACTGTTTTTCTCTAACACACAGATACTCGGCATTTCCTTTTAAATGGTTTTATTGGAACACTTCCAATTATCAACAAACTTTCATTTTATATATCCTATATATATTTTGCAATTAATTTTCTGTCCTTTTCAGAAGTTCGCATCAATGTAACTCTTTACATTGAACTCTTCCTTATCACCATAGAACTAGTACTTCTCAAGTACTTATCAAGTTCTCATGGTATTCCAGTAACCCTTACTGGAAGTTGACAGACATCCACTCGTCATGTCTCACATACGAGTTATCAGGATGAGCACATCATATTGCCATGTCCTACATACAAGATGATGAATGCATTTTGTTCTTGCCATGTCCATACATGCAAGATAATGTGATGATTACATACATGATAGATCCATATCTATTCTTAGTGTTCCCATTCTTCATAAGAATTGGACACTTGGCCTTGGGATACTAATTCTATGTAACATGGACAGGTTTTCTCCCACTGAATCTATGCATACTGAACCCTTCAGTACAGATTTCCAATGTATTTTTTCCTTTTTCAGGTCAAGAGGTTTTCGAGAACTATCTCTATAGATCTCTATTCCTATCACATAGGAAACATCTCTATCTTCCTTAAAATAATTTCCACTTTTGGATTTCCATTCTAGAACATTTCCATTTCACATCAACATGTGGAATGTGAACACGCTCCCACTAAATCACAGATCCCTTCTTTATCTTTAACATATCAGTCAAACCCTTTGACTATATCATCAAAGTAAAGATCCAATTCTGAGTTGCTTGTACTCAATCAATCACATTGATTAGTCCATTGTAACTTATAGACTTCATTTGCATTAATGGATTCATAAACCTTATAGGTTCTGTCACGTACACATCCTTATTTTATTCCTCATAGGAATGTGGTTTTAGTATCCATATGCCAAATGTCTTAGTCATTAATTTGCAATCAACAAGCATCATCCTTCTCAAATGTTATCCATGTGTATTAACACTTAAGATTCATTTGCACTTATGGATTTTATTCCAATGGGTGCTACCATCAAGGTCATACCTTATGGTTCACATGGATGTCATTTAGGATGCAATGGTCATAAACCATAACTCAAAATCTGATTCCTCATATTCATCTAGATAGTTGACTCATCACATGAACAACTCATCAAATAAATAATTGAGGTGTATCTGTTAAGGATATAAGAACTCACAACTCCTTGTGATTCTTAATGTCCTTTATTAGTGTGGGGTATTCTTTTATTAAGAAGAACTCAGTTATTTGATAATCATTCTCTAACTCCTTAGAGTATGATTCCTTCTTGATTTAGACATCACCGTGCATTAATCATGAGTTCACTATGATACTCTATCATAATCACTCATAAGGATCTCAAACATTTGGTCCAAGTATTTTATTCATTGATCTCATCAAGAATTAACACTTTACCAAATTTGCACTTCATCTATGATAATCTTGAATACTTGAAGATATTCATATTGGTATTTCTCTAAACACCATTTGAAGTATTAGCATTTGTTCCAATAGGTATGTAAATACATCACATGTATCATACCTAATAGGATAATCATTCTCCCACTACCATTAGTGAAGATTGATTAATCATGTCCAAGATATTCATGTCTCTTACTGGTTCACTAACCAAAAGAGTCTAGATTTATCCATCACATGGAAACTAGAAATGAATTTCTCATGATTGATGGTAATTTGATTGTTTGAGTTATCTATAACTTGTAGGTATCATTTTATCTTATGCATATCAAATACCACAAGATAAATAAGGCATTGCCACAAAGATCATATCTTTAGAAATTGAAACATCTCTTTATTGATTGACATCATTGTCATACAATATGCAAAAATAAAGTGTTTCTATCTATTGGAAAATATGAAATAGCAGTTCATAACTGTATTACACGCCTTTTAGGCTGAAAATAAACTAAAGTACTCCTATCTATGGAGGCAACATTTGCCCCATTTATTGAGTGCTTTTACACTTTACATCTTGGTATCATATACCTCAAAAAGTGTTACAAGTTTACTTTCATGACACCTTTAAGTAGAGACGGTTGTCGCCTCCTTCTTCTTTTTTTCTTCCAGATAGAGAGGACAATTCCTTTTCCAATGTCCTGGCTTTTGACAATGGTGGCAATTTCCTTTCTTGGTCACTCCTCCCTTGGCCTTGAGAGCTGAAGATGACTTGGGCTCCTAGCTAGCATCAGAACCTTTCTTAGCTTTGCCCTTGCCCTTGCACTTGGACTTGCCTTTCTTGCTTGTGATCACCATCACAGACTTAGGCTTATCCTTCTTCATCTGTATCTCGGCTGTCCTCAACATGCCCAACAACTCTAAAAGTGGCCTATCAAAGTTGTTCATGTTGTAGTTCATCACAAACTAACTGTAGGATTCTAGCAACGATTGCAGTATCACGTTAGTAGCCAACTCTTGGCTCAGTGGAAATCCCAGTCTTGTCAGGTTCTCCACATACCCAATCATCTTGAGTGTGTGAGGACCAACTGGATATCCTTCTGTCATGACGCACTTGAACAGTGCCCTTGAGACATTGTATCTCTCTTGCCGTGCTTGATCTTCATACATGTTCCTGAGATAGTGAATCATCTCAATGACACCCATGTTCTCATGTTGTCTCTACAACTCGTGGTTCATAGAGCACAACATCAAGCACTTTGCATCAATGGCATCATCAGAATGCTTCTTGTAAGCATCCCTTTCTGCCTTTGGTGCATTAGGAGCAGGTTCCTCTAGAATTGGAGTATCTAGGACATAGAGCTTTTGCTCTTGAGTGAGAACAATTCTCAATGTCCTATTCCAGTCGTGGAAGTTTGTCCCATTTAGCTTGTCCTTTTCAAGGACTGATCGCAAAGAAAAGTGATTGTTGTTTGTTGCCATTTGTACTACAAAAGGAAAATATGCAATTTTAGTCCAAAAACTCATTTTTGACTTATTTGATTGATTTGAAAAGTTGACGATATAATTAGGCCTTTAATTAATTATCGCTCCCACTATTTTAGTTCAAATTGATAACCCTCACCATCAATTCAGAAGATTGCAGCGTACAACCTTCTAGTGGGCAAGAACCTAAAATCCTCTAAGTCATGGACCAGCTAGGGTTGTCACCCACAACTTAGATCTCTCAGGTAGGCAACTCTTGCCAATTGCATCATATACAACTCTTGATAAGATGTCATATGCAACTCCTTGCCATGATCATCTCCATGCCTCAAGGTGCCAGATCCTATCTAGGTCACCTTGTTAAGTCCGACCCAAAGCCAACACGATGAATATGAACCCTGCTTGGATAGACCCACATATTAATCCTTCACACTTCCATGAGATAGACGGTGCACCACGTTTGGGCGTGCCCACACTTGGTCGATCAAGCTTTTCACGTGTGTCGCATTTAGAAGGCATCTAAAACTTAATATTTAATGAGGGATTTGGTTTTTATATACATATACATATCCAATCACCACAATATATAGTATGTATCATATACATGCTATATCCCACAAAAAACATGTGAAACAATAAAAGCGATGATTATGGCCATCCTAATGTGATTCCACGAGCCAAGAGGAATCATGGTCATCTAGGTCTACATCACATGCAACCTGTACAAGATGAACTCTGTGCTTTGCCTTCCGAGTAGATCAACTCATCACATGAGTGGCCTGCTCGATCTGGTCGGTCGTTTGGATGCCACCAGCCGATCGGTTGGCTCCTCCAACCGATCGGTTTGCCTGGTCATCATGGATCTCATCATGGCCGCCACCCGCTCGTCTCGCTCCTCGAACCGGTCATCAACCGATCGGCTCACTCCTTGAACCAATCGTCTCGAACGTTAACCGATCGGTTCACTCCTTGAACCGATCGTCTCAACTGTCGTCAGATGTCCTCCATTCTTTGACATAACAGGAAATAAAATTCTATCCTATTTTACATTGTAAAAAGAGAAACCTCGAGTTACATTCGAGGGGAGCAAAGGTAGGAAAGAAAATCTCGAATTATTTCGAGTTACATCAAGAATAGGAGAAGGAAGATCGGTGTGCAGACCAAGATGCAAGCAACCACATACAACCATACACAGATAGGGTTTATTGGTCATAACCACGCTATACATCCACCACAAAACTCATTAAGGGCGACGTCTATTGATTGCATTAATAATACATATCATATATGTAAATTGGGATTTGTGGATTTAGGATTGGACATGCATAAAGCTAATTTTATTCGCATCGTATGCAATAAATAAAGGCGACAGACCAAAATCGATCATATCGATAATCCTAAAGTATAGAGCAATTGACGTGGCTCTGATACCACTGTTGGGTTTTAGGGGAGGCAGAGAAGGCAGCGGAAACAAAAAATTTCTCCCCCAAACCCGGAACAACGAAACGTGTCAACGTCTATACAATAGGAAAGGGATGGTTTGTGGAATCATACCTTGTCCCGAGGCTTGCTCGGCGACAATATCTCGCGCCTTGCGTGGTCTTCACCTCCGGTCTTGGACGGTGTCTGTGCAGCTCCTGGTCGCACCGGGACTGATGACTCCTGGTCTTACCGAGACTGTGGGGATTGACAGTTGTCCTCCGAGCGGCAGAAACCTCCCGCCTCTGAAGTAGTCCACACGGACCACCTGGAACTCCAATCTCCTTGTCCCACAAGGAATTGGAAGGAGTCGCACCCTCCTGTCAGCGTACTAGTCGCCAACACACTCTCCTGCCACCAGTCGCAACTGTAGTTGTCTTTCCCTTGATGTGCCTCCCTTATCGGGTAGCACTTGCTCGGGCTCTCTCTCGGTTACTAAAACCAGAGAGAATGACAACTTCACAGAGCAACTGGTTGCACTGAGTTGTTATTTGAGAAGCCCCCAATACCCCTATATATATGGGAGGGTCATGGGACAGGGTTCTCCATCCCGGGCAATGCGGGACTAAAAGTAGGAGTAGAAGGGTTCGAGATTTTCCACAAAAACAACCAACTCATAACCTGAACCAATCGTTTCATAACTGAAATGGTCAGTTGGGGACCTGAGCCGGTCGGTTGACACCTCAACCGATCGGTTGGGACACCTCAACCGGTCGGTTCACTTCTGAACCGGTTGGTTCGTGGCCCTGGTCAGTTCTCGATTGACTTTTTCTCTTTTGTTTTTAATTGGTATCAAATACCAATCCTTGTTCCAATCAAATTGGGAAAGTGAAACGAAAGGAAAATTCTCACCAATCCTACTTTCCCAACTTGCTCAGTTGTAACAGTTGAATTGATCGTTTCAACACTTGAAGCGATTGTTTCACCATGTCCATGAGCCGATCGACTCACAACCTGAGCCGATCAGTTCACCAAGCTGAGTCGATCGGTTCATCACATGAGTCGATCGGTTGGGAGTGTAGATTGTGCAGAATTAGTCAATTGCAATTTCAATCAATTCGATACTCTAATCAATCTGTCCAACACCTTGAACACTATGATTTTGAGCTATCAATTAATTGAGTGTTTAATTGAACTACTAAACTCCTTTAGTAATCAATCTAAACATTGTTTGTGGAAAAAACTCCTCTTCCAGGTTAAATCCTATGTGTGTGACCCTACAGGTCCTTTTCACGTTGACAGTGAAAGTACATAACACTTATGACTTCACAAGCAAAGAGCGGTGCCTAGTCACACATCAGTGCTACCCAAGTGAAAAAGAAAGTTGGAGAACAACTTTCAATCCTACAATCCGTGAATGGTGTTACAGTGAATGTATAATTCCTTTGTCACTGATATCCCGAATGAACTCGAGGCATGGAACAGTCATCCTGTCAACGTTCATTCACTTTCTTGATCTCAGAGTAGATTGGAAGAGATATGTATGACATTAATATCACATATTGATTCACACATGTGTGCGCACGCCTATTTCAATCCTACTCATCAAGTGGCCTTGGATATCAAACTCCCTCAGGAGGGACAAATCCCATATCTATCACTCACCCCTCAAAAGCCCCATGTGTCAAAGTCACCCAATCATCACCTTTATAATAACCCATGTTTCAAGACTGCGTTTGATGATGTCAAAGTTTGCCCAACGACATGTGTTGAGTGTAGTGATTTCAAGTCAAAGAATCACACTCACCACCATCACTGTGAGTACTGACTGTGACTACCATGCCATGGTTCCATGTGTCAAACTCACAGTGGGTCTGTCTGGTACAGTTGTTCTCTAACAAGTACCTTTGTGTTTGGTTTGATATCTCTATATCATGACTAATGAGATTCTTTCATCAACCAACACCACAATCTAGACTTGTGTGTCATTGCTATCTATCTACCTTCCACAATGACATCCGACTAGGGACATAACAAGAATGTACAAACTCTTAGCATCCATATGATCTCATCGTTCAGGTCCTCAACCTGAAAGCATACGTCATTGAGTATTGTCATTCTCTAGACATTCAATCTGTTCTATCACTATCTCATATGACTGAACCATAAAGAATTGGAAGCTTGCCTTTGATGTTTATCAAATCAATCTTAATGTATCCCATTAATCATCCCATGATTGGCTCTCAGGGCATACATACCAACAGAAGTCTCCTCCCACGCGGCATGCACTACATCTTTGCTTCTTCTTTCCTTTTTGTCCTTCCTCTTATACTTTCCATCCTTTTTGTAGTCCTCCTTCTTCTTGGAGCTGCTCTTGTGGTAGAACTTCTTTGCCTTGGGACAATCATTCTTTTAGTATCTTTTTTTGCCACATTTATAGCACCTTAAAGTAGAGGAGGAGGAGTCTTTCCCTCGAAGTGTTTTCCCTTGGAGTAGTTAGCTTCATGATCACTAGGGGTTTCATCTTCACTTGAGGAAGGAGGGGTAGCCTGGAAAGCAAGTTTTTTTTTGGATAACAATGGCCTCCACTTGAGCTCTGAGCACAAAGTCCTTGATCTTCTTTGACTCTTTCTCTTCTTACTTCTCATCTTCCTCTTGCTTGTCAGGTCTAGGCTCATAGGCTTGAAGATTGCCAATGATCTCTTAGGTGGCAATGTCACCAAGGATTCTTATTTGTTCAACAGAATTCACCTTGGATTCCCACCTTTTGGGAAGAGACCTAAGGATATTGAAGTTGATGGTGCCTTCATCCATAGGATGGCCCAAAGAATCAAGTCCATTTATGATGGTGTTGAGTCTTGAGTACATCTTAGACACTTTCTCCTTCTTGCACATCTTGAAGTTTTCAAGGAGACCTTTGAGCATGTAGATTTTGGACTCCTTGACTTGCTTGGTCCCTTCATAGGTGATGCAAAGTTTGTTCCATATCTCATGGGTTGTATCCCAAGAAGAGATCTAGTTGAACTCAAAAGGAGTGATGGTTGCATAAATGATGATTATGGCCTTTGCATTCATTTGTGCCTTCTTGAGTGTAACTTCATCCCAAGTAGCTACATCTCTCGCCGGCTCCTTGTATGGAAGGATGACTACTTTCCACATGTTGTAGCTCATTCCTTGCAAGTAGAACAACATTTGTTGCTTCCAATAAAGGAAGATTGTGTCGTCAAAGATTGGAGGTCTCATGGAGAATCCATCCTCCAAATTGAGATAACCTAGAAGGTTGTCACCCATCTGCTCGTCTCATGAGAGATCTTGTTGGAGAAAATTGTGGCTCTGATACCATTTGTTGGATCAAAAGGGCTCTAGGGGGTGAATAGAGCTAAAAAGCACTTAAACAGAATTCATTAGACCTTCGAATTCTTTATAAAAGAGGCTATTGCAAATATGTAATTTGATGTGTAATTAAACATAAATAGCAAGGATGAGAGATATTGAATGAGATCAAGAATAAGTTATGTAGAGTGGTTCCGATCTCCAAACTAGGAGAAAGTTAGTCCATTACTTAGAGAGGTCAAACCCTAAGATTTTACAACCATTGCATACTTATGTTCCATTATAAGACATACAATAAGACCTTGTTTTGTAGGGAAAGAAAACCTAGCCTTCATTTGTAAGGACCAAAATGAGACAATAAACCTTACAAGGTCTTACCTATCCTTGGAGAAAGAGTCTTCAACCTCTACAAGGGCTTACCCACTTTTGCATGGAGTTGGACACCTTCACCAAGGAGCTCCCCTTCTTGCAACAAGTCTTCCACCTTGAAGTAATTACCCATTCTTCTCAAGGATCTTCAGCCTTCACCTTCTCCTTCAACTTGGAGAAGCTTTCACCAACTTTGCTTTAAGAAAGGGGTTGGGGAAAGAGAATATTGAGAGCTTCATAAGGATTACAATGAAATAGATCTCTCACAATAACCTATCTCATTCATATGGACATTTTGATTAGTAAGCAAGAGAGAGAAAGGGGCTCTATGTGGGAAAAATCGCTCAACTATAGCTAGGAACATGAGATGCAAACTTGGGATGAAGTCCAAGGGTCTCTATTTTTAGTTGGGGATGTCCACTGGCCACTAGAAGCACTTGGGAATGAATTCTAGTCATTTGGGATGTTGCAACATATCTATTTTAGATGTTTACAACACTCAAACGACTAGAATCACTTTTTCTTCACACTTTATAGTGAAGTCATTTGAGTTTCAATAAAGGTAACTCGGTCAATTGCACTATGGGACAAAGAAAATTTGAAGCATAGGTGGAGTTTATCCTAGATGAAACTCAGACGATGGCTTAAATTTGTTTTGGTTGTGTAGGGTATCGGTTGAGTTTTATCTGGGACAAACTCAGCCGAATCTAGCAATTCCCAAAATCCACCAATGGTGTCAGTCCATTTTATGAAGGATGAAACTCAATAGATAGGTACTTTGTGATGAATTTTAGAAATCGTCGTTAGAGTCCTTATACATTTGATTTAAGTTTTGTTGATTTTTTCTCATCTTAAATACAAGTCATAACATCTATACGAATGATTATAAAAATGTCCTATCTTTTAGGGCTATTTCCACTCAAGTGTATTTGCATTGACTTTGTCTTGAAATGGATCAAGCTAGGCCTTGATTGATTTGATCCTTTTCATGTACCTAATACCTATAATCAATCTCAAATAGACATATTGGATACATTTGAATGTGATGGTTAAGTCATCATCAAAATATGGATGTATAACTATCAGGTCAACAAATCGCACATCTTCTCCTACTTGTGGAAGTATGATTGAAGAAGACCCACTCTAATACCACTTGTTGGATCTAGGATGATGGGATCTAGAAGGGGGTGAATAGATCTATAAAACTTAAACTAATTCATTAGACCATCAAATTATATCAAGAGATAAGGTTGCTTATATGATATTTGAACGCAACCAAGCATACTAATCAAGGATGAGAGAGATTGAGTAAGAACATGAACATAATCTATGTATAGTGGTTCCAAATTCCAAACTAGGAGAGTGTACATCCACTACCTAGAGAGGTCAACTTCTAGGATTTTTCAACCATGTCTCACTCCTTATATTCCATTTTAAGAGTTTTCTGGGACAAGGACACCTAGCCTTCCCTTTGAGGACAAGGGAGCCAATAAACTCACAAAGTACTTACCTATCCTTGACCAAGATTCGTCTACCTCACCAAGGACTTACCCACTTTTGCAATGAGTTTTCCACCTTCACTGAAACTTATCCACTCTTGCAGCAGGTCTTCCCCCTTTATGGAATTACTCACTCTTGACTTGAATCTTCTAACTTTGACTTCACCTTCACCAAGGAGAAGCTTTCACCAAGGGACTCCTTCCCTTCTTCTTCACCTCTCTTAGACAAGAAAGAGAATCTTCATCTTCATGGTAGACAGAGATATTGGGATGTGGACAAGGTGATAGCCTTACAAGATATACATATAGGACTAGCTCTCTTACAAATCTCCTACTCATTATAATGGATGTAGAAAGTGATTAAGCTTAAGAGTGGAAGGAGGCACTTGGAGGCACTCAAATATAATATAGGGACCTTCATAGTACTTTTTTAACCATGGGATGAAGCCCAAGGGGTTCTATTTATAGTTGAGGTTGCCTACTAGTCAGTAGAGACAATTAAGGATGAATTCTAGACATTTGGGGTGTTACAATGGATATATTTTCGAGTTTTACAACACTCTGATATTTAAAAACTTTTTATACACATTCCGTACAGTGCGGTCGGTCGAGTTTACTTCTGGAAAACTTAGCTGATAGCACTATGTGACAAATCAAATTTGAGTTGTCGGTCAAGTTTATCCTGGATGAAACTCGATCGACGGCTCAAATTTGGTTTTCCTATGCAGGGTGTCGGTCAATTTTTTCCTTGAGAGAACTCAGTCGACCCTAATAGTTCCTAAGATCCATCAACGGTGTCAGTTGAGTTTATCCTAGATGAAACTCGACTGAAAAAAGTCTCTATGATGAATTTTGGAAAATGTCATAAAAGTTCTTAAAATTTCAATTAAAGTTCTCTTGATTTTTTCTAAGCTTAATTACAAGTCATAGAATCATTATAAGTGATTTTAAACATGATTCTAATGGATTTCAAGTCTTTTCTACAAAAGTGCACTTGCATAGATTTTGACTTGTTTTTCTCCAAGATAGGATGCGCAAGTTAGGGCATTTGGAGTGTGTTTATACCTAATCTGAAATTTCTCAAGTAGAAGCATTAGACACAATTAAGTGGAATGGTTAGTCATCATCAAAACAAGGGTTCATTCAAGTTAGACCTTGAGTCAACAATACCTTTATAGGATACTAATCAATGAAGAAATTGGTTGCTTTCATCACTCTTTGTGATTTTTAGAATATCAAAGAGAATAATAATTCTCACTAGAAGATAGATGTGTAGCTAGAAACGCATTTTTATTGGCCTAGACTGTATTTGTAGATGCAAGCATATTTATATACCTAATCTTGGATTCAATCATAAAATTTATAGGAAATCCAATTGAGAATGATGTCCCAAACTTCCTCTAGTGTCGTAACCTATTCGTGCCTCAAAAAATCAAGAATGATATTCTTAGATTATCATTTTTAAGGAAGAATGGTGACTGGAGCATTGTAAGTCTCAGTACTAAAAATCATTTCATTATCTACTTCATTGAGTTTTTAAAAGCATATTAGAAACCACATACCTCAAGTTAGTATATTTCAAACTAAGAATTAGAACACTCTTTGATGTTGTTAGGGTAATTCCATTCTTCACCATATTTTTCAAATGTAGGATGAGTATTTACAACCATTTTCTCATCAAAAACATGTTGCTTTCTATCAGGAACTTTAAACCAAGGCTAAAGACAACTTGTTACATTGACAATGACAACTATCTCGTGTAGGATTAGATATATAGGAAAAGTACACATTCCTTGGATCCTACAAAACCTCTAGTGTCCCATAATCATTTCCTTTCTTAAAATCAAATTAGATATTCCTTATTGTTTCCCAACTTCTCGATTACCAGAATAACTACCTTTCCTAGTATCATGGCCTCTTCTAGAATGAGTAGAATCATTATCTGGGATAATAATAGTAGGACTACCATCAATAGAGTTAACTCTCTCATGAGTAACAAAAGTTATTATGAGAAGAGTCATTATTCAAAACAATCACAATAGAAAGATTAGCAACTTTAAAATAGTTATTATTATGTACATTCTCGTTCACAAGAATCCAGATCTTCTTTGGAGCAGCAAAGTCTATGGACAAGAAAATACTAGCTTCATGATCAAAGAAATTACACTTCTTGCACATCTTTGGGATCCACTCATAATACACTTTAACTACATCTCTACCACCCTTGTATTGCTCCTCATGACACTTCTCTAGGAAAAATAGAGTCTAGAGAGATATGTACCTAAATTTAGGCATAGTCCAACCTCTTCATAAGTTTTTAACCTTATCTCAACATATAAACTTTCCAACAAAGCATCTCAGAATCCCTAACATGCCCTCATTCTAGAACTAGATCAGAATATTAGGAAACTTCACTAATATCGGGATCTCTGTGAGTTTCTTCTTCTCCAGTGGCTTACTTATCTCCCAACTCCATGAATGTAGGAGTTTCCCTCTTATGAATGTGGGTCCACCATCCACTACCATTTTTAGATGACTCAGATCATCAAATTAATGATGAAGAAACTCTTATTGTGTAGAATGACATAAAAAGATGACATAGGTCTCCATAAAAAATCAAAATGCTTGACCAGAGTAGGCCAATGAGGTTTGAGGCTGGTGACATTACATGCAGCTAAATTCTTTCATTTTTATGCAATCTTCACATTCATAGACCTCTGGCACATCACCTGACCATCAAGTATATAATGATGTAAATATTTTAAATGAGTATTCTCCCTTTTTCCTTGGTTGGAGAAAATCTCCAACCATTCATAGACAATAAGGAAACAATGATGTTTCTCTCCTTTCTCTAATTAGGTAAGGAGGCTTCACGATTGGGATCAGGAGAGGATTCCTTCCTCCTCCCTAATCACCAGGCTACTCTCCTCTCCCCCTTTCAAACTTCTCATTGTCCCCAAAAAAAGACTCACTTCTATAAAAAAAAAGGTTTTGTTATCTTCTCAAGTGGTGTTATATCTTTCATCTTTATGGAATACATGTGGTAAGAGAATAACCTTTAAGCTATAATGACTTCATAAGTGTACATGTCTTTACCTAGCCCACTATGTTATGCCCTGAAAATCCATCATTGGTGCATAATTGTAGATATTGTTGAATTTGAGTCTATGGTAAGCGAGGATCATTTATGAATCTACATTATTGAAGCAAGGATTGACAAGGTCATTTCTCATTATTATTTTATTGGTAATTTATTTCCCTACCATATTCATAGATAAGATTCTTACAAACTTGTACTAGTTATTAAGAATCATAAGATGACAATATGTTGCTTGGTTTGTATTCTAGTTGATTGTGTCCTCTCTTATCTATGTCAGTTTTCTTGCATTTCCTTGATGATTCTCTATGCACTCCATTTATGCTTCAAGATTTTTTTCAAAAAAAAATATGATACATGAGAAATTTTTGGTGAACAATTAGACTATAAATCTAGTCATCACACCCCCATTCCAAAATTTGAATTAGAGAACCGTATGTTGGAATGAGATCTTTTTCCTCTTGCAATTGATTCAAGCTCTTCTCTATCTCTACTAGACCTCCATGAGAATCTACAACTAGATAAATCCACCAAAACAGGCCTTAAACCCCTACATCCCACTTTAACAATGATTGCTCCGGTGCGAGGAAAACCTACAATTCATAGCATCATTGATCCTCATGTTTGTTTGCCTATCAATTGTTCGTACACAAAGAATATTTTACAATTGCAATATATATCGTGTTAATCCATTAAGAAATGCCAATACTTGAAATTTTATGTGGAATATAAATATTGCATGCTCTTCAACCCCCCTTGAATTGGAGTATGTATCCCCATTCGAATTGACTTTCATCACAGAATTTTCACAGAAGGAAAGGAATTCAACCTTAAGATTGAAAATAGAATGAATTATCCATTCCTTCAAGTGGGGTAGGGAGATATTTCTCTAGACGTTATTATAAGGGATTATGTGGGAGTTTGTATGTGTTTCGTATAAAAGCTCTCAATTGTTACTATGTTTTAAGATCATTATGTAAATTTTTGAAAATAATTTTGGATTCCTAATAGCTTCTTCCATTTATTTGTTTCTACTAAAATATTTGGTTATAGATTATAAGTTTAATGTCAATACATATAATGATGTTACAGACACAAAAATACATACAGAAAACGCTTGTTAGATTATGATCTTGAAACATGGGAAAAACAACATCGCATTGGTATGGTAGCACACAACTACGGGAAAAGAATATTTAATTGAATCTTAAATGTCTAGAACTATCCATTTTGTAGAATAAAAGAAACATACTATTTATATACAATTGAGTACGTCGATACTGGGAGCGTTCAACAATTGACATTGGATGCTTTTGGTGGGCGGTGGATGAAGCTCAAGGTAACAATTAGTTGGAGATATAGGTTGTGGGCAAAACAATAGAAATGCGACCAAGGGCAAACCCACATAAGTTGGTTGTAAGGACATGGGAAGTTGAGGTGACCATGATTCAATTTGGATGCAAAAACATAGTATGAAATAGTCAACATAGTATGAAATAGTCATATTTAGATGTTAGCAATCAAGTTGAACCATAAATTTGCTCTCGTACAACCAAATAAAAATCATAGGATTAGGTGCATGGGCGGATTTGGGGGGCTACCAGGGCTTTAGCCCCCCTCCCAAATACAAAACTATATAAATATATATTATATCTGATGTGAAACTAATACATATAGGTAGTTTTCATAGGCATAACATCTAAAAATTGTGGCTCGGATGGTATGCATAGCGTCCGTTTGGTATTGGAAGTCAAATTCGAATCTCATTGATGCATTTTTTTGTCATTAAAAAGTTTGATTAGTTAAACCAAACTGGGCAACTGTTGGGCTATCATGTGAGTCCAAACTAGTTAAGCTTCCTAGTTTAATGTTTGAAAAAAAATCATACTTTGACAAAAATATTTAACAACATAACACACTTTAAGTAAAATATTTTTCAAAATAGCACAATTTATGTGGAATCCACCACTCCCATTAACGGTTTTGTATCAAGAATGAAAAACGGCACAAATATTATGTGTTTACTTTCAAATAAAAATTTTGAAAAAAAAATAACAAAGGGAAAAGTGCCACATTGAGTGGCGCTTTCAACTTGACGCATGTAAATGTCAAGTTGAAAGCATCACTCAATGTGACACTTTTCCATTTTTTTATTTACTTTTTCAGTTTTTATTTAAAAGTAAACATATCAATATTTGTGACGCTTTTTAATTTTGATACAAAAAGTGTTCTATTAAAATGTGTTATTTTGAAAAATATTCTGTAAAGTATGCTATGTTGGTAAATATTTTTTTATAAAAGTGTACTGAAAAAAAAAAATTGTGTGCTTT
This sequence comes from Alisma plantago-aquatica, assembly GCA_963693085.1. NCBI lineage: Eukaryota > Viridiplantae > Streptophyta > Magnoliopsida > Alismatales > Alismataceae > Alisma > Alisma plantago-aquatica. Next base: position 910,926,176 of record OY856410.1, read on the forward strand.
GTCTATCACATCGGAGATGTTTCTTAGGGCGTTAGGTGGGTAGACTCCGGTAGTAACAAAGGGGTAAAGTTGATGTGAATGGACTTGTGTACGGGATTTAGCCCCCCACGTTTATTTCAGTTCAACATGTTTACTAGTGGTCAGGTGCGTGCGAGTCTCTTGTGGCGGTGGCAGCCGTAAAATTATTGTAGAAACAAGAAGTTACATGAGTTTGTATAAATGCACCAAATTAGTTTCTTTCCTTATTGTCTACCCCATCAGGGAGATGTTTCTTAGGGTGTTATAGGTGGGTAGTCTCCGGTAGTAACAAGGGGTAAAGTTGATGTGAATGAACTTGTATACGGGGTTTAGCCTCCCTCATTTATTTCAGTTCAACATGTCTACTAGTGGTCTGGTCAGGTGCGTGCTAGTCTCTTGTGGAGGTGGCAGCCGTAAAGTTATTGTAGAAGCAAGAAGTTACATGAGTTTATACTCTTTCCAAGGAGATCGACGTTTACCAATCCATCCATTAAGTGGCTTCATTCAATCAGCCTTTTGTCTTAACTATCATTCAATCGTTTCTTTCTTTCTTTCTTTCTTTCTTATGCTTTCTAGTGGGATATCACAAAAGAATCTTTACATGGAAACCAAAGAAGTAGGGGCGTGATTAGAAGAAGAGGAAGAAAGAAAGAAAAAGACCGTGCAGAATGCCCACGGATTCAAGCGGCCATGGGGGCCGATCGCTATGGCAATCGTTCACATTTACCTCCGGCAGCACCAGCATATTGTGTTCCTCCAAAACAAGACTTCCGTGGCCTCACAACTCTATCCCGCGCTCCTTCGTTGATGGGCTCCGCCAGAACCCTGTCCCTTCGAACCGCTCCCACATCTTCTTCTCCATCTCCTCCATCTCAGCGGACGTCATCGACGCGTCCTCGTCCTCAGGATCCAGCCACCCGGAAGTACCGGGACCGAACAGAGACGACCAGCTGTCCTCGTCGTCGTCGTCACCGCGCCGGAGCAGCACGGCCTTCGCGCTGAGCATCTTCTCCATGCGCCTCCGTCGTATGGCCTTGCGGCAGAGCCCCGCCGGTAGCCGTACGACGGCGAGGACGAGCAGGTTGAGGACCGCGCACGGGCAGCAGCAGCAGAGCGCCGCGCAGTCCGCCGCCGTGCCGCCCGCCACCTCCGCGCACCGCCGCCGGCGCCGGGGACGCGGCCTCTGGTGGTGGCATTCGAAAAGTTGCCGCTGGTCGCGGGCTGGGGAGAAGCGAGAATTGGTTGGCGAGGTCACGGTCCTGCGGGGAGGGGGAGGGGGAGGAGGCGGGAGAGGGGGCAAGCCGTGGCGGTGGGTGAATGAGGAGGAGGATGGCGAGGAGGAGGAAGAGGAAGGATGGCGCGGAGGCCGGGCGCGGCTGATGCCAGGGTGGGATGGGGCGGCAGACGATGACCTGGCAAAGTAGTGTTCCTCCATGGTCGCCAGTAGCGCGGGCGACTTGAGAGGGAAGAAGAAGATGGTCCGACGACGGCGACCGGAAGGTTGGGGCCGGGGCGAAGAAAGGAGGATAAATCAGGGGTGAGAGACCAGGTGCCCGCGACGGACGGCGAGGGGATGGGAGAGCCGCTCGCCTCGCTTCTGTCGATTTGGATGGGTAGGCGGGAGAACGGGAATTGTGGACGTGACGCGGAATCGGTGGGGGGTTTCAAACTACTTGTATAACTCAGAAAGTAACCGTCTGCCGAGATAGGGGGGATCCAGGTAACATGTCCGCTGTGTATGCGGGGTGTTATAAAATGTATAAGTTCTATCAAATCACAATTAACATAGTAGTGGTTTATTATATAAAATGTATAAGTTCTATCAAATCACAATTCACAATGAAGTATCTGGGTGCGAATCCCACCAAAAATTGCTCCGAATGGACTTCATACGATCGGGACTTCCTGGACGGGTTCTTGGTGATTAAAAAAATTAGTACAACTATATGTGTAGAATATTTTTATAAATAAAATGTGATTAACTAGTTAATTTGATTAATCAAATAAATTAAATTTTAACAATGCAAATAAGATTTAAAAAATAATTATAGAAATCAATTGAAATAACCAAATTGTTTAAACTAAATTAACGGCAACCAAATTAAGTCACTTAGTTTATCGGTCAAAATGGAATTTTGCTCACCTCGAACGAGAAGTTTCTAAAAACAGCTGTTTCTCCCACATACGTGATACGTCTCAAGATGACTTTACAAGTTACAAACAATTTCACAATGCCAACTGTATAGATTATAACATGGTCGAGTATTCGAAATGGAAACTATTTACGGAGGTGTTAGTTTTATGCAAATGCCGCACACCATGCTCGATACGGTATCAAATGTCTATTAGTAAGCATTGTCTTGATTATTTTGTGTTCTTTGCTTTATTTTATCTATCTTTTCATGCCCTTCATCTACCTCTGCTATTGTTGTAATTATCAAGTAGTTTTAGATATTCAAAACGGTGTCACTTAATTATGGAATGTCAAAAGAGTTTGATGATGCCCCTTGTTTATTTCCCTTAGATGTTAACATTCTTAATCAGCATATATATGTCTACCTATTATAAATTTTTAAATTTTCGTAGAACATGTCAAAATTCTCAAATGTTGAACGTGCGTAGAAAGTTGAACAACTTTTTCATATTGCATAATGGGAAGATGTGGGTACAAACACTATGCAACAAGTAATATTGATTGTTCTGCCTTTGTTCAGTGTTGTCACAATTTCAAACACAATAATAAACATATGCCAAAATTGAGAAGCAGTGGTGGAGTTTTATGGTTGGCAGTACTTACATTACTATTACGGCTCTTCTTATTTGGGTATTGTTCACGTTTACAAACCTAGGTGAAGTAATGCAAATAGGATAACTAGTTGGGGTTCATTATTCATAAGGAAGGAAACTAGGAGAACAATATGTCTGACAAGATTGCATGTAGTGCATGAAGTGGAGGGGTGTGACCAGAATATTATGAGGCCGCGTGCTTTCACATAGATTTAAAGGTAAGTTTTATTTCATACTATCCGTCATTTACATTAAATAGTAGTGAATGTTGGACGATGAACAATACAATGTCTACAAAGTGATTTTGACCAAGATTGAGAATGCTAAGGTGGAAGTGGTGCCTTCAAATTTGCAAACAGTTTCACATAAAATTTGATAATTTTCACTACTTTTTTCAGTGGTGTAGCCACATGGAGAAACGGGTAGGCACATGCCCTACCATGCTTGCCAAGTAATACATTGATTGAGACATATTCACTCAAGTTTTTTTCCTTCCTTTTTTTTGCCGGGGGGGGGGGGGGGGGGGGGGGGGGTGGGGGTGGGGGTGAAATGTCCTATGTTGTGTCATACCTATTTTGGCGTACCCATCCACTACTCAAATCTTGGCTCCCCCACTGGCTATATTCATAGCAGATGTAGTGTTCGATTGAAACATGTATGCACAGATATAGTGTGCGGTGGTACTTCATGTAAGGTCTCTAACAAACATTATAACACTATTAATTTCTATTGAATACTTCATGTAAGGTATCTAACAAACATTATAACACTATTAATTTCTATTGATTGTATCTCCTAATTCATTTTTGCTCCTTAGCTTTTTCATTATCTCAGTTCCATGTTCATCATCCTTACTCGCTACCTTAGATGTTATGATAGTAATTAACTAGTTTCAAAAAGTGAAAGTGTTGCCATGTTAACAATATGGAGTGTCAATTAAGTCAATGGTGGAATGAAATATATATATAAATCCTCATGATACTGAATTTCTCAATCAAATGGTCAATGTCTCTACCCATATATCTAATTTGTTACCCTTATGGCGCTTTAGTCTATGTAGAACCCTAGGTGATCAACACTCTTCATCCCTCTATTTTGAAGGTTTCTCTCCTCAAAATGGGGTTTCTCCCCCCATCCATGGTCAAGTATCTTAGTTATCTTTGTATGATATTAGGCTCATAATATAAGAATATGATTTCATTGATTACCCTCAGATGATTTCTATTGTGAAGGTTTCTCTCCTCAAAATGGGGTTTCTCCCCCCATTCATGGTCAAGTATCTTAGTTATCTTTGTATATTATTGGGCTCATAATATAAGAATATGATTTCATGGATTACCCTATGATGATTTATGTGGTGAAGGATGGTCAGTTGGAACTGACTCTTGTGAGAAGACTACTTAAACAGCAATCCAAATTTATAGCCTTTCAATAAGAAATGATACATAGTGAAGGATGGACGAGAACGTTTATCTCTTAACCCATTGAAAGCATGATCCTCATCATCCAAATTTTTAGTTGTCATGAAACACGGAAAGAGTTCCCAAGACTTTTACAACAATATAGTCACCCAGATTGAGATGGCAACAAAAGAAGAACTGGACAAATGATATTATATGAAAGAACAAGATCATATAACTTTAAATGAAACTATTATGCTAGTTTGTCATTAATCTTTTCTTTTCATACATATATAATAAAAACTATAAAGTAATTGTGAGTAAGATTTAATGTATACTATGAATTTATAATGAACAATTAGAACATTATAAAGCTTCTAAGATTAAAATAATGTTGAATTATATCTTGAATTGATCGAATAGATCATGAACTAAAAAGTTTTTGTTTATTTGGTTGTATACATTTTGAGAGACTAGGAACACATATTTAAGGAGCATAACCAAAAAATGGGGTATCAAGAGTAAACATCCCACACAAAATCTTTCTAGCCATGATTGTAAAGAGTCGGACTCGACAGGAGATCCATTCAAATAGTACAATACAAAGAGCCAGGTAATGATGAAGCAGTGGAAACAAAACTATTATAAAGTTACATGATGATTAAATTACATTTGTTCCTTACCATAAAATGTGGTATAGCAAAGTAAAAAAAAAAGGTATACAACTAAAAAATATAAGCACATGCATGACCTATTGTAGAGGAAAACCCATCCATTCTGAGCTATCCTTAGGTCCAATACCATGTATACAATCTTCATGCATCCTTGTCTTCTAATTTACCTACACCTAGGTGGAAGGGAACATCACCTAGGATGTCAGAAATAAGGTGTAGGTCATATAAGGTTGAGTATGTACATATAATAAGTACTTTGCTTTGTATTGGGTTAAAAGTGCAAAAAGAAATGTTCCCACAAGAAGGGGGGCTATTTGCAAATAGGTATGTATAAACAAAACAAGAGAAACAAGGCATATCAAGTTCTGATGAAAAGCATGGAGAATACAATGTCTTGCCTTATCAATTCACCAAAATATATATAAAATTAAAAAACTTTTGCATGCATAACAATATAGACTAAATATACCTAAAATAGGTCCATAACACCATAGGATCATGAACAAAAAGAAATAAGGGTGGAAATGCACACCCCAGGTGGAATATGTACACCGAAGTATGATTTTACATAAGTATCACTATTCTAGATATGCTAGTCAAACATGTAGCATGCATAAATAGAGTGGCAAGACTAGAATTTTAGTCAATTTTGCATAAAATAACAATCATAGCAGAAGGGATCCAAGGACCTATTATAAAAATATAATTCAACAACCATAGGAATTTATATGAATCCAAATAAGAAAATATGAATGTTCAACAAGTAGATTTCAAGTAAAATTGATAATTCAAAAGTTTCCCCCATTAAAAGAATGTAGGTTTCACTCAAATAATTCCCAACATAAGATAGAGGATGTAAATACCTGATATTCACACCTAAAACCTAACTTAATCTATATACTTGGTCCATAAAGTTGAGCTGTAATCCTAGGAACATATTAGGTATGTTAGTCAAACCAAAGGGAACATGTGTATATGTTCCTATTATAGTTATATATGTATCTCTTATCCTAATTATGATCACCTAGTGGCATATTAGGATTTCCATCTTATTAGGTGTACATATGATTCCTTAGATATGTATATTACTTCTAAGATTCATCATAGGCACATAATTCTACATATTTCTAGATTATATATATGTATTGGTAAAAATATGTGATCCTCCCATTTAGATCTTGTAATTTATTTTCTCTCTATATTACATGGATCAAGTTTAGTCAATTAGGGTTAAGTATTGTTGGGAAATCCATGCGACAGATAAGGCAGCAGAAACAAAAAAAATTAAATGCATGTTTTCCAAAGTAGCAAGATTGCATCAACAAAAATGTATCTAGGAAGGAAGTTTTACAAGGTTATACTTGATCCTGGAGCAAATCCAACAAAATTACCCTTGCAGTAGCAACATGCTTCCTCTTCTAGTAGCAGCACGCTCCTTCTTTAGCAGCACACAAACGATCAACAGTGTCCTTCTGGTACAACACCAAAAATAGTGGTTGATGGAGTCCTCCTAGTGATAGGCAACAGCCTCCCTCCTCTAGAGTAGTCCACGCTGACCACTAGAAACTCCATGTTGTGCTACTAGAGACAACAGGAAGGAGTCATCCCTTTGGACATCGGTGTACTAGCATCGATTCGCTCTCCCACAATTGTCTCTCCCTTTTTATTCCTCGCTTTATTGGGTAGGACTTGTTTGGGCTCTCTATTGGTTACCACAACAAAAGAGGACAACAATTTATACAATTATCATGTCTGGGAAGGCCCCATTACCCCTCTGTTTATAGGAAAGGTTAGGGTCAGGGTTCCCAATCTGTGCGGGAGTCAAAAAAATGGAATTCATGAATTATTCTAGAAACCTCGAGTAGTGAACTAATCGATTCAGTGCCCAACCAGTCGATTGGTAGGGTGAACTGGTTGGCTCACCTGATGAATTGGTCAGTTCAATAATTTCCTCTTTAGAATCAAATTGACATTCAATATTTGATTAATGTAGAATCCTGACATCAGCATCAATCCCTGCTCCAATTGAATTGACAATTGAACTGGGCAACCTAGATGGTGAACCATTCATTTCACATAGTGAAACGATTGTTTCACAAGTGAAATGGTCATTTCACTTGTCTAGCTCATGTGAAGTTCAGCCAATATTGATTATAATTGACATAACTATAAGGAATCTGACCCACATTTTGGGATAACTCTATTTGTTTTGCCCAAGTATGTTTCTTAGCACCTTGCTCTAATCATCTGAGATGTAATTAGGGCATGTTGGAAGCTGGAAATTTCTTGTTTGAGCCTATTTGGATGATGCTTGTGTTTTCTGATGAGGTTTTGGTGCAAATTGCAAGTCACTCAGAGTAGGGGTGGATGTGCAAGTTTGCCACCTCTGGAGTGCTCCCTCTCTCTCTCTTAGCATCATCTAGAGGAGAGAGAGAGATTGTAAGGACCCTGACCTCCGTTTAGGGTTTACCCTATTTTCTTTGCTTAACCCTTTAGTAGTGATTAGGGTTTGTTTGTGCTTTACTGAGAGTTGGAGGTGCTACTTGCAAATAACCCAAGTCTAGGGTTTGTGGGCAAGTTTGTCACCTTGTGAGGTATTCCTCCCTCTCCTTGCTTCCTCTTGAGTAGATAGGAAGGTTTGGGCTCGTTGCTTGAGTTCCTTTGGGCCTGGTTGAGCTTGTTGGGCCTTGTTGGGCCTTATGGTGCCTTGTCTTTGCTTGGTTGAACCTTGTGTCGGGCAAGAGGAGGTTGTGTCGCCCAGGCTGTGTCGCCCATGGTGGTGGTGATGGTGTATCGTCCAGGTGTGTCTCCCATGGATCTTTGACCATCTTTGACCTCGTTTGTGTCACTACTAGTGGACACTTGGTGCTTGATGCTTGCATGTGGCAATGGCCTTGGACATGTGTTTAGGACATGCTAGAGTGGTGGTTTTTGCACATGGACAAGTGTCCCTAGGTGGGCGACACCTTGCTTTGCTTTGCTTTGCTTTGCTTTGGTTTGGTTTCTCCTCCATCCCCTTCTATATATGTGTTTCCTTTCCCTTGCTAAGGATCCCTTTAGTTCCTTAGTTTCTCCTCTACCTTGGTGCACGACACACTCTCTTCTCTTGCAAGCTTGGTGGTCGATCCTCCTTGGAGTCTCCTTCTTCCTTGGTGGTGCTTGGAGCTTGGAGCTAGGAGCTTGGAGCTTGCTTAAGGTGGGTTACATAACACCTACCCCTAACTACATTACCATCTTCTATGTTCTTGTTCTTGTTGTTTATGATCGGCTATGATGTTGTTAGTTTGGTTTCCTTGCTTAGTTGCACCTTGTTGGCCGAACCTATGATCTAGGGTTTCTTGGTGAGCAATACTCCTTTCTCTCCTTGGTCTAGAGGAGTGAGCTTGAGTTCTAGTAGCATGAGAAATACCCCTCTCTCGTTTAAGTTGAGAGGTGAGTTTGTGTTCTAGTAGCTTGAGCAACACCCTCCTCTCACCATGGACTTGAAGGGTGAGTTTGGTAGTAGTTGTGAACCTTGATAGGGTTGTTCCTTGTGTTGCCCGTTTGGTGACAAGATATGTGCAAGACCCCTCTCTCATTCAAGTTGAGAGGTGAGCCATCTTCTTGATCCTTTAGGGTTTGGTGCCCTTGTGCTTGAGGTTGATGATGAACTTGGGAGGTGATGCCCGATACTTCTTGACCTAGAGCCTTGAACGACCTGTTGTGGGGGGGGTGTGACGGACGATACCCCTGGTCCTTGCCTTGTTGTGTCATGCGTCATGCTATGTTGAGCACCCTGCCCGACACACATAGCTTAGAAGGTGGCTTAGTATGGTTATATCTTGAGGTTGTGGGGCGTTGCTAGCTAGATCGATGGTGGGTGTTACCCCTGGTCCCTTTATGTGTCTGTCGTTAGCTTGTGTTGTTGGACGTTACATTTTCCTTGCTGCACCCTTGGTTGCCCATCATTAGTTGGGTGCACGGCATGTCTGGATCGAGTTCCCGATATGCCTTTAGACGAAACCTGTTGGGCGTTACACTTGACTCCTGTCCGACACACCTAGTTCAGGTGGTTACCTAATGTTGTTACACCTTTGGGCGTTGGGGCGTTGCTATCTGGACCTGCGTTGCTTTGGGTGTTGGCCGATACACTTAGTCCGAGATAGTAATCTGGTGCACGACACTAGGGTGCATGGTGCCTGTGTTGCATGACACAATGATTACACAATGCTGCATTGCTCGTTATACCTTGAGCCTAGATGCCCGATATGGTGTTGCCAGTCATACCCTAGATGTCTGACACCATAGTGCTTGGTTGTTATGTGTTGGTCTACCTACCCGAAATGGGTTGAGGGTTGGGCGATAGGGGACAATACCCTTCCCAATACTATCTGTGGTGAAGGTAGTGGACGCTATAGTGGGGGTCTTGTTCCTCATTTGAAACCCAATATGTTGGATTCTATCATGTTTGGTTTATTATGGTAACTATTGATATGCTTGATATAGTAGATCACATTCATGTATTCTAACACGACATTTCATGTGCATATGATCATGTATAATGTTGAGCAAATGATAAGCATGTAGAATGCCTTGCTTAATGATGTAACCTATGCTTATGTTCACAAGTTGATGCATGATTGATAAAGCATCTAACTATCAATGCCACCCTATGTTGATAGCATGGTCTTTCTGTTAAGCCTATGATTATTGTGTATATTGATCATGCAGGTGATGCTTAGTCAAGTAAAAAGGGCTAAGAGGTATATATATATGTTGAGTAACTCTGCTGTGATGGTTATTCTTGATATTGAGATAATCTGTATGATGTATTTGACTAAAGTGCTTGGGATTGCTACCCCATGTTGATGATGTAAGCCTTGAGAGGCAGTGGCACTATGTGATAAGGGATTTAGATCCCATAGCAATGTGATGATCCTTGAGATGGATCTAGATGATTGGCAAGAGGCCAAGTGATAACATGTAACGTTGGATCCTTGTGATGGATCAGGATGATGTTGATTACAATGAAAACATACTGTTGAGTTTCATACTGTTTATTCTGTTATAGTTTACATGTTATATAACTTGGTTGAATCTTGCAATCCACATAAAAGATATTAATTAATCACAGTGGAATATATCATGTAGTTGCCCTGGCCATAGATCCATCATCGTCAGGAGCTGGTGATAGTAAAATAGGTTCTCCTACGGGTTAACTCAGAGCGCATATTGTTGAATATGTGAGGTTACTCCTAGCCTAAAGTGAGGAGGTAAGAGTGCAACTTCGGTTGTAGACTCCAGAGTGTGGATTCAGGCTTGTAGCTCAGTATGTGAAGAGCATGGTGAACAAGCCCATGGCTCAGGATATGTGATATGGGAGCATGAATGCGTTCATGGCTCAGATTACGGTGAATAGGTCTGTGGCTCAGTTTCACTAGCGTCGATACCTGTATCAAGGCAGGCTAGGCATAGGGTAGCCTGACCCTGTGGCTGAGGCCACTTAAGCACGAGATTGCGGTCCTGCTTTGGTTCTCGTGCACTGACCACGAGGTCGGAGGTTGTGGAGTCCGGCTCTTCCATTGACCTTGTATGGCACCGGCTCCGGGTTTCACAGTCGTCGGTTGGATTTGAACGGTACGGTTCACTTCCTCAGGACATAAGAATATGTAATCTAGCCGTATAGTATTTACTGCTTAAGGAAAAACACAGAACATTGGTTGAGGCCTTGCTTGTAGTTAATGTTGTTACATCTCGCAGTTACTTATATGTTCCTCAGGTTATGTGGTAAGAACTTATAAATCTTATCTTGTTAATCATGTTCCATAAAGAAATACTTGAGTATATGCCTTCCGTACATTTCTGGTAAGCTTGATGGTATAAATAGCCTTACTTTATAGACTGCTCTTGTTATACCTTTATCAGTTATCTTCTGCTTTTGCTTTATCTTTCTGAGGTTTTATAGTTTCGGCGGGGAGTTATGTTTCTCACTGGGACTGTGTGTCTCACCCCGCTGGTTTACACCCTTTTTAGGTGTTCGAGCTAGATGTGGTGGTGGTCGCGGAGTTGTGGCCGAGCAGCAAGACGAGCAGTAGAAGGCAAGAGATGGATATGTTGCTATTTTGGATGTTTTGTAGTAGAGTCTTAGGGTCATCCCTGTACTCTCAGGTCCTTGGAGGTGTTTTGACGTTGTTTCATGATGTATAGTTGTTGATGTTTTGTATATCCTGCTGTTGGCCGGATGTGGGCCTTTATGTACATAAACAGGTGATAAACTCTTGTGATGGTTAGACAGTTGTTCCTCTAAGCTGGGGACATGTATCAAGATCTTGTATATGTTTATATAACTGGTTTCCTTGCAGGATGAGGACTTAAATGTAATAGTTTCTCAGTTATTCACTTTCTGCAATCGGTTTTAATTAACCCTTGTTTTTAATAATATGTGGTTATGGTGATTTCCGCACGTTTTCGCATAACACCTCGTTGTCTGTGTGATAGTGAGATGTGTTGCCACAAGTTTGGTATCAGAGCCCTAGGTTCGTTGAGTCTACAGGGATTTAGGACTAGGTTGTGTCTATTCTTGTGAGTCTTCCAAATTTTCTTACAATCATCTTCTGCCCTCAGCGGAAGAAAAGCCAAGATGTCTGGGAACCATGAAGAACATGCTGCTGAGAACAGCGATGCTGCATCAGTTGATGGAGCTATAGGGTAGGCACATGAAGATCGGGTGCCTGAGGTCCCCCAACCTGACCCAGCCATTCTTGAACACCCTGCCTATCAACAGCTGATGAGGCAGATCATGGCTACGATGAATCTCATGGTAGAAAGATTGCCAGTGCCTCCGCCGAGAGCACAGGTTCCCCATGGTGAAACATCGGGTATTGGGAAGACCTTTGAGCGGCTTCGCCGAGTCAGAGCTTTGGATTATGTTGGAACGGCTGATCCAGCAGATGCAGATCTATGGTTGACAAGTCTTGAGAAGGCTTTCTGGATCCTCGACATCCCCGAAGCAGACAAAGTAAAGCACGCTATCTACCTTCTGAAGGGTAGTGTAACATCCCTGACCTGGGTTATGAATTAACCCTAGATGTTTTTCTTAATAAGGTTGAGTAGATTCTTAATCTTATCTTGGGAAGAGTAATTAGAGCTCATGAGAAACTTATGTTTCAATTTTTGGTCATGTTTGAACAATGTTGAAGCAATGTTTGCTTGTTTTGGACTAAAGTGCAAATTACCCAAGTTGAGGGGTTAAGAAAATATTGCATGATAAGATATTCCTCTGATGTTGAGACATCATAAGAATGAATATGATGTAGTGGTATGGTTTTTACAAGCTTGGTCATCAAGTTTAAGCTTGTAAAGCAATCCTTGTGCATTAAAACCTAGTTTTGGTATAATGTGCAATTTATCCAAAACCTAGGGTTCAATATGCAAATTACCACTTCAATAAGGTCCCTAATGTTTCTTGGAATCATATAGAGCAAAGAAAATGAGAGGGGCGCCTCATTTTAATTAAGTTGGAGGAGAGAGAATCTTGATATTAAAATAATCAAGATTTAATCCTAAGTGAAACCCTAATTTAATTTAGGGCAAAAATGAATGTATTAATTAAAGGGCCTTCAACCAAAATTAAAATGGTTGAATTCATATGTGTTTGGATGAGCTTAAAGCCTTGCAAAGGCACGAGCATATCCAAGGGAGTGGATAACTCACTCACAATTTTATATGAAAAAGAAATATCCACTCACATATGGATATTAATATAATATGATTTAAGGTGCTTGATTTGCTTTTCTTTAAATCATGGATAATTGAGAGTAATAAGAGGAAAACAATATAGCCTCGTCCCTACAGAAGATAAGAGGGGAAGAGGTGGCCATCTTTTTGGGATTAAATGCATTTTAATAAGGCATTTTCTCTCTCATCAATTTCCTTATAAAAGTGCTATTTCCAAGCCCAAACCAAGGCCTTTTCCAATTTCCTTCTTCCCCTTGCTTGAAAAACCGACCAAGGAGCTAAGGAGGAGCAGGAGGACGACTCCCAACCTGTTGGTAAGGTTCTTGATTCATTTCTCCTTGATTCCATGGTGGAAATCAAAAATAAATTATGGATTCCTTCCTATTTCGATCTCCTATTCAATCCTAACCAATTCTTTTCACTCAAAGCTTGAGGACGACCCTTGGAATAGTGAAGGGGGCTTCATTCACCATTGTTTCCATGATTGTGGAGCTTTGGAACTCAATTGGAGGCGGATTTTATAACTTGAACCCTTAATCTTATTATTGCAATCAATTCTTTATCAATTGGTGAACATTTCTACATTTCCGAAATTAACTTTAGTTGATTGATGCAATTTCCATGGAAATCACAGTAGATTTAGTGAGTTTAGAGCTTTATGATGATGAAATCATCATAAGCACACACCTCCCCAAATATCTTGGGAAAACGGTTTCAAAGTTTGGTTGGACCAAACGGTTTCACCAAACCGTTTGGTGACCAAACGGTTTGCAACCTGTTTGGGAGAAAACGGTTTCAAAACTATTTGATATGGTTGACCAACGGTTGACCGATTGGGATTCATGTTCATAATTATGTTGGTTGATAACCCTCCAAATTTGAGGGATTAGCTCTAAAGGAATCGTGAGTTGAAGGCAAATCAATTAGGTAAACCTAATTGGATTAAGTGCTGATTTTCAACCTGATTAATTTGACCTTGTTGGGAAAACGGTTTCAAAACCGTTTGAGAGAGTTGACCAAGGGTTGACCGTTTGATATTACTGTTCCTAATGATGTTTTTTAATGACTCACCAAATTTTATGGGTTAAATCCAAAGGAATCATAGGTTGAAGGCTAATCAATTAGGCCAATCTAATTGGATTAAGTGCTGATTTTCAACTTGATTAATTTGACCTTGTTGGGAAAACGGTTTCAAAACCATTTTAGAGAGTTGACAAAGGGTTGACCGTTTGATATTACTGATCCTAATGATGTTGGTTAATGACTCACCAAATTTGATGGATTAATTCCCAAGGAATCGTGATTTGAAGGCTAATCAATTGGGAAAACCCTAATTGAAATTAGTGCTGAAATTCCACTGAGTTGATTTGATGTTTTGGGTTGATTAGCCCAAACGGTTTCAAAATCGTTTGGGGATCACCCAAACGGTTTCAAAACCGTTTGGGGGTCACCCAAGACCGTTTGGTGGTCTAGGGTTGGATATGATTAAGTGTTTTAAGGTCCAAAGGTATCAAATCACTTTGCAACTAAGTGTTGATTTGATGATCAACTCAATGGCTCAAACCCTAATGATTGTTCACTAGAATCCAAGGGTTGGGTGAGCCAAAAGGTCTCAAGACCATTTGGAGCTCATCCAAACGGTCTCAAGACCGTTTGGAGGTCACCCAAGACCGTTTGGAGATCTAGGGTTGAGTATGGTTAAGCAATTGAAGATCCAAAGATACTAAGTTGAAATATGATCAATTGCTGATTTGATGATCAATCCAATGATCCAAATCTTTATTGGTTGACTTGGATTTTGATGATATGATGGGAAAACGGTCTCAAGACCGTTTGGTGGTCATCCAAATGACCTCAAGACCGTTTGGGGTCAGGTCATGATCAATTTGAATGATGGTTCAATGGTTTCAATGTAACTAATCTTGCATTGATTAGTATTGAAGGATCATCGATTCCAAACCCTAATTCAATTGATTCAAACCCTATTTGATAATCAATTGAGGGTCAATTGAGGGTCAAATAAGTTGAAGGTTGACCTATTAAACTCAATTGAAGTATGAGCATAGGTCCCATTGATGATTGGTTCCATGAATTCAATGGTTGAAGGTCCAATGCAATCAATTGAAACACAATTAGTAGTTTGATTGATGATCAACTTCAAAGCTCTTATTGGTGATTATAAACCCTAATCCCATTGAAATCAGACCCTAATTGAAGTCCCAATTGAGGGGTGAGTTCATGATTCAATTGATGATTGAATTGATGATCCAATTGATTGAAGCTCCATTGATTGGAATTGAGTGTTGTTGAAGTCTTGATTGACTTTTTGGTTCATGCGGTTTTGAGAGGTTTGGACCAAATGGTCTCAAGACCGTTTGAGTCCAAATGATCTCAAGACCATTTGGGACCAAACGGTCTCAAACCGTTTGAGACCCATGTGGTTTCAAGTCCATGCGGTTTCAAAGCTTTTTGCTTAAACGGTTTCAGACCATTTGTGGATCAATTTGGTTAATTCAATTGGATGCCTAATGCAATTGAAGGATCAATTGGTTAATCCAATTGAGTACCTAATGTAATTGAAGGAACAATGGATTGATCCAATTGAGTACCCAATGAAATTAAAGACTCAATTGACTAATCCAAATGGATACCTAGTGCAATTGAAGGTTCCCTTGATCAATCTATTTGGATACCTCATGTTATCGAAGGTCTAATTGATCAAACCTTTTTGGAAACCTAATGTAATTAGGTGAGAGATACCCTTAATGGTACTAATCAATAATGCATAACAAATGCATGAATCCAATATATGATGTAAACCCTAGTTGAGGGTGTATCCATGTGAAACCCTAGTTGAGGGTGATTTCATGAGAAACTCTAATTGGGAATGATTAGTAAACCCTAATTATGGGCAATGTGATATGAAACCCTAATGAAGGGTGATGCTATATGCAATCCCTATTCTAAAGAAGGGAGATGGTATGTGAAACCCTAATCCCTAATGAGAGAATAGAATTCATACTTGAATATGATTCATGAGGTGAACTCCCTTTGCACGACCATGCAAGGTAGCACAGCCGTGGTGACTTTCTTTGCACGGAAGTTCCTGGTTGCACGGCCGTGGTGCTCCATGATGGACTTGGAGATGATTGATAGTGACCTAATATGGTCATATACCTTGATGTGTTATAAGTCCAATATAATTGGATGAAGGATACATGAGATATGTGATGGAAAACCCTAATCCTGATAAAGGAATAAGGGTGATACTCTTGAAATAATGATACATTTGTTTTGCATGGTATTGATAGATAATTAATGTACTGCTATCATATGTGCTAACCATGCAGGTATCATGAGATGATGAGCATAGCCAGGTATGGGCTATGATGTGTTATTAGTTTGAATTTGTTTATTGGGCCTTGTGTGCCATAATATACCTTGTGCCTGGTAAGAGGTGGCAAGAGAGTTAATGGGCCTCAAGTGCCATGATGGATGCTTGTGTAGCAAGTATCATATTTACCTTGATCAGATGACCTAAAGGTGTTAGTTACCTGAGAAAGTGATAACAATGCTCAGGTGATGAGCTAAGGGTTTGAATACCCAGGATTTCATGGTTATGGTATTGAAATTGTGAAGGGATGAGAATTCCCAGTGTTGAAATGAGGGATTAAGATCCCAACACTTTATGAAGAGAGTATGGCTATGGGCCATGACTCCACAATGATAATGCCAGGCTTTAGATATATGATCTAAGCCTGAAAAGAGTTAATGCAGTGGTAATGATTCTGTAGTTTGACTAGATGTTATACATGTTCTTCATACTCATCAAAGAATAAGTGACATGTTGATTCTATCAAGTTATAGTTGCAATGCTTTTGATATAGAATAATGTTCTAATCTGTTAGACATTAAAATATCTGTTGTCAAATAAATATGATTACCATGTTCATATTTATCTTCTTAAGATGCAATAATAATGTTTCTAACGGAGAGTTATAACTCTCGCTGGAGAAATTTTATAATTGTCTCACCCCCGTGGGAACCACATTTTTAGGTGGACGCAGACGAGGAGACAGGAATCCTTCAGTAGGTGAAGAACAGCAGTACCAGCAGGGACAGCAGTGAAGTCTCAGGTGGAGACATTGGCTATCATGACATGTATAGTTGTATATAGAGTCTTATGTGTCGTCTCTGTACTCTCAGGTCCTTGGAGTAGTAGTTAGTGCTTTCGAGATTATGGATCAGTGTCTTGAGATTTTATACTACCTGTGTTGAGCTAAACAGGTCAGCTGATGCTTGTAATTCTCAGAAAGAGATGATGCATGATATGTACCTTTGATCCAAAAAGTAAATGTGTTATACTTTGGCTCTTGAAGAAAAAGATTTACTATGTGTGGACCTCTTTACAAAAAGTTTTAATTTTTAGTGATTTTCGCTAATCCGCAGCTTGATGAACGCTTCCGCATTAGTTAATCTTGTTTTTGCAAGACGGTCGTTACAGGTAGTGTTGGTCACTGGTGGACCATCAAGGAAGAGAAGCGACCTGGGGAGGTGATCGGTTGGGAGGTTTTCCGGTGTGAGTTCGTCAGTAGATACTTTCCGAAGACGTATCTGGATGAGAAGATCGGTTAGTTTGAGCACTTGTGACATGGAGCGATGAACACCATCGAGTACGAGGCCAAGTTCATGGATATGTTGAGGCTTTGTCCTCACATGGAAGAGACAGATGATGAACGGATCAGACGCTTTGAGAAGGGTCTGAGTGTTGAGTTGACGACACTTGCTTCTGCGTTGGAGAATCGAGAGCGGTTTGCTACGTTCATGGAATTTGTCCATAGGATTGAAAGGTCAGTTAGGGAGAAAAGAGAATCCATGTCCAATAAGAGGCCTACTCAGTTCCAGGGACAGAGGTTTGGTGGCTTCAAGAAGCCCAGGTTTTCAACACCTTCTGTGATGAGAGGTTCCAGTGCACCGTCGCAGTGGTCTCTGAGTAAGGGAAGAGGATATGTTTCTTCACCGTCAAAGGCACATAGTACAGCTTCTGTGGTAGTGACAGGGCCATTTAGGCCACGGTTTTACGATAGGGTATGCCATCTGTGTGGTCATACCGGGCATTTCAAGTTAAATTGCCCAAATAGAGATGTTGAAGTGACGCAACAGCTGAGACAGAATCATCAGGGGTTTGATAGACAGCAGCCCAGTAGTAGCAGAGGTCGAGGGCGCAGTCAAGCATCGCAAGCCGGATCATCTGCTCAAGGAAGCAGAGGACGCAGACAGCAAGCAACGGCTCGATTCTATGCTATGAGTCAGTCGGAGGTGATAGTCAACCCACGAGTAGTGACAGGTCAAATGGAGTTATTTCATTCTGATATGTCTTCTTCTTGCTTTATATTTGTTCTGGTTGACCCGGGTGCTACACACTCTTTTATCGCCTATAGTATGCTTGAAAACTGTCGTTTACCTGTTAGCTGTAAGAAGGATAGTCTGTTGCTAGAAACCCCTCTTGATGGTTCCTCGATGCTTCGAGAAGAGTGTCCATCTTGTGTCTTATCTTTTTCAGGACACCGTATACAAGTGGATCTTATACCACTTGATATGCATGATTTCGATGTTATCCTTGGGATGGATACCTTAGAAAAGTATAAGGTTGTTTTGGATTGTGGTTTGATGGAGCTGGAACTTACACCAAAAGATTTTCAGTCTTCCAATGGGAGTCCCAGGATTCTATCACCAAAAACCCTAGAGAGGATGAATGTCTTCCCTAGGTTTACCTAGAACTGGTGCTTAGATAACAACTCCAACCCCATAAGAGTATGGAAGCCTTATCATAGTACAGATTTAGGATCGAACCCAAAAGACAACGGTCTTGTTGCAAGCAACAAGATGGAAAACGTACAGCACTTCACTTAGTTACTTTACTGATTGGCACTTATATCAAAAGGTTGGATTTTGATTGGTTTTTAGACTAAAGCATGAAAAGTAAATAAAGCAAGTAAAACTAAGATTTAACAAATGATGATGAATCACTGGGGTTAAGCAGGTATTCACCACCGCTACACATGCATTGTTTGTGTACTAAGCAAGCAAGACTTATAAGCTAGATGCATGGATGTTCCACAAGACCGATGCCTTATAAGACAAGAGTGATGCATTGCATCCAAGGATGTTCCACAAGACCGATGCCTCGTAAGACAAGAGCGATGCATTGCATCCTTCGATGTTTCACAAGACCAATGCCCATATAAGACAAGAGCAATGCATCGCATCCTTCAAGGGTTAAGTAGCTCTCATTCGGTACATTTCTACGTGTCAATGAAGATATGTAGTCTTCCAAAGAGAGAAATCTTACTCAACCTCATGAAACGTGCATCTAAAACTAACAAGAGAGCGATAATTATCAAATCGAATAGTGTCTTTGTAGGCCTAGTCTCCTATTCGGATAACCTAGCTACGAGAAGTGCGGGAATGTTGCAACGCCAGCCATTCCCGATCAAATGGTCACATGATTTACATCATTCCCCTCGCAAAGCATGTTCCTCAACTTACCAAGGTTACTTCCATACAGATGGAAGTGTAACGGATGATAGTGAGTTTACTCCACTCTTTGAGATACACTCCTAGACACCAAAGCGGATGCGTGGTGGATACACACACCAGAAACCAACACTAAATCGGTATTCGAGTCTCGAGAGCGGTCGTAGACAAACCACAACAAAAGACAATAGATGCATACAAGAACGTGGCCATCATTCAAGCATGTATGAAATGATTTAGTATTAAAACGAAAGGATAACATCTTTTAGTACAAAGTACAAAACATGGGCAGCGGGGCTAGTCCCCGCGCCCCAGTGGATGGAACTACTCGCTCCTCATAGAGGGAGCAACAAAGGAGGAGGCAAGAAGAGATAGAAAGAACATCATCTCCACTGAGGAGAGAAGGTTGAACCCTTGGTGGAGAGAGCAACGATCTTCACCCTTCGTGGCTTGCTTGACGACGGATCTTCTCCTCTCACCTTCTTTGTTGATGAGAGAGAAGGTAGCTTTGCAATGGAACGTGAGTCTCAGACCGGCAGCCTCGGGCGGTGGATGGAGTTGTTCTGGTAGTAGAGAGACAGCCTCTGGACGTCTGGACCTCCTCAGGGATGGCCCTTGAGGTCTTATTTATAGGCCTTGAGTGAGGTCAAACGGTCTTGAGACCGTTTGGCGTCAAACGGTCTTGAGACCGTTTGGCGTCAGACGGTCTTGAGATCGTTTGGCGTCAAACGGTCTTGGGACCGTTTGAACTCCATGCGGTCTTGGGACCGTTTGGCTTCATGCGGTCTCGGGACCGTTTGAGCTCCATGCGGTCTTGGGACCGTTTGGCTTCATGCGGTCTCGGGACCGTTTGAACTCCATGCGGTCTTGGGACCGTTTGGCTTCATGCGGTCTCGGGACCGTTTGAACTCCATGCGGTCTTGGGACCGTTTGACTTCATGCGGTCTCGGGACCGTTTGAACTCCATGCGGTCTTGGGACCGTTTGGCTTCATGCGGTCTCGGGACCGTTTGAACTCCATGCGGTCTTAGGACCATTTGGCTTCATGCGGTCTTGGGACCGTTTGGCTTCATGCGGTCTCGGGACCGTTTGAACTCCATGCGGTCTTGGGACCGTTTGGCTTCATGCGGTCTCGGGACCGTTTGAACTCCATGCGGTCTTGGGACCGTTTGGCTTCATGCGGTCTCGGGACCGTTTGAACTCCATGCGGTCTTGGGACCGTTTGGCTTCATGCGGTCTCGGGACCGTTTGAACTCCATGCGGTCTTGGGACCGTTTGGCTTCACTCGGCCTTGAGGTTGTTTATTCTTTTATGATTTTTTTGTGCTTTTTCTGCAAGTGTAAAAGGAAAAAGTTAGTTTGATGATGTATTTACAAAAAGGGGTAAAATTAGGTTTATGTACCGTATAAACGTAAAAAGAGTATGGAAAACTAAAGAAAAAGACTAAGATAAACTACTAAAATAGGAGGTTATCACCCCCCCTAACTTAGAGTCTAGCTTGTCCTCAAGTTAGATAGAGCTGAGACATGAAATGGCGAGGCGATCTTAATTAGGGTCTCCATACTCTTGCTTCAATTCTTAACCTGAGTTCCCCAGGGGTCATATCGAGGCTTATTGCATGCCTTGATTCTTTTGGATTTTGAGAGTTGCTTGGATCTCAGGGTTTTTCTGTATCTCAAAATTTGCCTTGGGACCACATTTATTTTGTGCATGCCGTTGACTCTAATCAACTTTATACCTCTCTGGAAACCTACTGGTAGCTAGAGAGGGTACGAGGGTTGGCTAAAGGCTTTAAAGTGTAGCTCCCCTTCGAGTGGGGGAGGGGCTGTCTATGCTTTTTAGGATCTCACTACCGGGCACGACACATCTGCCTTTATGAGGGCAGCTGAATGTACCGGCCGGGCAAGTCCTTTATGAGCCTTTTCATATACTTGTAACTTTTAGGGTTTCACTACCGGACGCGACACATCTGCCTTTGTGAGGGCAGCGGAATGTGCCGGCCGGGTGAGCCCTTTATCAGTTCTTCATATAGGTCCTTATGCGTGGCACAACTCTCATGATTTTATTCGTCTCTCTGGCTTTTATTCAAAAACTCACAGGCTTGGGTTTTGGAAAGAGGATTTATTTTGGGCGGCCAAGCCTCTTTTATTTTGAAGAGAGGGAAGCTGTTCTTAAAGTTTTTCAGCATGCACTTATTTGGTTTGTGGTCCACTTGCAGAACTTTTTGATTCGGAAGTTGCCTAATTTCCCTCTCGTCCTCGAGATCTCGACTTATTTCTGCCCTGATTTTGACCTGTGGAGAGTCAGATAAAGAATTGAAGCAAAAATATGAGATCCATAGTAGGTGGAAATTGATAAATCGCCATTTGATGTCTGAGTGCTATTTACTTGCAGAGGCTAACATGATTCTAGGGTTAGTTGAGGTGAATAAAAAAAAAGGACAAGGGAGTATAGAAGTTGATACCTAGCCCTTGTCTAATGAATCCCCCCCTAACTTATCACACACTCTGTCCGCAGAGTGGCAAAGTGATAGGTTGAGAAGTCAGTAGAACAAGGGCTACGAGCTAAGGCAGGTTTTCGGTAGCCCCTGGAGATCGGAGTAGAGTGGATGCGAATTGCCCTCGTAAAGATGGGGGCATTTGCGGCAGAAGGCTGGGCGATTGAAGTGCTCTTTGCTGTATGCCTTGGAGTGCTGACTCAGGAGCTTCATTAATTTCGCAGCGCACTCTTTTGCAATTTTGTCTTGATATTGTCTAGCAGATCCTTTGCTTGATCATTCTTCAGGTTACTGTGGTAGTCGCTGCCTTCGACATCAGTTTCCTTGGGATGTCCTACTTCATCATCCATGGATTGAGTCAGGTAGCTGCTTTTCAATATTGATTCCATCTTCCATGTTGCCACTAACTGGAGGATAGTCTTTGTTGCAAGTGCTGCTTGATATGTGCTGCTTGGTTACACAAAAGTTCATGATATCTTTGTCCTTCAGAAGTAGCTTAAATACAAATACGTCTCCAATCCTCAGATCGTTTTCAAAGAGAAAAGCTTTGGGTTTGAGGACCGTTTGGTCCCAAACGGTTTGAGGACCGTTTGGTCCCAAACGGTTTCAAGACCGTTTGGTCCCAAACGGTTTCAAGACCGTTTGGTTCCAAACGGTTTGAAGACCGTTTGGTTCCAAACGGTTGCGGGACCGTTTGGTTCCAAACGGTTTCAAGACCGTTTGGTTCCAAACGGTTTGAGGACCGTTTGGTTCCAAACAGTTTCAAGACCGTTTGGTTCCAAACGGTTTCAAGACCGTTTGGAAAGCGAAAAGTCGCAGGTCGCCGGCGCGGGAGAAGGTGGAACGACGCGCAGGTGAAGAACGCGCCAGCGCCTTCGAAAACGATGAGAAGAACGGCGACGGCGATGAAAACGGTGGGAGAGTCGGTGAAATCTTTTGACAGCAACGGCGATGGCGGAGCAAGAGACATTGTGCGATGGTAAAGGGAACGGCACTGGCGTCATGATGGTGGCGACAGAACGGCACGGCGACGAAGGCGACGGGTCGGTTGATGAAACCATTCGATAACGACGGTGATGGCAGCATAAGCAGCGACTGGCGATGGAATGTGGAGTCGCCGGACTACCTTGCGGAAGGTGGACGGAAGGATGACTTTGCGCGGTTGCAACAAGAGCAAAAAGGTAAGCTCTCCGCATGAAAATTTTGGAGAAAACGAAGGTTCGAAGAGAGAAAGACGGAGGGGTAGGGTCGATACTTATAGTGATAGGTGGGTGATCCTTTGTATTCCAAACGGTTTGAAAACCGCTTGGTCCCAAGCGGTCTCAAGACCGTTTTGGTCCCAAACGGTTTCAGGTCCGTTTGGCTCCAAACGGTTTCAGGACCGTTTGGAGTCCAAACGGTTTCAGGACCGTTTGGAGTCCAAACGGTTTCAAGACCGTTTGGCTCAAACGGTTTGAGGACCGTTTGGTTCCAAACGGTTTGAGGACCGTTTGGTTCCAAACGGTTTGAAGACCGTTTGGTTCCAAACGGTTTGAAGACCGTTTGGGGTCCAAACGGTTTCAAGACCGTTTGGCTCAAACGGTTTGGAGACCGTTTGGAGTCCAAACGGTTTCAAGATCATTTGGCTCAAACGGTTTGGAGACCGTTTGGAGGAGCACAAAGGGTTTGTGTATTTTTATGTTTGTTTTTTTGAGTAAGTATATTATTATATTTTTTTTGTATTTTGGTTTATGAAAGTTGTTTGTTTTATGTATTATTTTTGTAGTTTTGATTATGTAGATTTGTTTTGTATTTTTAGATTAATGATGAAAGAACTTAAAGAAAGCAAAACAAATTCAAAAGAAAATAAAAGACCAGAAATTAGAAAAGGTGATACTCAAGGCTTGGGTTGCCTCCCAAGAAGCGCCTTGGTTTTACGTCACTGGCTCGACGAAACTGTAAGGTTGTTATGCTGTGGGCGTAGCATCTCTGATATCGAGAGTTTGTTGATGTGTTTTGTCTTCCTGAGTGTAGTATCTTTTTAAACGGTGCCCGTTAACCGTTCGTTCTCCTCTGTTGTTGTCAATGATAATGGCGGCTCCAGTTGGGTAGATATGTTTTATGGTGAAGGGTCCGGACCATTTTGTTCGGAGCTTTCCGGGGAATAATCTGAGCTTGGAGTTGAATAAGAGCACTTTGTCGCCAACGGCGATATCTTTTCTCTTAAGATGTCCATCGTGCCACATTTTTGTTTGCTCTTTATAGATTCTGGCACTGTGATATGCTGTCATTCGGAGTTCTTCTAGCTCCTGTAGCTGGAGTTGTCTGTTTTCCCCTGCGCTTTTAAGGTCGAAGTTTAGTTGCTTGATGGCCCACCAGGCTTTATGTTCCAGTTCTACTGGAAGATGACATGATTTGTCGTATACCAAACGAAACGGGGTTGTTCCAATTAGTGTTTTGTAAGCAGTACGGTATGCCCAGAGGGCGTCAGGAAGTTTGGTGGACCAATCAGTGCGGTTTTTATTCACTGTTTTTTCAAGAATCGCTTTTATCTGTCTATTGGATACTTCTACCTGGCCACTAGTTTGTGGGTGGTAAGGTGTGGCAACTTTGTGATGGACTCCGTATTTTCTCAGTAACGCTTCGAAACTTTGTTCCAGGAAATGGGTCCCGCCATCAGATATGACCGTTCTTGGAACTCCAAATCTCGGAAAAATAGTGTCTTTGAACAATTTGACAATAGGTTTGGAGTCATTGGATACGGTGGGTATAGCTTTGACCCACTTTGAGACGTAATCTACTGCGACCAAAATGTAAGAGAAGCCATATGATGAAGGGAAAGGTCCCATGTAGTCTACCCCCCATACGTCAAACAGTTCAATTTCCTACCACATGGTAAGAGGCATTTCATCCCTTTTTGATATGTTGCCCGAAAATTGGCATTTATCACAGGCTTTGACAAAATCATGTGAGTCTTTTGATATGGTGGGCCAAAAGAAACCAGATTGTAGAACTTTTATGGCAGTTTTCTTGGCGCCCATGTGCCCCCCCATGGGTCCGGAGTGGCAGTGTTCCAAAACCGAGGTTATTTCTTCTTCTGGAAGGCACCGGCGAAAAAGTCCGTCGGCACAGAGGTAAAATAAGTAGGGTTCGTCCCAATGATAACGTTTTATATCATGAAGGAATTTCCTTTTATCCTGATATGAAGCAGACAGGTGGATGATCCCTGTGGCTAGATAATTGACGATATCAGCAAACCAAGGAAAACTATGAGTGGCCTTCATAAGCTGATCATCAGGAAGAGAATCCCTGATAGGGATTTTATCTTTTTCTTCAACCTCGATTCTACTGAGGTGATCGGCTACAACGTTCTCTACGCCACTTTTATCTTTGATTTCTAGGTCGAATTCTTGAAGCATTAATACCCAGCAGATGAGCCTGGGTTTGGCGTCCTGTTTCTGGATCAAATGTCGGATAGCAGAATGCTCAGTGTAGACGATGACTTTAGAGCCGATCAGGTAAGAGCGGAATTTTTCGAAGGCGTAGATGATAGCCAAAAACTCTTTTTCCGTGGTCGTGTAGTTTTTCTGTGCTTCATCAAGCGTTTTTGATGCATAGTAGATGACATAGGGTTTCTTATCGATCCGTTGTCCTAAAACGGCTCCTATGGCATAATCACTTGCGTCGCACATGATTTCGAATGGTTGCGACCAGTCTGGAGCCCTTAGAATAGGTGCGGAAATTAATGCTTCTTTAAGGGTGGAGAAACTTCGCATGCATTCTTGGTCGAAAATGAACTCGGCATCTTTTGTCAAGAGTTGGGTCATGGGTTTAGCTATTCTCGAGAAATCTTTGATGAACCTTCTGTAGAACCCTGCATGACCTAGGAAAGCTCGAACGCCCCTTATGTCCTTCGGAGGTGACAACTTTGAGATAACATCAATCTTTGCTTTGTCGACCTCAATTCCCCTATCACTTACTCTATGTCCGAGGACGATACCTTCTGTTACCATGAAATGACATTTTTCCCAATTCAGGATAAGGTTCGTTTCCTTGCAACGTTGCAGGACTCGTTCAAGATTATTTAGACAGTTATCGAAAGAATCTCCATAGACAGAGAAATCATCCATAAAAACTTCCATAACAGATTCGGTTAATCCGGTGAAGATGGCAGACATGCAGCGTTGGAAAGTAGCCGGAGCGTTACATAGCCCGAATGGCATTCTTCTGAAAGCATATGTCCCAAAGGGACAAGTGAAAGTGGTTTTTTCTTGGTCTTCTGGATGTATGGGTATTTGGTAGAACCCGGAGTAACCATCGAGATAACAGAAATACTTTTGGTGGGCCAAGCGCTCTAGGACTTCGTCAAGGAAGGGTAGAGGGTAGTGGTCTTTCCTTGTAGCTTTATTCAACTTCCTATAATCGATGCACATTCGCCACCCCGTTACAGTCCTAGTGGGTACGAGCTCATTTTTATCGTTGATTACTACAGTAGTGCCCCCTTTTTTTGGAACAACCTGAACTGGACTGACCCACTGAGAGTCCGAGATAGGATAGATCATGCCAGCTTTGAGTAGTTTGAGGACCTCCAAACGAACTACCTCTTTCAAGTTTGGGTTCAGTTTTCTTTGGTGTTCACGAGTGGGTTTAAATTCTTCAACCATAGGAAGCTTGTGCATACACAGAGCCGGGTTTATGCCTGTGAGGTCGGTTATTTTATAACCAATGATCTTTTTGTGCCTCCTTAGTTTGTCCAGAAGCCTGACTTCTTGGTCTTCGGTAAGGGTGGAGTTGATAATAACTGGGCATAACTCTTCCCTATCCAGGAAAACATATTTGAGCCCTGTGGGTAAAGTCTTCAATTCAGGGGTTTTTGGTGGTTCTACTGCTTCAATGGTAGTGATGGCTTTAAGCTCTTCAAAAGTAGCCTCCGGTGCTTCTTCTATCTTCTCTAGGTATTGGGTACATTGTTGGACTAGTTCATTTGCAGAGAACTCAACTTCTGGATTGATAAGAGCATTTTCAAGTTCGTCGATTGGCTCGGAGATTTCTAATTGCGACATTTGTTGAATTGCGTCTAAAAGAAAGACCTCTTCTTGGATGTTGGGACCTTTCATACTATCAAGGACGCGGAATTGAATTGCTTCTTTTCCGAGCCTAAGAATGATGGTTCCAGCTTCTACATCGATTAGCGCTCTGGCTGTAGCTAGGAAAGGCCTGCCGAAAATGATCGGATACCTCAAGTCTTCTTTGATATCCATGATGACAAAATCACATGGAACGTAGGCATCCTTCCCTATCCTTACTGGGACATCTTCGATGATTCCCAACGGTGCAGTTACGGTGGAGTCGGCTAGTTGAATAGTCATTGCTGTAGGCAGCAGGTCAGTGAGACCAAGGCGTTGGCACATTGAGTAGGGCATAATGGATATACTAGCCCCGAGGTCAGCTAACCCTTTCTTTGTGGATGCATTTCCAATGCAACATTGGATTCCGAAGGAACCTGGGTCCTTCTTCTTTTTGGGTAGTTTGTTTAGGATGATGTCAGAAGTGGTTTGAGCGAGCTTGACGGTCTCCTGCTCTTTGGTGATATACTTACGTGATAGCAAAGTTTTGAGATACCTTGCCCATGCTGGTACTTCGGATAGAGCGTCAAGGAGTGGGATGTCAATATAAAGTTTCTTCATTGCTTCCTTGAATTTTTGAAACCTGGCGTCCATTTTTGTTTCTTGCAGTCTGCCTGGGTACGGGATCCTTGGTTTGAATTGTGGGACGTTGGATTCTGCAGGTACATGCTCTTTGTTTTCGTCCTTTGTGCCTTCGGAGGATTTTTCAATCCCTTGTTGTGAAATCTCTTTCGTCATAAAAGTGGGCACATCATCATCATCTAGAGTGATCTTGATGGGTTCAGGAAGAATGCGTCCCGACCTTGTGGTGACGGCATTCAGCTGTTCGTGTTTGTTTTGCCCGTACATAGAATTTGGTTCAGGCTGCCCATCAAAAGTGCTTGCCGAAGGTTTTAACTGTGCAGCAATCTGAGCAAGTTGGGTTTCAACTGCCTTTTGTTGGGCTTGTTGGTTAGCTAGCATGGTTTGCTGAGACTGAAGCATTTGTTTTATCAAAGATAGCTCATCTTCGGGTTGTGCAGTGACGTTTTTCTGAGGGTTTTGTTGTTGAGACTGTTGAATATGCAATTGCGGGTGAAGCGGGGGATGAGTGTACTGATAGTAGGCTGATTGATTTCTAGGGTAGTTAGCCCTAGGGAAATTGTTCCTTGGGTTCCCTTGATTTTGGTTAAAATTGTTTGGAAATCCAGGAGGCAGCCTACTGTCAAGCCCCCCTTGTGTCTGATGTTGCGGATTCGCAGTTCCAGAGGGATTCCCATACTGGAATCCAGGATGGTTCCTTGGTTGACTGGGATTATAATAAACTTGTCCGGGAATAGTATGGATGGAATTGACTTGCTCTGGAATCTGATCTTCAGCCTGATTAGTGATGGCCTCATAGGATTGTGGTGGTGGATGCAGATCCATCATCACATTATAGAGTATTCCGCAGGAAAGAGTCGGATGATCCGAAGAATGACAAGCTTCACAGGATCCTGTGACGGCTTTGACTTGATGAACCAGCGGGGTTTTCTTCTTATCAATTTCCCCTAGGGTTGTTTCAAAGGTTTGCTGTTTATGAGCGATTGTCTTCAAAGCTTTGGCTATTGACTTTAGTTCCATAGATTCCTCAGCTTTACAGACTTTAAGGACGCCTTTTCCGGTTGACCGCCCCCAGTTGGACTGGTTTTCAGCTCCTAAAGTAACGATTTTCCAGGCATCTTCATAATTTTTCCTCATGAAATTTCCTCCAGATGAGGAATCTAGGAACTGTTTAATGTCATCGCTTACCCCTCGATAAAAAGTTTCAATCAATTGATTCTGTGAAATTCCATGATGAGGGCATTTGCGTAGAAGTTCCTTGAATCTTTCCCATGCCTCAGCGAGGGTTTCTCCAGGTAGCTGGGAGAAATGGTTGATCTGCCCTCTGATTTCATAGGTCAGCGAGGGTGGAAAGAACTTCTCCAAGAATTTTTCCTCTAGAGGGGCCCAAGTGGTTATGATGGGTTCTCTGTCCAATGAGTTGTACCAACTCAAGGCCCTTCTAGATAAGGTGAAATGAAACAGGTGGAGCATTATTGCGTCGAAAGCAATGCCAGCTTGCGGGACCAGGCGGCATAATGCCTTAAATCGTTTCAAGTGGTCCATGCAATCGTCCCCTGAACCTCCAGAAAAGGAAATTCCTTGCATAATCTGGATCCACTGGGTCCGGATCTCAAAGTTTGGGATATTGATGATCGGAGGCCGGACCGGGTGGTTGTCTTCGTAATTCTTCGGGACAGCATAGTCCCTCAGTTGCTTGTTTCGTAGTTCGAGCTGAGCAGCCTCGGTCTCTGCTCTTATGCGGGCTTGCTCTTCTGCTCATATTTCCGCTTGTATTTGGGCACGGGTGTCTGCAATGAGTTGTGCCCGTTGTGCGGCGATAGCAGCATTGACTCTCTCCATCACCAAAGCGGCTTGATGCTGTTCGTCAGCCATTTGACTAGCGCGTTGGCGATTGAGATGGATTCTGCGGTGGAAACTTCTCTCTACCTCGGAGTCGAACTCCGAATCAGGGGAGAATCCTCGATTATGCGGTGATTGCATATACGGGTTCTACCTGAGTAAAGAAAAGAGAACACCTTTAGATAATAGAGACAATATGAAAGCTTCAAGAAGATAGTGAATTATGATTCAAAAAGAAAGTGTAAAATCCTAACAAACTAGAAAAATAAACTAAGTGAAATACTAACGTTCTCTTATCCCCGGCAACGGCGCCATTTTTTGATGGAGCTGGAACTTACACCAAAAGATTTTCAGTCTTCCAATGGGAGTCCCAGGATTCTATCACCAAAAACCCTAGAGAGGATGAATGTCTTCCCTAGGTTTACCTAGAACTGGTGCTTAGATAACAACTCCAACCCCATAAGAGTATGGAAGCCTTATCATAGTACAGATTTAGGATCGAACCCAAAAGACAACGGTCTTATTGCAAGCAACAAGATGGAAAACGTACAGCACTTCACTTAGTTACTTTACTGATTGGCACTTATATCAAAAGGTTGGATTTTGATTGGTTTTAGACTAAAGCATGAAAAGTAAATAAAGCAAGTAAAACTAATATTTAACAAATGATGATGAATCACTGGGGTTAAGCAGGTATTCACCACCGCTACACATGCATTGTTTATGTACTAAGCAAGCAAGACTTATAAGCTAGATGCATGGATGTTCCACAAGACCGATGCCTTATAAGACAAGAGCAATGCATTGCATCCAAGGATGTTCCACAAGACCGATGCCTCGTAAGACAAGAGCGATGCATTGCATCCTTCGATGTTTCATAAGACCAATGCCCATATAAGACAAGAGCAATGCATCGCATCCTTCAAGGGTTAAGTAGCTCTCATTCGGTACATTTCTACGTGTCAATGAAGATATGTAGTCTTCCAAAGAGAGAAATCTTACTCAACCTCATGAAACGTGCATCTAAAACTAACAAGCGAGCGATAATTATCAAATCGAATAGTGTCTTTGTAGGCCTAGTCTCCTATTCGGATAACCTAGCTATGAGAAGTGCGGGAATGTTGCAACGCCAGCCATTCCCGATCAAATGGTCACATGCTTTACATCATTCCCCTCGCAAAGCGTGTTCCTCGACTTACCAAGGTTACTTCCATATAGATGGAAGTGTAACGGATGATAGTGAGTTTACTCCACTCTTTGAGATACACTCCTAGACACCGAAGCGGATGCGTGGTGGATACACACACCAGAAACCAACACTAAATCGGTATTTGAGTCTCGAGAGCGGTCGTAGACAAACCACAACAAAAGACAATAGATGCATACAAGAACGTGGCCATCATTCAAGCATGTATGAAACGATTTAGTATTAAAATGAAAGGATAACATCTTTTTAGTACAAAGTACAAAACATGGGCAGCGGGGCTAGTCCCCGCGCCCCAGTGGATGGAACTACTCACTCCTCATAGAGGGAGCAACAAAGGAGGAGGCAAGAAGAGATAGAAAGAACATCATCTCCACTGAGGAGAGAAGGTTGAACCCTTGGTGGAGAGAGCAACGATCTTCACCCTTCGTGGCTTGCTTGACGACGGATCTTCTCCTCTCACCTTCTTTGTTGATGAGAGAGAAGGTAGCTTTGCAATGGAATGTGAGTCTCAGACCGGCAGCCTCGGGCGGTGGATGGAGTTGTTCTGGTAGTAGAGAGACAGCCTCTGGACGTCTGGACCTCCTCAGGGATGGCCCTTGAGGTCTTATTTATAGGCCTTGAGTGAGGTCAAACGGTCTTGAGACCGTTTGGGTTCAAACGGTCTTGAAACCGTTTGGCGTCAGACGGTCTTGAGACCGTTTGGCGTCAGACAGTCTTGAGACCGTTTGGCGTCAGACGGTCTTGAGATCGTTTGGCGTCAAACGGTCTTGGGACCGTTTGAACTCCATGCGGTCTTGGGACCGTTTGGCTTCATGCGGTCTCGGGACCGTTTGAGCTCCATGCGGTCTTGGGACCGTTTGGCTTCATGCGGTCTCGGGACCGTTTGAACTCCATGCGGTCTTGGGACCGTTTGGCTTCATGCGGTCTCGGGACCGTTTGAACTCCATGCGGTCTTGGGACCGTTTGGCTTCATGCGGTCTCGGGACCGTTTGAACTCCATGCGGTCTTGGGACCGTTTGGCTTCATGCGGTCTCGGGACCGTTTGAACTCCATGCGGTCTTGGGACCATTTGGCTTCATGCGGTCTTGGGACCGTTTGGCTTCATGCGGTCTCGGGACCGTTTGAACTCCATGCGGTCTTGGGACCGTTTGGCTTCATGCGGTCTCGGGACCGTTTGAACTCCATGCGGTCTTGGGACCGTTTGGCTTCATGCGGTCTCGGGACCGTTTGAACTCCATGCGGTCTTGGGACCGTTTGGCTTCACTCGGCCTTGAGGTTGTTTATTCTTTTATGATTTTTTTGTGCTTTTTCTGCAAGTGTAAAAGGAAAAAGTTAGTTTGATGATGTATTTACAAAAAGGGGTAAAATTAGGTTTATGTACCGTATAAACGTAAAAAGAGTATGGAAAACTAAAGAAAAAGACTAAGATAAACTACTAAAATAGGAGGTTATCATGGTTCAAAGCATGCTGCGTTTGATGATGATGGAGAGAAGTGGATCTTCCAGGGAGATAGGAAGATTCTCCCGACATGTTTAGTATCATCTATGGTGGCAGAAACGTTGCTACGACAAGGATGTGAGGCGTTCTTAGCTCACGTTGTGGATACCGTTGTGGCTACCAAGGCAAAAGGTCCTAGCCTTGAAGAGGTGTCAGTCGTCTGAGAGTTTTCTGACGTGTTTCCTAATGAGTTCCCTGGTGTTCCTCCACCCCGAGAGATTGATTTCGAGATCAATCTGGTACCAAGAACGCAGCCAGTTGCACAGACGCCATATAGGATGGCTCCAGTAGAGATGGTTGAGCTTAAAAAGTAGTTGCAAGAGTTGCTGGAGAAAGGTTTCATCTGACCAAGTACGTCTCCTTGGGGTGCTCCTGTGTTGTTCGTCAAGAAGAAGGACGGATCGATGCGGCTGTGTATAGATTACCGGCAGTTGAACAAGGTCACGATCAAGAACAAGTACCCGTTATCGAGGATAGATGATCTGTTCGATTAGTTGTGTGGTGCGACAGTGTTTTCAAAGATCGATCTATGGTCCGGATATCATCAGTTGAGGATTAAGGTGGATGACATACCAAAGTCAGCTTTTAGGATGAGGTATGGTCACTTTGAGTTTGTGGTTATGTCGTTCGGGCTAACCAATGCACCTGCTGCTTTCATGGATTTGATGAACATAGTGTTTCGTCCGTTCTTAGATCAGTTTTTTGTAGTCTTTATAGATGACATCTTGATCTATAGTCGGGACAAGCAAGAGCATGAGCGACATCTTCGACTAGTGTTGACTCTTCTTCGCCAACATCAGTTATATGCCAAGTTCAGTAAGTGTGAGTTCTGGTTGGAAGAAGTGACTTTCATGGGTCATGTGATATCTGCAGAAGGAGTCAAGGTAGATCTGAAGAAGGTGGAGTTAGTTGCAGAATGGGAACATCCGAAGACGTCGACAAAAGTTCGTAGTTTCCTAGGTTTAGCATGATACTACCGGAGGTTTATCAAGGACTTCAGTGTGATTGCATTACCAATGACAAAGTTGACAAGAAAGGATGTACCTTTTGTCTGGGATGACCGTTTTCAGCAAGCTTTCCAAAGTTTCAAGGAGAAGCTGACCAGTTCTCCAGTTTTGATCCTGCCAGAGCCTGGAAAAGGCTATGTTGTTTTCTGTGATGCTTCCAAGAAAGGTTTAGGTTGTGTGTTGATGCAGGAAGATCATGTGGTTTCTTTTGCTTCACGACAGCTTAAGAAATACGAGGAGAACTATCTGACTCATGATTTGGAGTTGGAAGCAGTAGTCCATGCGTTAAAGATTTGGAGACACTATCTTTACGGGGAAGTATGTCAAATCTTCACAGATCACAAGAATCTGAAGTACATCTTTTCGCAGCATGAGTTAAACATGTGACAGCGCCGATGGATGGAGTTAATCAATGATTATGACTGCACCATCGAGTATCATCCTAGTAAGGCTAATGTGGTAGCTGATGCACTTAGCTGAAAGTCTTCTCCTCTTTCTTCAAAGAAGGCACAGTTGAGTTCCCTGATATGCCATAGATGGGATATGTTTGTTTCCTTGCGGCAGATGGAAGTTTCCTTGTTAGCTGGACTTTTATCATAGATGCAAGTCAAGCCTACGCTGAGACAATAGATCAAAGATGCACAACAAGCAGTAGATACAGTACAGTTGATCAGATCAGAGTTCAGCAGCGAAAAATGTGATGGGTTCCATGAGTCTACGGATGGGCTGGTTTGCTATCGTGATAGGATGGTGGTCCCCAATGATGATGATCTGAGGAAGTTAGTTCTCAAGGAAGCACACACTTCGATGTATGCTATGCATCCAGGTGTCGCCAAGATGTATCATAGTCTGAAGAACTTGTATTGGTGGCCCGGTTTGAAGAAAGATGTAGCTGAGTTCGTGGCTAGATGTGCGGTATGTCAGCAAGTCAAGGTTGAACATCAGAAGTCGGTAGGTATGTTGCAACCCCTACCGATACCAAAGTGGAAATGGGATCACATAGCCATGGATTTCATAGTTGGTCTACCCAGGACAACTAGGAATCATGATTCCATTTGGGTAATAGTGGACAGATTGACGAAGTCTGCCCATTTCATACCAGTAAAGACAACATATACAGCCGAGAAGATCGCTCGAGTATATGTGGATGAGATAGTACGTTTGCACGGTGTGCCAGCGACGATAATTTCTGACAGAGGTCCTCAGTTCACGAGTCGTTTCAGGGAACAGTTGCACAAAGCATTGGGAACGTAGTTGAGGTTTAGTACCGCCTTCCACCTACATACTGATGGACAGTCTTAGAGGACTATTCAGACTTTAGAAGATCTCCTTTGAGCTTGTGTCTTGTAGTTCGTAGGTAGTTGGGACGTGCATCTCAGTTTGATAGAGTTTGCCTACAACAATAGTTATCAGGGGAGCATTGACATGGCTCCTTATGAGGCCTTGTATGGTAGGAAGTGCAGATCTCCTTTATGTTGGTATGAGTCTGGTGAATATCAGCTTTTGGGTCCTGAGTTAGTGCAGCAGACAACAGAAAAGATCAAAGTGATACAGCAATAGTTGAAAGTGGCACAGGACAGGCAATCGTCGATGACCTTTGGAGTTCCAGGTAGGAGACAAAGTGTATCTTAAAGTCTCGCCATGGAAAGGTGTGCTAAGGTTTGGTCGGAAGAGTAAGCTAGCACCTAGATATATGGGTCCTTACCCAGTCATAGCACGTATGGGAAAAGTAGCTTACGAGTTAGAGTTGCCTCTAGAGTTGCACAGGTTACATCCAGTGTTCCATGTTAGTATGCTGAAGAAAAGTCATCCGGATTCAGGAATAGTGATACTACCATGTTGAAGTTGAGCTTGATGAAGATGTGACCTACGAGGAAGGTCCTATGGCGATCCTTGACAGAAGAGTTAAGAAGCTAAAAAGGAAGGACCTGGTTCTTGTGAAGGTTCTTTGGCATCATCATGGCGTTGAGGAAGCCACGTGGGAGCTTGAGGAAGAGATGAGGAGGAAGTATCCCTTGCTTTTCTCTTTGGATTTCGGGGACAAAATCCCTTTGTAGGGGGTTAGTTTGTAAGGACCCTGACCTCCATTTAGGGTTTACCCTATTTGCTTTGCTTAACCCTGATGCTTAGTTGCTTGCTAATCACCTCTAGTAGTGATTAGGGTTTGTTTGTGCTTTGCTGAGAGTTAGAGGTGCTACTTGCAAATAACCCAAGTCTAGGGTTTGTGGGCAAGTTTGTCACCTTGTGAGGTGTTCCTCCCTCTCCTTTCTTCATCTTGAGTAGAGAGGAAGGTTTGGGCTCATTGCTTGAGTTTCTTTGGGCCTGGTTGAGCTTGTTGGGCCTTGTGGTGCCTTGTCTTTGCTTGGTTGAACCTTGTGTCGGGAAAGAGGAGGCTGTGTCGCCCATGGTGGTGGTGATGGTGTATCGTCCAGGTGTGTCACCCATGTATCTTTGACCATCTTTGACCTCGTTTGTGACACCACTAGTGGACACTTGGTGCTTGATGCTTGCATGTGGCAATGGCCTTGGACATGTGTTTAGGACATGCTAGAGTGGTGGTTTTTGCACATGGACAAGTGTCCCTAGGTGGGCGACACCTTGCTTTGCTTTACTTTGGTTTCTCCTCCATCCCCTTCTATATATGTGTTTCCTTTCCCTTGCTAAGGATCCCTTTAGTTCCTTAGTTTCTCCTCTACCTTGGTGCACGACACACTCTCTTCTCTTGCAAGCTTGGTGGTCGATCCTCCTTGGAGTCTCCTTCTTCCTTGGTGGTGCTTGGAGCTTGGAGCTAGGAGCTTGGAGCTTGCTTAAGGTGGGTTACATATCTCCTACCCCTAACTACATTACCATCTTCTATGTTCTTGTTCTTGTTGTTTATGATCGGCTATGATGTTGTTAGTTTGGTTTCCTTGCTTAATTGCACCTTGTTGGCCGAACCTATGATCTAGGGTTTCTTGGTGAGCAATACTCCTTTCTCTCCTTGGTTTAGAGGAGTGAGCTTGAGTTCTAGTAGCATGAGCAATACCCCTCTCTCATTTAAGTTGAGAGGTGAGCTTGTGCTCTAGTAGCTTGAGCAACACCCTCCTCTCACCATGGACTTGAAGGGTGAGCTTGGTAGTAGTTGTGAACCTTGATAGGGTTGTTCCTTGTGTTGCCCGTTTGGTGACAAGAGATGTGCAAGACCCCTCTCTCATTCAAGTTGAGAGGTGATCCATCTTCTTGATCCTTTAGGGTTTGGTGCCCTTGTGCTTGAGGTTGATGATGAGCTTGGGAGGTGATGCCTGATACTTCTTGACCTAGAGCCTTGAACGACCTGTTGTGGGGGGGGGCTGTGACGTACGATACCCTTGGTCCTTGCCTTGTTGTATCGGGCGTCACGCTATGTTGAGCACCTTGCCCGACACACATATCTTAGAAGGTGGCTTAGTATGGTTATATCTTGAGGTTGTGGGGCGTTGCTAGCTAGATCGATGGTGGGTGTTACCACTGGTCCCTTTATGTGTTGGTCGTTAGCTTGTGTTGCTGGATGTTACGTTTTCCTTGCTGCACCCTTGGTTGCCCGTCATTAGTTGGGTGCACGACACGTCTGGCTCGAGTGCCCGATATGCCTTTAGACGACACCTATTGGGCGTTACACTTGACTCCTGCCCGACACACCTAGTTCAGGTGGTTACCTAATGTTGTTACACCTTTGGGCATTGGGGTGTTGCTATATGGACCTGTGTTGCTTTGGGTGTTGGCCGATACACTTAGTCTGAGATAGTAATCTGGTGCACGACACTAGGGTGCACGGTGCCTATGTTGCACGACACAATGATTACACAACGATGTGTTGCCCGTTATACCTTGAGCCTAGCTGCCCGATATGGTGTTGCCCGTCATACCCTGGATGTCCGACACCATAGTGCTTGGTTGTTATGTGTTGGTCTGCCTACCCGGTATGGGTTGAGGGTTGGGCAATAGGGGACAATACCCTGCCCAATACTATCTGTGGTGAGGGTAGTGGACGCTATAGTGGGGGTCTTGTTCCTCGTTTGAAACCAGATATGTTGGATGCTATCATGTTTGGTTTATTATGGTAACTATTGATATGCTTGATATAGTAGATCACATTCATGTATTCTAACATGACATTTCATGTGCATATGATCATGTATAATGATGATCAAATGATAAGCATGTAGAATGCCTTGCTTAATGATGTAACCTATGCTTATGGTCACAAGTTTGAGGCATGATTGATAAAGCATCTAACTATCAATGCCACCCTATGTTGATAGCATGGTCTTTCTGTTAAGCCTATGATTATTGTGTATACTGATCATGCAGGTGATGCTTAGTCAAGTAAAAAGGGCTATGAGGTATATATATATATATATATATATATATATATATATATATATATATATGTTGAGTAACTCTGTTGTGATGGTTATTCTTGATATTGAGATAATCTGTATGATGTATTTGACTAAAGTGTTTGGGATTGCTACCCCATGTTGATGATGTAAGCCTTGAGAGGAAGTGGCACTATGTGATAAGGGATTGAGATCCCATGGCAATGTGATGATCCTTGAGATGGATCTAGATGATTGGCAAGAGGCCAAGTGATAACATGTAACGTTGGATCCTTGTGATGGATCAGGATGATATTGATTACAATGAAAACATACTGTTGAGTTTCATACTATTTATTATGTTATAGTTTACATGTTATATAACTTGGTTGAATCTTGCAATCCACATAAAAGATATTAATTAATCACAGTGGAATATATCATGTAGTTTCCCTGGCCATAGATCCATCATCGTCAGGAGCTGGTGATGGTGAAATAGGTTCTCCTACGGGTTAACTCGGAGCGCATATTGTTGAATATGTGAGGTTACTCCTAGCCTAAAGTGAGGAGTTAAGATTGCAACTTCAGTTGTAGACTCCAGAGTGTGGATTCAGGCTCGTAGCTCAGTATGTGAAGAGCATGGTGAACAGGCCCATGGCTCAGGATATGTGATATGGGAGGACGAATGCGTTCATGGCTCAAAGCACGGTGAACAGGCCCGTGGCTCAGTTTCACTAGCGCTGATACCTGTACCGAGCCGGGCTAGGCAGAGGGTAGCCTGACCCCGTGGCTGAGGCCACTTAAGCACGAGACTGCGGTCCTACTTTGGTTTGCGTGCACTGACCACGAGGTGGGAGGTGGTGGAGTTCGGCTCTTCCATTGACCTTGTATGGCACCGGCTCTGGGTTTCACAGCCGTCGGTTGGATTTGAACGGTACGGTTCACTTCCTCAGGGCATAAGAATATGTAATCTAGCTGTATAGTATTTTCTGCTTAAGGCAAAACACAGAACATTGGTTGAGGCCTTGCTTGTAGTTAATCTTGTTACATCTCACAGTTACTTATATGTTCCTTAGGTTATGTGGTAAGAACTTATAAATCTTATCTTGTTAATCATGTTCCATAAATAAATACTTGAGTATATGCCTTCCGTACATTTCTGGTAAGCTTGATGGTATAAATAGCCTTGCTTTATAGACTGCTCTTGTTATACCTTTATTAGTTATCTTCTGCTTTTGCTTTATCTTTCTGAGGTTTTGTAGTTTCGGCGGGGAGTTATGTTTCTCATTGGGACTGTGTGTCTCACCCCACTGGTTTACACCCTTTTTAGGTGTTTGAGCTAGACGTGGTGGTGGTCGCAGAGTTGCGGCCGAGCAGCAAGATGAGCAGTAGAAGGCAAGAGATGGATATGTTGCTGTTTTGGATGTTTTGTAGTAGAGTCTTAGAGTCATCCCTGTACTCTCAGGTCCTTGGAGGTGTTTTGACGTTGTTTCACGATGTATAGCTGTTGATGTTTTGTATATCCTGCTGCTGGCCGGATGTGGGCCTTTATGTACATAAACAGGTGATAAACTCATGTGATGGTTAGACAGCTATTCCTCTAAGCTGGGGACACGTATCAAGATCTTGTATATGTTTATATAACTGGTTTCCTTGCCGGATGAGGACTAAAATGTAATAGTTTCTCAGTTATTCACTTTCCACAATCGGTTTTAATTAACCTGTGTTTTTGATAATCTGTGGTTATGGTGATTTCCGCACGTTTTCGCATAACACCTCGTTGTTTGTGTGATAGTGGGATGTGTTGCCACATATATGGTCACCTTGTTTGGATCTTAGTTATGGGGTGACATCCTTGGTGATGTTTTAAACATATGAGGTGTGTCTTGCACCTAGATGTGTTGTCTCAGGCTAAAGAGCCTTGGCGGAGTTTTGTATCAGTTTGTGAGTGTGTAGGGTTGTACCCTATTGGTTTGTGAGTGTGTAGGGTTGAGTCCTATTAGTTTATGGGGGTATGTAGAGTTGTACCCTATTGGTTTATGTATGTGTGGAGATATGGTATCGTGCATGACCTTGATAGGAGACCAAGAGGGTGAGACCTTTCCTAGACCTTATCACCATGTCTTTCATGATGTTGTGCATTTGGCCCTTTTTTGTGGACAAGTGGCACCTAAGATCCTAAGGTGATGTCACCTCTTCCATGATCCCTCTCTTATCCCTCTTGTATATATACTCCTTTCTCTCCATCAAGAGGATCCTTTTAGCCTTCTTTGATTTCTCTCTTCCTTGGTGGACGACCTTGAGAACTTTAAGTAGCTAGAGGATCTCTCTTGGAGATTGGTCGACGAGTTCCAAGTCATGGAGTTCCTTAATCATCCTTCATCTTCTACCTTGGTAAGTTATGTTTCCTAGCTCTCTCTTTTCTTCTTCTTCTTCTCGATCATGGATTTTGGATACCTTCTTTCCACCTTGAACCATCCTAACCTTGGTATCGTCTTCTTCCTTAGAGGTGTGGTGTTGACCGAGATTGGTGGATCATCTTCTACCTTGAGCTCGTGAGCTTTAAGCTTGACCTTAGATCTTGGATCTTGGTGGTGATCCTTGAGGTGGGTTATATAACTCTTAGCCTCCTTTGTTATTTTCACTCTTCATATGCTTATGTTTGTTCTTCATCTTGAGATCGTACATCTCTTGTATGCTAGTAGTTGTTAATGGTTTTAGAACTATTTTCATGATGGAATCTCATTGGTTTTCTATTCATGTCTTGCACCTTCTTGCTATGAGTAGTAGATGGACTAGTGGTCAACCTTTCTAAGGTTGAAGACAACAAGTCCACACATACATGCATCATGTTGAAGGGAGCTCATCATGACTTGTAGTACAACAACTTGACACCCTATGTGGTGGGTCATCATGCCTTGGAGATGCCTAGGTTGACATGCTTTGTGGAATGCTTAGGTTGACATGTGTTGAGAAGGTTATCTCATTATGGCTTATGGTTGCTAAATTGATATGGTTGATAGACTTTGAAGAAGCTAGCCTGTCATGCCCTAGAAACACCTAAACCAATATGTGATGGCTAAACTGTTATGCATGGAAGGTGTTAGACGTCATGCTTTTGAAGTACCCTAAGATATAAGGTGTTTCTCAATTGATATGCCTTGAAGAATTTAGCCTATCATGGGTAAGAGAGTGATTGTGGAGTTGGTCTATTTTGAGGGCTAACTGTGATGCCTTGGTTGAGTGTTTCCCGATACACCTTGATCGGGATGCCTAGCTAAACCCTAACCCTAACAACCGATATACCTAGGGTTACCCAACATGCTTTGGTTGCCATACACCTTTAGGTGGTGATGGACATCACACCTTAGGGTGGTGTTTCCCGTCACACCTTAGATGGTGTTGTCTGTCATGCACTTAAGAGAAGTGGCAAACCGTTACACCATTAGTAAGGATATCCCTTGTGTCTTGCATGGGTAGTTGAAACATTGTGATGATGACAAGTCAACCCTATGGCAAGTATAAACCAATACACCAAGGTGGTCTACACCAATATACTATACATTAGTTGCAACTGATACCTTGTGAGGGTTACATCATGTTAATGATAAGGTTACATGTTATGATGTGATACTCTATGGGGTGGTTGTTTGAATAATAAAGAATGTTTTTTTCTATAATATTTATTTCATAACATACCTTATATTGATGATGAAAGTAATCATTTAAGGGTGTTTGTTGATCCAAACTTGTAAACCCTAATTGATCAGAAGAAACCCTAAATCTAATGATGTAATGTGAATGGCGTGAACCTTATGAGATGGTAGTATTGGTGATGTATTGTTCTCCTTATTGCAAGTATCTAACCATGTAGGTAACACCAGTTGATAAGCATAGCTAGGTATGAGATATGTTGCTTATGATATGTTGAAATGGGCCTTGAGAGGCATATGTGTTGCTGACATCATTGAAAGAGGAGGTAAATGGTTTTATGACCTAATGATGGCTTATTTCCTAAGTGATGAGATGAGGGGTTGCTACCCCAAAGTATGTGATACTTGTGATGAGAAATATGGTGATTGGAAAATATCAAGTGTCAATGTGATGAGATCACATCCTATGTGCTCAAATATTTTTTGGTGATGTGTTATGCCATTATTTATGTAGAATTTATTTAGAGGTTGTCATTGTAACTTGATTGATGCTAAAAGATACTTAAATGACCTAACTAATCAAGTGGAACCTATGCATGTGTTTTCCATGTGCCATAGATCCATTCAGTGTCAGTACTTGTTGAATGGTGAAACGAGTTTAACTCAGAGTGCATATTTTTTAATATGTGGGAGTGAGGACGAATATCCCCTTACGTCTAGGAATATGTGACACAGGATTGGTTGTGGGTCATAACCTGGAAGAGTGTGGTTGCATGTTGTAGCTCAGTTTCACTAGCGTCGTGACATGTACCAAGGCGATCTAGGTTTGCACAGCTGGACTATATATCACTGGAAGCAGTTTGACTGGTGATGTCACTACATGTTTCACTCGTGTACTGACCACGAGGTGGTAAGGTCATGGATTCTGGCTCTTCCACTAGACCTGGTATGGCACCAATTTTGACTTAACAATGGTCGGTTGGATTTGGGTGGTACGACTCAAATCCTTGGGGCATAATAAAATATGTAATCATATGTGTAATATAATTGTACAGTATCAAATACGGAAACATTGGATGACGCCTTGCTTGAAATTTATATAATTTTGTTGATAGGAAATATCTATGTTCTTCATATTCCTTTTAAATTGTTAAGATGTTTCATAATTCAACAATAATTGTTCATCCTGTTAATAATGACTACTTTCTTCTTACAGTTGTAACTTTACTACTGCTTTATTTACCTTATTTGTGATAATAATAGAGTTGGTGGAGAGTTATATCTCCTACTGAGATTTGGAATCTCACCCCGTTGGTTTCCCACATCCTTTTTAGGCGGACGTGCACGGGGAGGTAGAGATCATGCAACATAGGTTAAGGAGCAGCAAGAGAGGCAGTAGCTGACAGGGTTGGAAGTTTTGTTGGATGTCTTTTGTCCTTGGAATCCTAGAGTCATCCATGTACACTCAGGTCTTTGGGAAGGTTTTATATATGTTTTGAGAAAGTGCCTTCGATATGTCTTTGGCTTGTGTGTCCTTTTGTATACAGATGTAGTGGATATATGTATATATGTTCTGAAATAGGTTCTCTGATAACAGGTTTATGGAACACACAGTAAGTGCTTTGAGGCATAAAATGACTCATATGTAAAGGTTCTTTCCATTTGACAGTTTTATGAAAAAGGTTTTAATTTTCAAGTATTTTCCAATAATTTGTTTGCTCAATCTTCTTCGACTATTTTGTTTTGAGTAATCTCATCTTTATGTCGTAGAGGTTGTCATAATGACACTCCAACTAGTTGATTCAACACTTAAACCTGTCGGTTGGGAGTCCGGTCAGTCAATTTTGAACCTCGATTGTTTAATTAAATACCTAAACACTTTTAGTAATCAATTGAAACACCATTCCTGAATATACTCCTCTTCCAAGTGCATCCTATGTGTGTAACCCTATAGGTCCGAAATTATGTTGGCAGTGAATGTCCATAACCAACTTATGACATCACCAGCAATGAGTGGTATCTAGCAACACATCATTTCTATAAAAGTATTTTGGAAAGTTGGAGACAACTTCAACCTACAATCCATGATCAGTGATACTATGATCGTATGGTTCCTTTGTCTCTGATATCCAGATATAAACTGAGGTATGGAATCGTCATCCTCTTCAATGTTCAATCCATGTTCCTTGAGCTAGAGCAGACTGTCTGAGATGCATGTGAGTTATCATATCACATATTGAATCACATGAGGTTCATACATTTATCAGCCTCGCTTATCAAGAGGCATGGATATCAATCTCCTATAGGAGGGACAAACCCCATCTATATCACTCACACTCAATTCCCATGTGTCACAATGCACCTGAGCATCACCTTTATAACAACCCTTATCGTTGGATGATGTCTAAATACATCAAATGACATGTGATTAGTGTAGTGACTTCTGGTCTAAGAACCACAATCACCATTATCACTAGTTGATTTTGACTACCATTCCATGGTATCCGTGTCTCACTCTCATTGTGGGTTTGTATGATACAATGTTCTCTAACATGTACCTATGTGCTTGACTTGATATCACATATCATGACTAATGAGATTCTATCATCATTCAACACACACTCTAGTCTTTATGTATTATTGTTGTCTATTTTGCTTCCACGGTATTATCCGGCTAGGGACATATCAAGAATGTATGTACTCTAATCATACATATGATCTCATTGTTTAGGTCCTCAACCTGAAGACATATGTCATCGAGTACCATCATTCTTTATACATCTTCTATGTATGTGTCATCATCTCATGAGTGAGAAAAACATAATAGACTGGATTACTTGTATTATTATTAGATCAGGTATCTAATGCCACATTCCAATCATCATATGATTGGCTCACTGGGCATACATACCAACAGACTCCCACTTGCACTTAGAGCCAATTGATATGTGTCATTTTGCACACCAAAAATAGGGTCTGAATCCTAGAGGTTAACCTTCCTAGTATAGAAAGGGTCGATCCACATACAATTTTTTAAGATTGGAATCCCAAACCAAATCACTTTTGAATAAAGATTGTAGAAAATAAAGATCCAGAAGTTGATGATTGATTACATTAAGAACGAGAAAGTAAATTGCAAAAAAAATAAAAGTTACATTAAGAACAAATAAGAAAAGAGTTATGCTAAACAAGTGTAAATTAGAATTATTCTAAAGGTAGAATTAAAATTGCAAGAATGTAAAAGAGGTGATTGAAAACCACGGTTGAAGAAACTAAGTTGAATCAAAAGAAAGAGATATCGAGGCTATGGGTTTTACCATCATGGACAATGTGAAACAAGATCGATTGAATCCATGCAATAAAAGAAGATATGAGAGGGCATGTAAAACGTTCATAAATGTGTCTACAAAAATACAAGCTCCTTGTGAACCCATTGGTCTTGGTGTTCATAATTCCTAGTTGATCATCCCAATAAGGATATTTCTGTGGTCACATCTGGATCCTTACAAATTCGGTTTGGTTGTTTTGAGCATTGGGTTCCACAGACACATCCCCCAAGACTTACTTTTGATAAAAATTAGAGATCAAATTGTTAAAATCGGGTGATTATCCAAACTAAAAACCATCTATTGAATAAAATCATATAGGAAAAATCAATCCTTATAACATATGGTCGTGGGGTTACTCCCCACACCTCGATATGAGAATTACTCACTAGCCATAACAAAAGAAGGGGAAACAAAGGAATGAAGGAAGGAAGCCATAGACCGGAAAAAGAAGAATCTCCAAGAAGATCTAGTTGGTGACAATAAAAAGGCTTGCTCTCTTAATTCCCTGCTCCAAAGGAAAGAATGAGAAAAGAAGAACAAGATCCAGAAATT
The DNA here is from genome assembly GCA_963693085.1 of Alisma plantago-aquatica. Lineage (NCBI taxonomy): Eukaryota > Viridiplantae > Streptophyta > Magnoliopsida > Alismatales > Alismataceae > Alisma > Alisma plantago-aquatica. The sequence continues at coordinate 910,970,916 of OY856410.1, forward strand.
TGGAGATCAAACACTAATTTTATTACATAAGTAAAGAGTACATAACTAAGAATTAAAATATAAATAGTCATATAAAATTGCAAGTACAAAAATCTAGATCCCTTTCTTTGTAGATTTTGCCCTCCTTTTATAGGGAAGGAGGGGGAAAAACCCTGAAGGGGGAGCAAAAAAGAGAAGTGATGACCGCTAAAATAAATTGTTTGTGTAGCATGAGCTGACCATTTCATAATGGGAACTGGAAGGTTGGTTGGTGATGTGGCATGCTCATTTTGGCAGTAGGTCAAAACCCTAGCGAAAGGGTGGTAGCGCCTACGGTTGTCTTGTCTTAGTCATGAAGCAATCCTTGAGTCAGTCATTTGAGGAAGTGAGACGCCTGGTTGGCGTCGTTGCACGCGCTAGCTCATTGGGAAACCCTAATATTTATTGATGGCACCTTAATTGAGTGTGGCTTGGTCATGGAGTACTTGAGATGGCCGTCTGGGAACCATGAGTCGATCGTTTGGTGATTCTGAGATGAGCACCTGAGTATGTGGGATACTTGTTCGAGTTTTGAAGCACCAGGGTAGAACCAAGGATAAAAATAGTCGTTTTTCTCTAGGATTGTGGATGAACTGACTGTTTGGCACAACGAACCGATCGATTTGTGTGCTCATATGGTCAAGAATTTATCATTGAAGGTAAAACCTACAAAACATGAAGGAAAGCAATGAAAATTTTTGCATTTCAAGTTAAAGAGTGGGCAAGTTGCATATAAATCTAAAAATTAGCAACAAGGATAAAATTTCATAAAAAGACTTTGAAAGATATATAAAAAGAGGGATGAATATGCATTCATCAAAATACCCTAGACTTGAATCTTTTCTTGTCTTCAAGCAAATAAAATCACAAGTAATTCCAATTTATACTAATAATATGTCTATCCTCACCCTCATAGCATCAATTTGTTCCTTACCTCCTTATTTGGCCAAGAAACCCAATCTCCTAGAGCCATGTAACACAAAATTATATATCCCCTATCAAAACAAATTTCATATCTTGTTACTAAATAGAAAACATGTTTCTTCTTACTTCTGTTCTGACACTCCTATCTTTCTTTGTTTTGTGAGTTTTTATACAGGATCATGACAAAGAAGGTACGGAAGAAGATGATCCATCCTCTATTTGACTCGGGATATATTTATTTATGGACTTGTGGTTACATTGACCATAATTTTTTTGTATGTTCTTTGGCATCATTGATGGTACGCCCCTATTAGATACAAGGGGTATGGAAAATTTTTGAGGTAGGAAGCATGCCACCTTGGACTTGAATTTTTTTTATGGAGGTGATTCTTTGATTTTTCTTTGAGAGAGGAGGGGGTTGTTTTTGTACTTATAAACTTCACTCTTTTTTTCAAGGAGTGTCATTGCATTTGATAGATTTTTCTTGTCAACACATTATACAAAATTTATGACAAGTTAATCGATATTATTAAAAATAAATAAAATTCATGTTTGGTTCTGATTAATTCCATATGACTTGCCAACATCTCCAAAGAGTGATGCTAGTTTTGGGTCCTAAGTGACATGGTGGTTTCAGTCATGGCAATTTGTAAAATTTTTAAAGTAAAATTTATTGAATTCAAAGGGGTACAATGATGGGCATCTACTCATATCATCTGGCTAGATAAAGGCCAATACCTTTCAAAATAAAGAGCAAAAAAAGCAAACTACATGTAATAAATGAAATAACAAAACATAATGTTGAAAAGAGGAGATAAGGGGGTGGAATTGTTATGTACGGCCCACCTCCACCCCAGACTTAGAATTTTGCTCAGTTTGAGCAAATCCCAAAACCCAAGATGGAGGGAAGAAGATCATTATGGTGGATATGGAGGCGGTGGATGAGAGGAAGATGGAGCGTTGTAGTGGTAATTTCCCTAGTATGAGGAGTTGAGGTCAGTGTAGACCTAATGGGTCCCATACTCCTCACAAGTTGGTCGACTGGTGACGTGGTAGCCGATATCCACATGTCAAGAGTCCTGGGCATGCTTCATAAGATACATGTGGATGAGCTGGTGGCCCTAGTACTGTTGCTCACACTTGATCTCATCAAGTTGATTCTGGATCTCATAAAACCCACATGGCTCATCAAGGCCCTCTTCATTATCAGTGTCCAACATCAAAAGGGTGGATGAGGAGGTCTAGTCACGTCATAATGTGCCTACAATGAGAGACTCCTCCTGTGGGAAGTAGGCTCGGGGACGTTGTCTGGGTCGGGCTACTCTAGAAGGAATCATTGGATGTGCCCCAGTAGGTTGGTCAGATCAAACACCAGATCCGCAGCTACAAACATGACATGTTGGGGGAGCTCAAGGTCGAGGGTAATACCTTTGAACATCAATTAGTAGACATTCCTCTCTCTGTAGCGGATGAACTTGCAGTCCTTCAAATACACAAGATCGATCAAGTGTTGTCCATTCTCCAGTGGTGTGAAAGAGATATGAGTGTAACCTAAGAATGTGGCTACACAGGTAACAATGTGGCCAATACATAATGAGGAAGAATCATGTGGTGTTGCTAGCCTAATATTTAAGATGAGATATAATAACATTTTCCTAGTTGAAAGGCTTGTCATGCAGAAGGCACCATAGGGTATAGAGCTTGAGGTGAATGATTGTGCCTTGTGTACCCTCCCTGTTGAATATAGTGCATGCTAAGATGCAGTAAATATAGCTCACGACAAGGTTGTTGATGTTGGAGGCCTTTGGGTGTTGGGTAACTTGGGTGGAAGTCATGTGATTTCTAGCCAGAACTTCTCCATGTTGTAGTTGTCTGAGTAATCATCATGGAGTCACCCTATACAGTGAAAAAGCCAATAAAATTCACCATCTTTGAGGATGATAGAGGTGAGATGTCTAGCTGAGATCTCAAATTATTCTCTAAATATCCTGACTTTGCAGCTGGAGTTCCCTTGTGAGTAGTGGAAACATCAAAAAGTAGACATGAACTCGAGAGTGAGATTGTTGTACACTATAAATATGAGATAAGGGAATGTCAGGATATGATTGCACTGGAGGATGTTATCAACTACGTCCTTTATGTCGAGGGCAGTGAGTGTGGTGTCACAAACCTATTAGGAAGTGAGAATCCAACATAGGATAAGTGCTAGAATCATGCAGAATGTTGGATGCTGATGAACTAGGCATAGCTTCCTGGGAGTGGAGCTATACAAGGCGGTCAAGGTGTGATAGAATCTAGATCATGTCGGGATGACTAACCCATCTTAGTCTCACGGATGAACTATTTGACCCCATCAATGTCATGGAGCATCTCCTCTGGTATCTCAGGTAAAGGCTTTCCAGTGTGTTCCCGGAACTATATTTTGGGGCCTGAGGTAGTGCGTCAAGGCGGCTCTTGGGAGGTGGTTGTCCTGGCGGGCTACTTGACCTTGTGAAAGCGGCCAAAGAGACCCCATCAAGAACCTACTTTAGACATGGTGATCAACTAATGGTGAGTGTGAACTGCTCATTTGGTGATACAAGATGAGTGTTTGGGATGATGAAATGGTCATTTTGGATGCTGACACCTTTGGTTGGCAGATGTAACTATGGTTGTGAATCAGAGTGAGATGCTAGGTTGGCAGTCCCAATTGCCCATCTCACCTATCAAAGAAGATGGTCACAGATTGGCAGCAACGAGAGGAGGGGGCGAGATGGTGGCGATTGGTACCTTGTGACCCACCCAATTTCGATGATTCCTCTATAGTTGAGTAGAACCTCTACCATCTTCGAGTGTAGCAAGGGTGAGTTGTCATACTCTTCCAGAGTGTTTGAACCTTGATTATTGGTTTGTCTTTTCCTTAATTGAGTGTATTTTTTATGCCTTCTGGTGATCATTGAACCTGCACAGAAGATGGATGAATCATTTCTGGCGAGATAGAGTCAATGGGCAGGTCTCCCACTCACAAGGAGGATTGGTAGGGGAGTGTGCTCTAGAGCTTCAAGCTCCAATAAACGTTCATGGCAGGGGGCATAGGGAGATCAATCCCTAGGGCGAAAGCCCAGTCCTATCCATGGATTCTGGGCTCAGTCAGAATCACATGTGGAGGGTAAAAGTGTCTTAACACAAACTGATGAATGTTTGACTGAGAATAGATGTATAATGTACTAATATGGTTCTAGATTTATGCTCACGTTTTATAATCACATATTATTTGAGGGCACCTTAGTCATTTAGCATTTTATTTTCCTTTTAATCAGAAATGGATTTAACTCATAGAATCCATAGGTAATGATTGGCTTGTGCAAATAATGCATATAAATACATTTTTGAAATCAAAAAATGTGACTGGTTTAATGGGATAGGTTTCACAAATAGATTTTCAGCTTCTAGTAGGATTGTTTTCTAAGTAAGGGATTCAATGTAACTTATATTAATTTAATCTACACATATTGTGATTAGGTTGTGACAGTACTGATCCTGGACCTAGGAAGTCTTACTGAATACATAGATCTGATCATAAGGTATGTAAATCCTCTATTTTATTTTGGGCAACATTCTTTCAATTAGGCATCTTTTGAGCTATTAATTCTTTTGGAAATCCAATTGTTTAGACATTCTTGTTCCTGGTCTTATTTCATTATATTCATGTGGATGTGGAACTACTTTGTTTATATGGGTTCTTGGACCCCACCTTCTCTGAATTCCTTTTATCAGAAAATGACTAAAATCATAGTTTTGCCACTCTATTTTATGCATGCTACATGTTTGACTAGAATATCTAGAATAGTGGTACTAATGTACAACTATTCTTATAAAGAACACATATTCCACCCCAGTTGTGCATTTCCACCCTTCATTTCTTTTTAGGCCATGATCCTATTGTGTTATGGCATTATTTTAGGAATATTTAGTCTACATTGTTATGCATGCACAAGTTATTATTTTAAATTGAGATTGTTTATAATTGTTATGGCAAGGCCCTTTTATTCTCATGCATGTAATCTGAATTTTTATTTGCCTCATTTCTCTTTATATATTTCTTTTGAACTTACCTAATTATAGATAACCCCCATCTTGTAGGAGCATCTCTTTGAAACACTTTAAACCCAATATAATGCCCAAAGTGTTTATCATATGTACATACTCAGCTTTTGCTGACCTCCGTGTTTCCTATGTTTTGGGTGATGTTCGTGTCTATCCAAGTATTGGTACATTAAAGGACAAGGACTCATGAAGCTCATGTATAGGACGTGCAGTTAATGATAACTTGGAATAGATGGGTTACCCTTTACAAATGGCCTTAGATGTATATCTTTTTATTATATCATCCCACCTTTTATGGTGAGGAACAATTGTATATGAACGATCATGTAACTTTATAATAGTTTTTTTTTATATGGCATGACTTATGTATTGTACCATTTGAGTGGATCCCCTATTGGGTCCAACTCTTTACAAAATGGTATCAGAGCCAAAAGCAATTGATTTCAAGTTATCCTAGGTTGACCCTTAATTAGGCAACTACATGACCCTTTATATATAATTGATGTACCTAATCTTGAATAGTGGAATACCAAATAGGATTTCAATCCATATATAATTTGGTGATTTCCATTCCCCAAACCACTGTGTTGCCTGGAATAAGTTTTAGAAACCCTAGTTAACCCTACACCCTCTATGGAGTGTGGTATTATGTACATAAGGGTTGACTCTCTTGGTCATTAGACTCTATCTTCCCACCTTAGGGAAAGATATTTGACAAGTGTAGGTTGACTTGAATACTCATATCTAGGATTAACTCTATTTCTCACATTAGACCCCTTTCCTTTGTTGTTTATCTAGCATGACTCAATACCCCCACTTTAGGCGATGAGTGTACATCAATGAAAAACACAAAATCTTAAGTAAGTTATAGAGGTGAGAGTATCTCATTGATACCAAGTGATAATCTGAATTAGCTCCATTTTGGTTCAGCACACCTAGCCTTCAACATGGAGTATATCATCTTATCTATTCCCTATGGCTGCCAATCTAAGGGATGGTGCCATTCTCTTTGAGCTTGTTAGGCTTCATACATGAACATTAATTGATTAAACTCGTAACTTTTAGTACATATCCTTAATTTTTCACCTCTCTCATCTCCAATAGTGATCGAGATGAGTAGCTTGACTATAAGTTTTCTTATCTTGTGAAGGCTCTACAGTTGTAAACTGTCAAGTGTAGAGGAACCCATATATCTTATTATAATGGTTGTATGATCTTATGACTACCTTAGGCCTTGCAATGAGGTCGTGTAAAGTATGCTACATGGGGAATGGTGGATATTGTACCTCATTAAGGTTTGATAGAATTTGATTATGTGTAATAAGAAGCCCTTCTCCTCCTATGTATATACATAAGAGGTGTAGTTAGATGCCCTTTGTGGTGTTCAAAGGATTAGACCCTTTAATAAGAAGTATGTGATGGTAAAATAATAGTATGTGTGTTGTTTTGTTAAAGGTGGCTGACTTGATTCTCAGTTCGATTTTTGGCACCAATTTTGGATTTTTCATCGCAAGGTTTAATCATCAAATTTATTTTCATTATTAATTTATATGTATAAAAGAAAACTTTTTAGATTTTGTTGATGGTTTTTGGAACCAAGTCACCACCGCAAGGAAGTTTTCAATATTAGAAAAACTCTTTAGTGAAGAACCCTATGACTAGTTGAATCAACCTTGAGGCTCTAAATCGAAGTGTGAAGTAATAGATAGTACCAAGGAGTTTTTTGTATAAATGATCTAGTTGATCTACCCATGTTGCCTCTCTATATGGTTGGTTAGGATATATCTTAATCCTTTAAAGGGGTGGAGTAATGATGTTTTATCCTTTTAAAATGTAACTTAACTTAGGATTGTCTAAAGTAAATAGTGGTTGTAATAAGTAACAAATGAGTAACATCAAGTACAAAAATTGTAGCTACCACCTAACCAGGTTTAGTGGGTAAATCTTGTCAGTTTGAGTACCACAAATGTTATTTGGATAATTAAAATAAGTCTTGAAGTTGATTTTAATGTGTCAAAACTGGTATACATTAGTGGGGTGAGTTAAAAAAAAGAGTGATCAATACATAAAAGGTCAAACTTAAGGCTCTATACACTCGAAGGATGATGAATTTGATACAAGTACGTCTTGCCCTTGTAAACATAACAAAATAAAGAGGAAAGGAATTGTAAACCTTAACCATAACATGTGTAATTATACATGAATGCTAAAAATGATGGATGAATAGTTCAATAAGTTGTATACCAAACACTAGAATGTTTAAATCTGAACGGCAAACATAGTTACCAACAAACCCCTGACCTTATACATTTGCCTTAATCTACCTTATACACTCTATGAAATGGCTTGGACATGAGGCATTAGGAGATTAATCCCCTTAGTAAAATCCATAAATACTACTAAAACTTTAATCTAACCCTAATACCAAAATGAAAAGAAGACAAATATGCATGTTATACCCTAATAGCGCTTGTACACTTGATCTTTAAAAAAATGGATAGTTATAAAGAAAATAAAATTTATACTAATTTTGATAGTAATCATCATAATACTTGGGTTGAGTTGATGTTACTAAGCTAGCTTAGCCCGTCAATTTAGCAGTCACAATCTGAATGGTTAAATTGGGGGATCTATATATGAAGATTGGTCATTTATGCTTAACTGGTGGAAGATGAGGATATGTAGAACAACCTAGCACCTCATGTGTGTTGTCACATGGTTCATGTAATAGGATAATGAAACAATCATAACAATTTAGGCAATCTTTAAGAATGTAGCACCATCAAGATAATCTATGTCTTGATGTAAAAAGTTTTCCTAGCTCATCCTAGAATACAAGGATACTATGGGGACGTGATGTATGAAATAATGTGGGTTAATCGTAGAGTTTTTTATATAAGTATGATATGGAGTGTTGTACAATAGTCCACCATATTGAGTACACTACATATCTCATATTAGTTTATAAGTATGTCTAAGCACTCATGGCTAGTGGTGGATGGATTTCTGGGATAAAATCCTATTTAAGGGATGGAGTGTTGTAACATACTCATCCAAGGCATATAGATACATCATCCTTATTCTAGGCCCCTACTCGATTATCTTATTATACAATCTCTTTCTTTCTCTCGTTTTGATCATTCTTCATAGAAATGCATTTTCATATGCATAATTCCCTATTTCATGATATCTTAGACCTTGTCGGGATCTTTTAACCCTAATTGACTTAGTAGTATTCCATAGACATAAAAATCATAGGATGTTATAACCCCTAATACTCAAATTATGAAAATTGTTTACAATAGTTTAACTCATAGTCCTGACCTTAAGTAAATAGCCTATCATAATGCTAGGATCATATAGTGAGAGGATTGGAGATAACATAAAATTATTCACCATTATTAACTACTAGGTTAAGTTGAATGCCTTAATGGAGTAACTAATGTATTACAGGACGAATGCAACACAAAATCATTTCAAATGAAAATTTAAGGTCATATTCATGTTCTTCATATTCAAATTAGGGTACATACCAATTTTGAGTCTAATTTGATATGAAATACACCCCTAATAGAAATTTAAGAGATAAAGATATAAGTTCAATGCTATTTATGTGATATATTTGGATGTCACACTCATTTTTCCTAAGTTCTGATTTACGTACTTGTCACGTAGATCTTTATATCGGGTAACCGGGATGTTACACCTGCATCCCATGATTACCACTAATCATGAGATTAGTGCATAAGTTTGAGGATTATACTTAATACAAAGTTCACTCCCTTACTTTTATTTTTCCTTTATTTCATTTCAAACTCTTTGTTTTCTCGCATCCAATCACATAAACAAACTTTACAAGAGAATTAAACTTTTACTACTCTAATATGATCTCAACATTAATGATACACATCCATAAATTCATTCTATTTCTCACACTTCCATGTACATACGACATGACAATCAGACACATTCTCTCTTATCAAGGAAACAAAGATACAAAACATCATTTACAACTCTCTCACATCTATACAAGAACCTAGAGTGACAGGGACCGACTAAACTTAACTAATCTCATACTTAACTCATGTGCTAAATCTACTATAATGCTTTGACCTTCTTCAAGTCCACGTGGTTTCCCTAAAAATTGTGAGTATAGGGGTGAGCCTACTTTCTCAGTGAATGAGTACTTAAAAGTAATAGTTTAAAGCACTTCTATAATTATAGATATATTGTCAAGTAACTGATATCAATTATAACAGCAATATGCTTTAAAGAGTCTAATCATTCACAATCATAAATATGGCAGGATACTCTACATGTCTACAGAGTGAATCAATATATGAACATGCTTGATTGATCATAAAGATAACTAATAATTCAGAAACATACAAAGAATAATTGAATAATTGTGCACACTTGTTTAAGCTCTCATTCATCTTATTATGCCCTAAACCCACATGAGGTGTACTACAACATGTGAAAGAATCGCAGCAAGCTACGATCTCATTGTACAAGTCTTAGAAGCATGCCCAGGTTCCTAACCCTATCTCTTGAGTAAGACCCCATCTGCAGCGGGCCTCGGTACGTCTGTCTCTCGGTGGCTAATGGGAGCGGTCGGATATCTCAGACTTCACCTCTCAATTGGGGTACTAAGGTGGTGAATCAAAGCCCTCAGGCTTATTGTGCATTAGTGGACCTACTGACCACTGATCACTCAACATATAACACAGGTACCACCGATATCCCCGGTTGGTGTTGGGTACCACACAATTGTAAGGAGTCTGCCCTACTGGTCAAGACCCTCGCACCCTATTGGTGTGCTCTGGCTTACCTCGATCTGGACTACCTCCAATCGGGAAATTGTTTCCTCCTCACAACGCAGGCCTCATCCTGTGAGGATTCTACAGTGTTCAGGGCATCTACATGTCTAATTCACTATTTAAATTCACAATTTAATCATCACATCAACATATCTTTGTTCAGCTTTATAAAATGTTCATTTCATAAACCATCTGATAACATTTACCACAACTGAATTGTTAAGCATCACCACATCTCAAACTGAGAAACATTGATATCACAATACTTGTTTCATTGAACACCCTATCATTAGGGTTTCATTTACCTCATTCACTTATCACATGACATGCATAAGGACTTAATGTGTCATAAACATTCACTGAAGAAAGACTACTTTCAACAATTCATATACAATAACCATATATATGAAATCCTACAATTGAACTAAATTAGGGTTTCCTCACCATTCACTGAGATATCATGCATCAAGAATAACAACAAATAAATACAATTTATGATGTCAATAAAATCACTTCAAATGGATTTCACAATATCTATTCACAAATTTCCAACTTTCCACTCATCTAGGGTTTCACCCTCTTTACTGAGATATCAAGCAAACACTATTCACATCACATGAAATCCAAGATAGTATCTAACATTTATGTATCACCCATTTAAATAAACAATTCATTAATAATCAATGAGATTCATATAGATAAATTTCTCTATTTAATTATACATCAATTACAATCATAGCTGAAAACTTAAATTTCAGTACATTCATGTAACCTCTACGATTACTTTAAGAATTCTCATTTAGATGGATTGTAACCATTTCTAATGTGATTTCATCATCTGAAATTCATCACAATAGAGAAATAATCCATTTCATATCATTTAGCAAAAGCTACATCAAAAAGACCATTTAGGGTTTGTACTCGCATACTAAGCAATTGAATTATTGATGATTTAACTCATTTTCATGCAATCTATTATTTAAAGGAACTATCCACTCACCCTAAAGTGTGTAAACACCTTAAAAATGCAGCCCATCTCTAAAAATCTCAAATCCATATCAAAACCCTTAGAAAATTAGCAGTTTCTTCTTCCTTTCAACCCTAAAGGAGGTCTGTTGTAGGTAGAAGATGAAGGTCAGATGTTAATCCAAACCTCAAGTTCAATGGATCAGGGGTTCTAAGCAAGGAGAAATAAAGAGAAGGAAGAATCACAGTTAAAACTACTTACCGAGTTGAATCTATAGCAACCCCCTTTGGATTTCCATCGTTCTTCACGTTCTTTCCCAAAAATCACACCATAAATCACCTTCCATGTTTCCCTCTTGTAGATCAAGGTATCCGATAAGATAGAGGATGGAATCATGGTTCCAACGCACTTTGTTTCGTTGAAAACGGATAAGTATAGCTCGAGATATTATCGTTTTATGATTGGTTGTCCTGGGCGGCATTGGTCGCGGTCGCGACACACGACACAGCGTCGCGGTCGCGGCGTCGGTCCCGGTACTCTGTACATGTTTACTAAAAAGGACATAAATCTCTCATTTTAACTCTGATTTGATTCATTCTTTTTTGTTCGGTTCATAATTGAATTATCTATAATTATACTATATTTTTTTGATAATATTCTCAAATACTGATTTGATTCATTCTTTTTTGTTCAAATTCCCATTTCAGTGTAGACCCATAATGGCCCATGGACACCCAGCTCCTGATCACGGAATACCAGCGCAAGGGTGGCTACGTCTACCATGGACAACCCTTTCCTACATGCCTAGACCGTACGGCTCAAGACTTGCATGCCACATGCCCATGTGGGCCCCACCTACTAGAGGGGTTATGGCTCTTATACCATTTGTAACACCCGGGCACACTACCCAAGGCTCTAGTAGAGTTTCAGGAATGACGACTGTCCCCACAGACCACCACTAGCCATAATTGAATTATCTATAATTATACTATATTTTTTTGATAATATTCTCAAATAAAAAATTATTTATTAATTATTTCCTCCAATATTATTAACTCTCTTCTTGCATACATGTATGCGTTAATGTTATATTAACTCCAACTCAGATCTTTATAGTAGGCTTATAACACCCGAGCCCACTGCCCAAGGCTCTAGTAGAGTTTCAGGAATGACGATTGTCCCCACAGATCACCACTAGCCTTAATTGCGCGCTTTGTCCTCACTCACACGCAAGCTGGGGTCAACTTCCCGACTGGTCACCCATCCTAGTACTACTCCAAGTTGAGCATACTTAACTATAGAGTTCTTTAGTGATGGGCTCCCAGAAAAGGAGGTGCACCTTGGTGATATGGGTAGTCCAATCATTCCTTTTAAGATCAACTTATCTGAGGCCTCAAATCCTGGGATGTTACAATCTCCCCCACTTAGACGCTTGACGTTCTCATCAAGGTTCAACTATGTGGCCTCATAATCTGACCCCATTTCAGTGTAGACCCATAATGGCCCATGGACACCCAGCTCCTGATCATGGAATACCAGCGCAAGGGTGGCTACGTCTACCATGGACAACCCTTTCCTACATGCCTAGACTGCACGGCTCAAGACTGGCATGCCACATGCCCATGTGGGCCCCACCTACTAGAGGGGTTATGGATCTGATACCATTTGTAACACCGGGGCCCACTGCCCAAGGCTCTAGTAGAGTTTCAGGAATGACGACTGTCCCCACAGACCACCACTAGCCTTAATTGCGCGCTTTGTCCTCACTCACGCGCAAGTCGGGTTCAACTTCCTGACTGGTCACCCATCCCAGTACTACTCCAAGCTGAGCACGCTTAACTATGGAGTTCTTTAGTGATAGGCTCCCGGAAAAGGAGGTGCACCTTGGTGATATGGGTAGTTCAATCATTCCTTTTAAGATCAACTTATCTGAGGCCTCAAATCCTGGGATGTTACAAAGCTAAAGTCATGATTATGAGTTGCCCAAACAAATATTTAAGGTTATCAAAGTTAATATAAAGCACAAGATAAAATATTTCTAACAAAAACATGACAATCATTAAGATTATGTTATATCTCTAGGATTACCAGCAAAGCTAGGAACGGGTTGTAACAATTCTCCTCCACTAATAAAAATTTTGTCTCAAAATTTGTAAAATAGGAAAGGATACTTGTTAAACATCTCTGATTCTACTTCCCAAGTAGCTTCTTCTACACATGATTCCTCTAAAGAACCTTTACTAGGGGTATCTCTCTCTTCTTAAACTTTCGAATATGCGGTCTAGAATTTTATTTTCAACATTGACTCATTTGTTCCTCTTGTAATCACAATAGATTTTAAGCAAGCCTTCTCAATGATAACAAAATAATTCTCTATACCACAATCATTCATAATAAAGAGAAAGGGAAACAACCATTTTCAATATTTTCATACTCTCGAGGTGTTACCTCAACATTAATAATCTGATCCAACTATCTCAATTCAGACGACTCAATATGTACTATTGTTCTGTATTACCTCCGAGTTACAAAAGAGAGTTCACCATGTTGTTTTGAATTTTACTATTGTGCTACTCAAATAGCAAAGCACTCATGAGTTGGAAGACTAGATTCAACAATAATTGTACAATTCTAAGTTGGATTACTGATATGAATGACTAAAACTATCAGACCCCTTTAATTAACATATTGCTTGCACATGTACAACTAAAATCACACATAAAACAAATTTACATCCCTTAATATACCTTCAACAAATTATACTTCTAAAAACAAATTCATGTATTACTGAAAGCCATTGTTTTCTCTTGTTTCTCTCCTCATTCATTACTACTTACTTCTTGGTACTTATCCTTCACATTTTGATCATATAGAATAAACATGTCTAAAATTGAAACATACAATGTAAGAATAGATTATTCATCATTCTTGATATCACTGTAAGAATTTATTTCATATCACACTTTACTCATGTTGTATTTCTCCTTTTTGTTCAAAACACACTTGTTACATTTCAATTTTATTTCTTACCCTTTGCTCTGAATCATTTCCATATTGTTTATCAATCTTTCAGATTAGTTACCTTTAAACCCGAGATTACTATCAGTGCTAGTTTACTTCTCATAGTGTAAATCTCATGATCTTGTTTTATAGAGATGCTAGTATTCACGGTCAAATCACTAGTGACATCCCTTGTACTACTACAACTCTAAAAATTCTAGGGTTTGGTCATTATCAGTAGCATGACATTATTTTGATGTGACCTTGCTCCCTTAATTTGAAATTCAAACTTTGGATCTCACAAGTTTTACTAAAGTCTTCCTTATCTTATCAATTGAATTTCATTTATCTTACTTGGCCATTCAGATAGATTATATTCTCAACTTACCCTGCTAGGGTTTCATCATCATATTGTGTGTCATTATTACATTCACTAGATGTCTCTACTATGGTGGTTATGCATCATATATGATTCATTTTCTTATCACTTCATTCCCACACAGCTCTCATTAAGTAATATATGAAAGAGAAGATGATTCTAAGACTTAGAATTCTTATCTTCAAGCATTCCCTTATTACATTTCTCGTATGTAGGTTTAATTGGTTATCAACAAGGATACTTGTGATGGAGTGAACTTTTGATGTTCTTAAATACCCAATTAGATGATTGAGTCATGAGTTGGAAATTAGAATAATAAACATGTGCCAATATGTAATGTGACATTGATATTGATGTATATAGGTTTGATGTTAATATAATGATTAATGACCCTATTATACACCACCTTGGATTAAGTGTTTGACTGGTCAAATAATGGTAACTTAACACCAAATGGAATGGAATCTTTGGTGAATTGTGATAGAGCAATGGTGCAAGTTTCATGAAGTTTCAATATTCATAGAGAAAGAAATTTTAAAGTTGAAATTAGAGGAATAATACACATCATTGGTGGACGATGAGTCAACTTATATAAGTTTTAGCTTAGTTGTAGATGTTACACCAGTGTCATGGAGATGTATGGCTTAACCTATCCTTTCATTGAGGAGTGCCACAGATTGGCTAAACACCAGCATAACCCAGTCGTCTAAAAGATCGTACGACATCATCTTTTTTGTCCCCAATGCCAGCTTGGACGAGTGGTCGTAGGCACCAGCCGTAAGGCAAGCCTCGACCTCATCCCACGTCGTGAACGTGGCTGAAGGATGAAAACTAACCAGACGGTTGATAAAGCTCGCCCAAGACCTGTCACCCCAGTCATATACAAAGAAATAGAGAGAGAGCATGAGACCTTCCCCACGTTGCCTCGGTCCCTCCATAGCCAGCCCATCATAGGTGAGCCGCACTACAGTAGAGAGAAGACTAATGAGACCAGACGCCACTGCTCAAAGAGCAAAATAGATCAATGGAGACACTCGACGTCACACAAGTCGGCGTCGAGGATGAGATGAAATAGTAGCAACGGGCTAAAGGAAGGAAGCAGTCACAGCGGAGGTGCTAGCATGGAGTCTGACAGAGATGGACTCAAGCGAGGGAGAGAAGCAAGGGGGGGGGTCCATCATCACTGCAACTCGGATTCCGAGCAGGAACAACGCCTAAGAAGGAACGGTGATCTAGCAAAGTCTGACGAGGAGATGGAAGCAGCGACGGGATCCTCACCGGAGAGACAAGGGCCAACTAAGATAGACCAGCTACAAACCGGGTTCATCTTCCACCCTAGTCCGGCCCACAACGAGCAAGGAGAAGTTGCATACTGAGGAGCGACGTGGCAAGGCCAGATTGGCTAGAAAAAGGTAATTATATTAAAATTGCTCAGTTCTTGGATAAATCATAGAAATTGCCTCGATTATCAGAAAATCACATATAATATACCAAAATGTTCAGAAAAATGTGAAGAACAATATGGAAGCATAACATCAGGCTTTTTGTGCATTAATATTAGTGATATCATGTAAGTTGTAAAATGCTTGGTTCATGAGTAATAAATATCAAATGATGATATTAAATTATGGGAAAATGTCAGTAAGTCTATAATCATGTTTATAATACATATGTTGTCAGATATGGTCATGTTGATGCATGAAAATATATAATTTGATTAATATAGCTAATTATGGCTAATAACCCTAAATAAAATGCAATAAATACATGCATGCTCAATAAATCATGGTAATTACATAATACCTTCATATCAGTAATGTGAGGCTAATATGTAACTTGGATATCAGTTAGATGCATGGAATTCATGTTATATGAAGATGACCCTTAATATATGAGATGAAATCCTAATTTGTACAATACATGTGACCTAGGTTTAATATGTATAAAGAATGATACAGAACATGATATTCAGATTATGTATCCTAATCTGGAATATAATATTAGTAACTTAATTACAAGAAGATAAGATAAGTAATGATGCACATATCTTAATGAGCTAAGGTAAACCCTAAAATGGATATAATTAGGGTTAAGGTGATGTGAACCTGATGATAGTATATGATCTTATCTTGATCAGGTTTAACAAAGTTATAGATGACATGAGGAATATGTGATTAGGATGTCTCTTTGGAAGGTACGCCATTACCTCTTACTTGGCTTATTATACAATATGCTTGTGTTATATGTGTAGTAAAATACTTGGCATATGATATTGGATGATATGATTGTTTTTGCATGATATGTTGCTTGATTTTTCGTACCTATGTCTATGAACACATGAAACATAAAATATCTGATCCATCATATGATAGCACTAAACTCTTTGGTAGTACAGTGCATTAACAAACATCAAAGCCCTAGGGGAAGATGTAACATCAAAGCCCTAGGGTCAGATGTACGATTTATATGACAAGGCCTAAAGACATCAAAACCCTAGGGGCAGATGCACGAGATATATGATGGAAATAAGCTTAAAATATGTGTTCTCTTTTGTTAATGAATATCCTTGTGCAAGTATACGCTTTTCTTATATTCTTCTGTTACTGCCAAGTACATTAGTTTTATCTTATTGCCAAGATATGATGATAGGTATATAAAAGACACGTAGGCGTACTTAGTACAATATTCTTGAATATTGTGCTGACGTGTACCACATGTAATATTTTGTTTAGGTTGTGGTTATGCTCTTAAAGATCCATGATAGTTGAGAGTTGTGTAGCGAGCTGATGTACAGGTGGACCTGTTGTCTTAAGATCATGTAGTTTAGTGGTAGTACATGTATATGTATAAGTTTTCTGTTCAATATATAATATCAAATGTTGTAACAATTCATGTTGTAATTATATGTTGAATGGTGAACATGTGTGTATGGTTTTATTGTTGTTCATGTACATGTGCTACTGATTGTTTCCTTCTGACTTCCTCTGATTTTCTTCTTCTTAGCCTAGTGTGGGATGTTTAAATTGGGATTCTCGTTGAGGTGAGGGTTTCAATTTGGATGTCACACATCAGATTAAGTTTTAGAAAATCTGGGGACGTCACATGTGGTATGAGAGCATGAACAATAGCAAAGCCTGACATTTTCTCATTATGCAACTCAAAACTAAAGAACCTTGAACTTAATAAATCTTTTAGGGTTAGATTAGTCGTCTTTTAGAGACTAGATCTGACCTAGCCTCTAGGTTAGAACCTAGATGTCTGAGAACTAGGTCTAGACTAGTGCTTGTTGTATAGCAAGTCCTTAGATGTCGTACTTTTCTTGTAGTGCAGCAGTATGGGACGTTGCACTATTTGGAAATGATGTGCATCAAGGGAAGAGAAACCCTAGACATATTGTGCACGTTGTCTTGAGTAGCTACACTAGTCTACACCATGTTCTCACCCTTTTCACTAGTTTTCATGACACTGGACTCTCTACTATGTGTGGGACACTCATTTTCAGGATTTGGTTTTTGATTCCAAACGGATCGAACCTCGATAGTTTTCTCTGACGTTTGTTTTATCAGAGAAAAACTATATAATATTTTAATATGTATATGTATTACAAAAATGTGTCCCCACACATGTACGAGTAGGCGGTGGTCATGCAACCTAAGTGAAAGTGAATGACATCAGTCTAGAAGAGAGTGTAGTTCTAGATTAGATGTCTAGAGCCTTTTTGGAATATATGATAGATGGAATAGATGATATAAGTTTTGATGTTATGATGTAAGTCTTATATAGATGATATAAGATGGTTTATGATGATCTACATTTATCTTTAAGGACGTAAGTTCAGTTTTGAGGATTTGAGATAAGTTTTGATGATGCAAGTAAATATGCTTTTATGAGATAAGATATGTTAAGTTAAGACAGGTTGTGAGTCAGCATGGGCCTCAAGCTCTTTTACAAAGGAGGACCTCTAGTGTTAGGACCAGTTTTGGGGTTATCTCGAGAGAGCAAGACCCACAGGGAGAAGGTTAGAGAACCTAGACTCCATGATATGAGAAATATGAGATATATGTGATATGATATGTCCTAAACTAGAATACTCCTGAGTGATTGAGTTGAGTCACTTTATGCATGATTCCTATAGTCTTCTTGAACCCTAGATGTCCTTGGGAAGACCAAACCCTAGAGTCAGAGAGAGGTTGGTTATGTGTTCATATGTGAACATAAATATGAGTGCCTACCATCTGGGTGAGGGAGAGAGCCCAAGACCCTGGAGGAGGTAGCTATGTTTTTAGTTTTTGTGAAGCCTCATGTTCGGGTTGGTGGTTCCTTGTAGGACTCTAGGTAGTATACACACAAGAGAGAGATGAAGTATAGTGTCTCATGGGTAGAAACCTATGAAGAGTATGTCATAGCATGTTTTGGTTTGTGCTTATGTGGCTAGAGCTTGTAAGGCTGTTACGAGTGCCAATGAGGTAATCCGAGAACCCTAGGCTAATAAAGGAAAGATAAAGTTGTGTTATGAGATACTCATAGGGTTGAGTTAGCTCAGAAAGAATGAGCATGGAACTACTCTCATGATATGGGTCAGGAGAACCTCAATTGGGCTAGATAAACCTTTGATATGTGTTTGTTAAGCCACTCACATAAGTTTGTTTAGCACAACCATGATATAATACATGTAGAGATGTGATCTAATCTCGAGATGGGATATATAGACATGATATGATGGAAACCTAGAAATGGTTTAATAGATATCAAAGTATAAATGTTTAACCATTAACATGAATAATGATGATTAATGTGAAACTGTTGTTTAATCTTGTGATGAATTCACTAGTAAATTATGCAATTTAGTATGAACAATGAAATAAGATCAAATGAATGAGACATGTTACATGAGGTGTTAATCTCAGTGATTAATAAAGATGAAAATTATAGTTTGACAGTTAACACAACATAACAATAATGATACCTTGATATGATCTTGATGTGATCAAGTGGGTTAGTTATAGTTAACTCCCTCCTAAAAGACATATGTTATTTTGGAACATGTTCAAAAATTAGCTCAATAATATGTTGATGACACCTTGATATAATCGGTTAACCTTAGTTAACTTCTGTGGAACATGTTAGTATGATGTTGAATAATAATACATGAGTTAATATAAGGGAGCAACCCTAATATATGAGATATGTAATGACATAACCTAAGCTTCTAAAGCCTTGTTTGAGCCTTCTATAGAGTGAGGTTTCACCCTTGATGCTTTTGAAACCTCCTAAAAGTGCCTTGGATGCGTGGTTCAAGGTAACCTTTGTGGATATGTTGTACATAGAATGGTGCCTACATGTGGATGAAGGCAAGAGAATGTTTTCCCTGGAAGTATGAGTATGGCTTACTTTCGAGGATGAAAGTTCTTTTAAGATGTATATGATGTGAAATACTAGATTTTAGCTTAATTTCGAGGATGAAATATCTTTTAAGGTGTGTAGTATGTGATGGAGTGAACTTTTGATGCTCTTAAATACCCAATTAGATGATTGAGTCATGAGTTGGAAATTAGAATAATAAACATGTGCCAATATGTAATGCGACATTGATGTTGATGTATATAGGTTTGATGTTAATATAATGATTAATGACCCTATTATACACCACCTTGGATTAAGTGTTTGACTGGTCAAATAATGGTAACTTAACACCAAATGGAATGCAATCTGTGGTGAATTGTGATAGAGCAATGGAGCAAGTTTCATGAAGTTTCAATATTCATAGAGAAAGCAATTTTAAAGTTGAAATTAGAGAAATAATACACATCATTGGTGGACGATGAGTCAACTTATATAAGTTTTAGCTTAGTTGTAGATGTTACACCAGTGTCATGGAGATGTATGGCTTAACCTATCCTTTCATTGAGGAGTGCCACAGATTGGCTAAACACCAGCATAACCCAGTCGTCTAAAAGACCGTCCGACATCATCTTTTTTATCCCCAATGCTAGTTTGGATGAGTGGTCGTAGACACCATCCGTAAGGCAAGCCTCGACCTCATCCCACGTCGTGAACGTGGTTGAAGGATGAAAACTAACCAGACGGTTGATAAAGCTCGCCCAAGACCTGTCACCCCAGTCATATACAAAGAAATAGAGAGAGAGCATGAGACCTTCCCCACGTTGCCTCGGTCCCTCCATATCCAGCCCATCATAGGTG
Organism: Alisma plantago-aquatica; assembly: GCA_963693085.1. Classification (NCBI taxonomy): domain Eukaryota; kingdom Viridiplantae; phylum Streptophyta; class Magnoliopsida; order Alismatales; family Alismataceae; genus Alisma; species Alisma plantago-aquatica. Next base: position 910,991,311 of record OY856410.1, read on the forward strand.
AGCCACACTGCAGTAGAGAGCAGACTAATGAGACCAGACGCCACTACTCAGAGAGCAAAATAGATCAACGGAGACACTCGACGTCACACAAGTCGGCGTCGAGGATGAGATGAAATAGTAGCAACGGGTTGAAGGAAGGAAGCAGTCGCGGCGGAGGTGCTAGCATGGAGTCTGAAAGAGATGGACTCAAGTGAGGGAGAGAAGCAAGGGGGGTCCATCGTCACTGTAACTCGTATTCCGAGCAGGAACGATGCCTAAGAAGGAATAGTGATCTAGCAAAGTCTGACGAGGAGATGGAAGCAGCGACGGGATCCTCACCGGAGAGACAAGGGCCAACTAAGATAGACCAGCTACAAACCAGGTTCATCTTCCACCCTGGTCCGGACCACAATGAGCAAGGAGAAGTTGCATCCTGAGGAGCGACGTGGCAAGGCCGTATTGGCTAGAAAAAGGTAATTATATTAAAAATGCTCAGTTCTTGGATAAATCATAGAAATTGCCTCGATTATCATAAAATCACATATAATATACCAAAATGTTTAGAAAAATGCGAGGAACAATATGGAAGCATAACATCAGGATTTTTATGCATTAATATTAGTGATATCATGTAAGTTATAAAATGCTTGGTTCATGAGTAATAAATATCAAATGATGATATTAAATTATGGGAAAATGTCAGTAAGTCTATAATCATGTTTATAATACATATGTTGTCAGATATGGTCATGTTGATGCACGAAAGTATATAATTTGATTAATATAGCTAATTAGGGCTAATAACCCTAAATAAAATGCAATAAATACATGCATGCTCAATAAATCATGGTAATTACATAATACCTTCATATTAGTAATGTGAGGCTAATATGTAACTCGGATATCAGTTAGATGCATGGAATTCATGTTATATGAAGATGACCCTTAATATATGAGATGAAATCCTAATTTGTACAATACATGTAACATAGGTTTAATATGTATAAAGAATGATACAGAACATGATATTCAGATTATGTATCCTAATCTGGAATATAATATTAGTAACTTAATTACAAGAAGATAAGATAAGTAATGATGCACATATCTTAATGAGCTAAGGTAAACCCTAAAATGGATATAATTAGGGTTAAGGTGATGTGAACCTGATGATAGTATATGATCTTATCTTGATCAGGTTTAACAAAGTTATAGATGACATGAGGAATATGTGATTAGGATGTCTCTTTGGAAGGTACGCCATTACCTCTTACTTGGCTTATTATACAATATGCTTGTGTTATATGTGTAGTAAAATACTTGGCATATGATATTGGATGATATGATTGTTTTTACATGATATGTTGCTTGATTTTCCGTACCTATGTCTATGAACACATGAAACATAAAATATCTGATCCATCATATGATAGCACTAAACTCTTTGGTAGTACAGTTAATTGACAAACATCAAAGCCCTAGGGGCAGATGTACGATTTATATGACAAGGCCTAAAGACATCAAAGCCCTAGGGGCAGATGCACAAGATATATGATGGAAATAAGCTTAAAATATGTGTTCTCTTTTGTTAACGAATATCCTTGTGCAAGTATACGCTTTTCTTATATTATTCTGTTACTGCCAAGTACATTAGTTTTATCTTATTGCCAAGATATGATGAGAGGTATATAAAAGACACATAGGCGTACTCAGTACAATATTCTTGAATATTGTGCTGACGTGTACCGCATGTAATCTTTTGTTTAGGTTGTGGTTATGCTCTTGAAGATCCATGATTGTTGAGAGTTGTGTAGCAAGCTGATGTACAGGTGGACATGTTGTCTTAAGATCCTGTAGTTTAGTGGTAGTACATGTATATGTATAAGTTTTCTGTTCAATATGTAATATCAAATGTTGTAACAATTCATGTTGTAATTATATGTTGAATGGTGAACGTGTGTGTATGGTTTTATTATTGTTCATGTACATGTGCTACTGATTGTTTCCTTCTGACTTCCTATGATTTTCTTCTTCTTAGCCTAGTGTGGGATGTTTGAATTGGGATTCTCATTGAGGTGAGGGTTTCAATTTGGACGTCACACATCAGATTAAGTTTTAGAAAATCTGGGGACGTCACAATACTTGACTAATTAGCACTTGCTTGAATCTCCTAACCTATTTCTTTTATAATATATATTACTCCATCATATTTCAAACCCTTCCTTACTTTCCATAATCCTCTTACCATATACTACTCTTCTGCCTGTCATCTTTAACTTCTAATTTTTCTCTTATGATCATGTTGCTTATTCATGTGTATGATCATGTATACCATGTTGCACATATTTCTTTTTATCCTTCTACTAATGTGAAGTTGAAATTCTAAATCAATATTCTCCCTACTAGTTTCACCTCATGTTTAATACATTACATATCATTTATTTTAAATCAAATGGCTCGTGCATGGGTCAAATTTAGTTTCTCTTTCAATCAAGTTTTTCTTTTCTGAATATATTCTACCTTTGTATGACTTATTCATTTGTTAATCTACACTTTTGTTCTTCTTTTAGAAACTAGTTTGTTGTTCTATAGAGACTTAGAACCCAAAGGTAGTAAGGATGCATGTATTAAACTTCATAATAAAGGTATATGTTCCATGCTCTCAATTATATCATAACCCTCATTCCTTAATCAAGTTCATCATGTCTAACATTTCTCTTTGTTTCAACTAAGTTTCTTATCCTAGTCTTATGATTTACATGCTCATCTAATTCTCTCTATTTTAACTCTTCTAAAGACTCTTCACTTCTATGTACTTGTCGTATACTTAACTCTTTTCTTCTATTTTCCCTTTGTTTTGGAGTACATAAAAGCATTGTACTTGACTATATGATCCATTCCTCATAATTGATGCTTACTGTCTTGGCCCATACATACTTTTCTCATATCTTTTCCATATTCATATTTAGAGTTCATATAGTACTAATCATTAAACTTAATCTGAACCTTATGTCGTGTTCCTTTATTCCCAATTAAGGGTTTATCATATGAGGCCCCAAAGTTGGATCTCAAATATCAGTTTCAACTGATTCTTAGCTATTCTAATATTTCCCATATGTTTCAACATCTTAGTGTATGTACATTCTCACTATGATGTGGGTCTAATATATCCAGAGTCTACTCTTATTATATTTTCAATAGGAGTCATTAGATCCCAGTAACGCACCCTGCTAGCCGGACCAGACCAAACCTGTAGTCTTGAAACCAATAGCTACTCAGGATTAACCAACTCCTATTCATCTCAAACATGCGAAAAGAATATCCACTTAGGGAAAACTCATTAAAACATAACTTTTGGTCTACTTGATACAAAGAATGTAAACAATAACTGAATTAACTCCATAGTGTACAAAAATCTTAAAGGACCACATATATGTCTACGAATTGAATATCTGAATTCAAATATATAAGAGTATTTCCATTGATATCCAATCAAAGCAACAATATAAAATAAGAGTTACATCAAATTCTATTCTTATGCTCAATTCATTCATTTCTTTCTAGTCTTCTAACCCTAATACTTCTAGGGTTTCTCTCTAGCCCATCTCCCCACTGCATGCCTGGCCAGGGCATTCAGAGAAGAATAGACAGAGTAGCTTGATACTGGTCAACCTAAGTATTCAGATACTGGGCCAGTGTATCTAAATACTCAAACCTCCCAGAGCTATAGACACATCACCTCCTATTTGTCATACTTATAACTCTGACTTTCTATCCTAATGGTCCCTGACGACTCAGCCTAAGCTCTAATACCAAGTTGTTACAACTGCATCCCACGATTACCACTAATCATGAGATTAGGGTATAAGTTTGAGGATTATACTTAATACAAAGTTCACTCCCTTACTTTTATATTTCCTTTATTTCATTTCAAACTCTTTGTTTTCTCGCATCCAATCACATAAACAAACTTTATAAGAGAATTAAATTTTTATTACTATAATATGATCTCAACATTAATGATACACATCCATACATTCATTCTGTTTCTCACACTTCCATGTACATACGACATGACAATCAGATACATTCTCTCTTATCAAGGAAACAAAGATACAAAACATCATTTACAACTCTCTCACATCTATACAAGGACCTAGAGTGACAGGGACTGACTGAACTTAATTATTCTCATACTTAACTCATGTGGTAAATCTACTCTGATGCTTTGACCTTCTTCAAGTCCATGTGGTTTCCCTAAAAATTGTGAGTAGAGGGGTGAGCCTACTCGCTCGGTGAATGAGTACTTCAAAGAAATAGTTTAAAGCACTTATATAATTATAGATATATTTTCTTGCAACTGATATCAATTATAATAGCAATATGCTTTAAAGAGTCTAATCATTCACAATCATAAATATGGCAGGATACTCCAGATATCTACAAGAGTGAATCAATATATGAACATGCTTGATTGATAATAAAGAGAACTAATAATTCAGAAACATACAAAGAATAATTGAATAACTGTGCACACTTGTTTAACCTCTCATTCATCTTATTATGCCCTGAACCCACATGAGGTGTACCACAACATGTGAAAGAATCACAGCAAGCTACGATCTCACTGTACAAGGCTTAGAAGCATGTATGGGTTCCTAAGCCTATCTCTTGAGTAAGACTATGTCTACAGTGGGCCTCGGCACGTCTGCCTCTCAGCGGCTAATGGGAGCGGCCGAAGATCTTAGACTCCACCTCTTAACCTAGGTACTCAGACGGTGAGTCAAAGCCCTCAGGCTTATTGTGCATCAGTGGACCTACTGACCACTGATCATTCAACATGTAACACAGGTACCACCGGCATCGCCGGTTGGTGTTGGGTACCACATAACAGTAAGGAGTCTACCCTACTGGTCAAGACCCCCACACCCTACTGGTGTGCTCCGGCTTACCTCGATTTGGACTACCTCCAGTCAGAAAACCATTTCCGCCTCACAGCATAGGCCTCATCCTGTGCGGATTCTATAGTGTTTAGGGCATCTACATGTCTAATTCATTCTTTAAATTCACAATTCAATCATCACATCAACATATCTTTGTTTAGCTTTGTAAATCGTTCATTTCATAAACCATATGATAACATTTACCACAACTGAATTGTTAAGCATCATCACATCTCAAACTGAGAAACATTGATATCACAATACTTGTTTCACCAAACACCCTATCATTAGGTTTTCATTTACCCCATTCATTTATCACATGACACGCATAAGGACTTAATGTGTCATAAACATTCACTAAAGAAAGACTGCTTTCAACAATTCATATACAATAACCATATACATGAAATCCTACAATTGAACTAAATTAGGGTTTCCTCACCATTCACTGAGATATCATGCATCAAGAATAACAACAAATAACTACAGTCTATGATGTCAAGAAAAGCACTTCAAATGGATTTCACAATATCTATTTGCAAATTTCTAACTTTCCACTCATCTAGGGTTTCACCCTCTTTAGTAAGATATCAAGCAAACACTATTCACATCACACGAAATCCAAGATAGTATCTAACATTTATGTATCACCCATTTAGATTTAAAAAAAATATCATTAATAATCAATGAGATTCATATTGACAAATTTCTCTATTTAATTATACATCAATTTCAATCATAGCCGAAACCCTTAAATTTTAGTACATTCATGTAACCTCTATGATTACTTTAAGAATTCTCAATTAGATAGATTGTAACCATTTCTAATGTGATTTCATCATCTGAAATTCATCACAACAGAGAAATAATCCATTTCATATCATTTAGCAAAAGCTAGATCAAAAAGATCGTTTAGGGTTTGTACTCACATACTAAGCAATTGAAAATTATTGATGATTTAACTCATTTTCATGCAATCTACTATTTAAAGGAAGTACTCACTCACCCTAAGGTGTGCAAACACCTTAAAAACACAGCCCATCTCTGAAAATCTCAAATCCATATCAAAACCCTTACAAAATCAGCGGTTTCTTCTTCCTTTCAACCCTAAAGGAGGTATGCTATAGGTAGAAGATGAAGGTCAAAGGTTAATCCAAACCTCAAGTTCAATGGATCAGGGGTTCTGAGCAAGGGGAAATAAAGAGAAGGAAGAATCACGTTTAAAACTACTTACCAAGTCAAATCTATAGCAACCCCCTTTAGATTTCCGTCGTTCTTCACATTCTTCCCCAAAAATCACACCAGAAATTACCTTCCAAGTCATCCTCTTACAGAGCAAGGTTGAGAAGATATAGGATCGAATCACGATTCTAACGTACTTCGTTTCGTTAAAAACATATAAGTATAGCTCGAGATATGATTATTTTATGATTGGCTGTCATGTGTGGCATTGGTCGCGACATCGGTCGCGACACATGACGCAGCGTCGCGGTCGTGGCGTCGGTCGCGGTACTCTGTACATGTTTACTAAAAGGCATAACTCTCTCATTTTAACTATGATTTGATTCATTATTTTTTTTTGGATTCATAATTGAATTCTCTACAATACTAAAATATTATTTTGATAATTTTCTTAAAAAAAATTATTTATTAATTATTTCCTCCAATGTCACTAACTCTCTTCTTGCATATATGTATGCGCTAATACTATATTAACTCCAACTCGGATCTTTATAGTAGGCTTAAGTCATGATTATGAGTTGCCCAAATAAGTATTTAAGATTACCAAAATTAATATAAAGCACAAGATAAAATATTACTAACAAAAACATGACAATCATTAAGATTATCTTATATCTCTAGGATTACCAGCAAAGCTAGGAACGGGTTGTAACACGGGAGGTGAAATCTGTCTTCTACCTCCAGTTTCCCCGCGATGTGTGAGACTTGTTCAGCGTCATGGGCTGAGTCAAGCCCTCCTCCTTCCACACTTCACCTTTTGATGTGATTCCTTTGCCATCCAAATCATTTTCCATAACAAATCCATTGATCCTCAAATCACCCTCACTTGAGCCCTAACAACAAAAAGCCCAATACCGCTGACCACCCTCTCATCAGTGTGATCTAACGGAGCCCTAAACAATGGACCTGGCCACCATATCTTGGGTCTCCGGCATCGATATATCCATACGGAGTCTCCCCTATAATCAATTTTGCCTCTCAAATACCAAGCCGCCACTACCAACTTGACCATCTTCATCAGCAATCCAACAACGCCATGATTACACTGACTAGGTGGAGCAATTATCGGTATGAAAACCTTCTCTGGCTTTTCCTCTTTCATATCATGTTCTTATCTTGCCACTATTTGGTCTAGTTTACCCGATCATCTAATGTCGCCTACCCATTGGTTCGGCACTTCTTTGGAATGGGAACATTCCCTCGTCACCGACCTTGCTTTGGTCTTTTAGTTTATCGTGGACGCCTCTTGGATGTGTTGGTATGTGTTGGGCCCTTATTTGAACCTGTGGTGCTAGGTAGTTCTCTCTTACCTCTGCCCAGTCTTCCTTTCAATCCTTATTGTCCATGAATGGAGCCATCTCTATACCAAGTACCTTGTGACCCACGTGGTTTTGATGATTCCTATATAGTTGAGTAGCACTTCTGCCATGTCTGAGTGTCGCGAGGGTGAGTTGGCATCCTCTATCGGAGTGCTTGATCCCTGATTATTGGTTTGCCTTTTCCTTGATCGGGTGTGTTTTTCTCTGCCTTCTGGTGATCAGTGAACCTACACAAAATATGGATGAATCATTTCTTGCAAGACAAAGTTGATGGGCAGGTCTCCCACTCACGAGGAGGTTTGGCAAGGGAGTGCACTCTAGACTTTCGAGCTCCAGTAGACGTTCATGGCGAGAGACACAAGGAGATCAATCCCTGGGGCAAAAGCCTAGTAATACCCATGGAGTCTGAGATCATTCAGAATCACCCTTGGAGGGTAAAAGTGTCTTTAACATAGATTGACCCATGTTTGACTGATAATTTATCAATAGTGTATTCGTATGGCTCTAGCGTTATGCTTGCATTTAATAATCACATATTCTTTGAGGGTACCTTGGTCATTTGGCATTTTATTTTCCTTTTAATAAGAAATGGATTTAACTCATAAAATCTATAATTAATGATTGTCTTGTCCAAATAATACATATAAATACATTTTTGAAATAATAAAAAATGTGACTGATTTAATGGGATAGGTTTCGTAAACATATTTTCAGCTTACATTATGGCTGTTTTCTAAGTAAGGGATTCAATGTAATTTTTTTAAAATCCCCCAAAGTGTTTAATGTAATTTATATTAATTGAACACATGTATATTGTGATTAGGTTGTGACAACACTGACCCTGAACCTAGGAATTCTTACTGAATACATAGGTCTCATCATAAAGTATGTAAATCTTCTATTTTATTTTAGACATTATTTGACTGAAACCGACATTCTTTTAATGAGGCATCTTTTGAGCAATTAATTCTTTTCGAAATCCAATTGTTTGGACATTTTTGTTCCTGATCTTATTTCATTATATTTGTGTGTATGTGAAACTATCTTGTTTATATGGGTTTTTGAACCCCACTTGCTCTGAGTGCCTTTTATGAGAAATTGACTAAAATGATAGTCTTGTCACTCTATTTTATGCATGCTACATGTTTGACTAGAATATCTAGAATAGTGGTACTTATGTACAACCATACTTATAAAGGGTGTGCTCATTCTTCCCGAGGTGTGCATTTCCACCTTTATTTCTTTTTAGGCTATGATCTTATGGTGTTATGGCCATATTTTAGGTATATTCAATCTACATTATTATGCATAGAAAACTTATTGTTTTAAATTGAGATTGTTGATAACTGTTATGGCAAGGCTCTTTTATTCTCATACATGTAATCTGAATTTTAATATGTCTCATTTCTCTTGTTATATTTCTTTTGAACTTACCTAATTAAATATAACCCCCTTCTTGTGGGAACATCTCTTTTAAACACTTTAAACCTAATATATTGGCCAAAGTATTTATTATATGTACATACTCAACCTTTGTTGACCTTTACTTATTTTTCTATGTTCTGGGTGATGTTCCTGTCTATCCAGGTATAGGTACATTAGAGAACAAGGACTCAGGAAGCTCATTTATAGGACGTGGACTTAAGGATAGCTTGAAATATTTGGGTTGCCCACTACAATGGCCTTAGATGTATAGCTTTTTATTATGTCATCCCACCTTTTATGGTGAGGAACAACTATATATGAATGATCGTGTAACTTTATAATAGTTTTTTTTTCTGCTGATGTATTATGGCATGGCTTCTGTATTGTACCATTTGAGCAAATCCCCTAACGGGTCCCACTCTTTATAGTCCATGTGTATATCCCTTTTTCATCTTTAAATCTCAAACCTCCCATTACCCTAACCTTGTAACGGAAATTAGGATTCTAAACATAACTTTAATCTAAAATCACCATGAAATCTCAGCGTTGAAATTAAATCAAAACTCTTATTATATACGTATTGTAATCTAGATACTCAAATAAGCCAAAAAAATCATCTTATGCAATAATGTGAACATATACATCATTTAATGAGAATAAATCTCAAACATAGTCACATATACTAATCTTATTGACTCAATTATGACATCAAGGGAAACACAATTACAAATCATATATCAAACAAAATATGCATACATATCCCATATCGCCTCATAAATAATCATCAATTACATTGTCTAATGGCCAGTTAGGCCTAAAATCAAAATACTAATACAATAATAAATAAAACTCTGTCAAAATTTTAGAAATAGTAAAAACAATGTATATTAACATTTGGGTAAAAATCTCAAATCATTTCATTGTCAATCAATGGGTGAAATACCCATAATGTCCTTATTAGGGTTTACATCAAAAATCTTAGAAAAGCTTAAAATTAGAATGATCAGGCTTTGGAATCATGTTGAGCATATCAAGTTACATTTGATGTAAAATATTTATGAATTACCAAAGTCATTTGCAAATTTTAGAACACAAGACATCGAGATCGCATATCTTTCATTGATATAATATAACAAATATCAAACATCCAACAAGCCCTTTTAATATGATTTTAGAATATAGTATAAATCAAGAGCTTTCCATAGACACCTCACCTGTCCAAATTGGGTGTCTTGATTGGCAGACACAAATGATTCACTATTACCTTTCTCTTGACGAATATATGATCCAACAACCTTGATTCCTAGCACAGTCTTGCCAGGACACAGCCACTGGGGATGCGGATCCTGGACCGGATCCATTTACTGGGTGTGTGCCCCCTTCTTCTCCCTCGTGATGCCTCTCCGCTATTCCGAAATAGGAAACAGAGCATGGCGGCGCAGGCCATAAGCTCAACTTCCATGCCATCTCCGCACAAGGTGTAATGGCCAACGACTCTGGGTGGCCTCTCTGGTCTCTGCAGCACATCATCGTCGAGAATAATGGGTCAGGATGAGAAACCCCAACCACCATCCCTTCTAGCTGTCGCCAGGCGGTGCTCCCTCTTCCTTTGTTTCTCCCAAACGCTTCTCGCCTTATTTTTGTTAAAACCCTGACTGACTTCACCAAACTAATGATCCAACATCTTGGGCTTTATACCCTTGATCTTTTATAATCTTGCAATGAGATCTGCCCCAATTTAGCCTCTGGTTCGAGACTTTGTTCTTTCAGAAACGGGGGTTTGTGAGACTTTCTCTCTTTTTTTCCAGCAAGCGACTCCTAGTGAACCAGACCACGCTCAAATGAGCCAGCCACTTGGCCATGAACTTATTGGTTTAGACTCTGATTTCTTTCGTTCAATACTCAAATAGGCCATAAAAACTATATTCCTTCTCATTTCCTCAAAAGAAATCTATGGGCTACCCCTTAATTTTGATTGGTCCAAAACTTGACTAACACCTCATTTACATATTATCTCCTTATAGTAGAAAAATCCTCACAATCTAATTGGTAAAGTACTCCAATATAGTGTGATTTCACTTGTCCCGTGAACTAGATCAACATATTAAATCACCAAATGGAACTCGAAACTTCACTAAAATTGTAGCAACTTTTACTTGTGTTATCAAGAGCACAATATCGATCCTAAACATCATCACTACATGCATCTGAGAGTCTAGTTTAACAAAAAGCCTGAAGTACCCTTAGTTGTGCTATATAATACATTGATAATAAGATTAACATCAGATTCCTAACAAACCCTTATCATCATCATATCAATCAACCATAAATTTTCTTATGACATTTATAGCATTCGAGGAGGATCAATTCACCAAAATGTCCTTCGGTTTTAAATATGTGTAAAAGGCCTTCAAAATCAGCTGAAATATAGAGAACTTGACCCATTTGTCCTAATCTAATTGAGTCACCCTTAGTAGGATCAAGACTTATGTGGAAACTTATGGATAAAATTTTGCGGTATGACACACTCACTAAGAACTACATCATCAAAAAGTAATATGTTCCATCAAAACACCAAGACTGTGATTGGGTGGACATAAGATGAGATCCAGGAACCAATTAAAGGATCCCTACACGTACCCCATATCAGAATACACTACACCCATCCCTCTAAATTTTGATGCCCCACATCATTTAAATGTTCATGTATGAACATTCCAACAGCTGTATTTATGGGATATTTGTAAAAACAAGAGAACATGATAAATTATTCTAAAATTTACCCATAAAACAAACATATAAATATATCAAATGAAAAACGAGCAACTAATCGAAACACGCACACAGATCAACTATATATGTAGATGTCATATGGTTGGCATACGATTATTAGGTATATAATTCATTCATCTATGGTTGAAATAAATAGTAGCAAAGAAAAATGAAGATAATGATGCTATTACACAAAAGTTTATGAAAGTCAACCAAAATGTGAATGAGTCGCGTAAATAAACATCTTATAAGGTCATTTTAAGCGTGTACTCGACGTTTCAATGGTCTTAGACACAAAGACACAAGATAAGCCACCAATAGATTTTCTAGAGTTGCCGTGATATGAATATCGTTCGGTCATCGTTTGCTTTTAACTTCTGAAAACTCGTGTCGTTATTAAATTACATGGGACTTTTAGATTGGCTAGGGATGAAATAGCATCCTGTTTCCCGAATGGCAGCATTCATGCTTTGACGGATAAAAAAAGAGAGTGGCAGCATCTGATGTAGCATTGACTTAAAACTATTGAAACGAAAAAGAGAAATCTAAAAATGTGAATACTTCTTTTAAACGAGGTGGTGCAGCAGGAAGGTAAATTAAATATGATTTCTTTAGTTAAAAACTAGGTCAGGGCATTTCGTTTGCTGGCACTTGAGCTGAACCACCAAGTTATCTTGCTCTGGTTAAAATGTGACTGACTACTGACAGGAATAAACTCATGTAATATCTCCATAGGAACACCATTTTACAGAAAGGAAAGCAATAGAAATCGAAAAGAGTAGCATTTTCAAGATGCACGAGTGCAAGAAAGAATCCCAAATGGACCTGTTACTTTTTTTTTTTTTTTTTTGGATCTGCATGGGCCGAAGCTCACCCCCTCTCCAAACAGGTGCCAGAGCCCGGATGACCCAAGAGGTTGGTAAATACAGCTGACCCGAGCGGGGAATCGAACCAGCGACTCTTGATGAGGGGCGCGCTGACTGAACCTGTGACATTAATAATGAGGTGAGCCGTAAGAGAAATCAAGGCAGTGATCAGCTGCTACGCCATATAGTAAAGCAAAATGAAACAAAACTCAGTTGCTGTAGTAAAAACCTTTATTTACGTGCATTTGGTTCATAGGTAAGGATCTAGGCGGGGATGCATTAGAGGACAGGACCTTATGGTATTCAAGAGGGACTACCAAATGGACGCCCGTGTAACAATGGTGGAGGCAGATTGAAGGAGATGGGAGTAACTCCCAGGCGTAAGAGACGATGGCATCTTGGAGGCAGGGTCGCAGTTGAAGGATCACATCAACCTCCATAGTGAACCAGGAGTCCCAGTGGTTTGGACAAGTCATGTGTAGCAGAACTTGATTACAATGTTCATGAAATCCCAAGCATAATCTGACCCAAACAAACGTTTTCTAGAACATGTCCGACCTTTTATGGTTTAAGATCGTCAGACGCTGTTTAGTTTGCAGGATTCTATATAAGATTGGATTCTAACCTATTAAACTGAAGTATCATGTTTAATTGTGTATAAGGGATGATGTTTGTACGGCAGTAGACAGGGGCATAGCCAGAGGGGGGCTGTCGGGGCTGAAGCCCCCTCCAAAAAATATTTTTATTATTATTATGATACCATGTACATATTTGTATTTTGTAAAAAAACTATTACATCATACAAAATGTGACTTTTAATGTTATGATTTCAATCAATCATATCATTCTTCTTTGTATGAACTTCTTGATAGTTAAACTTAATATATTTGTGGATTATGCATCTTATATACTCACAAACCATAAAATTTACCGTCCTAATATGAATGCCATCAATTATGAGCTTAAGAAATCATATATTTCATTTTTATCCTACTAAAATTTATTTAATAGTTTCATATTAATTGTGTTAAGAGTTACACAAATCGTCTCCCTATAAAACTAGGGGTATGTACCCATAAAAGATATAAATAATTATACAAAATGAAGTTTATAAAAATATATCATTCATCATGTTGACCTATTAACTGAAATTTGATGTAATATAGTTGACTTATTAATTAACATATATTATTAGCTATAAATTGAGTAAGTTCACTCAATTATAATTATACACCACTGGGGAAAATGATAACCATACATGCACAACTATCACCTTCCATTTATATATTTTTCTTTCAAACTTTTATTAGTCAATCACTCTCAAATTAAGAAAAGATCTATATTACTATATAGAAATAAATCTAAATAATATTTATTGTTACATGGTATTTCACAAACATTTTTAGTTACATAACATTTAGATTTTATAAGTTTTAAGCCAAGTAAGAATTATTACAAATTTACAAGAACTTTAGAAGATAATGACAATATTTCTATCTATAAAAGAAAATAAGACGATTAAATTAACATAAGGTAAAAAAAGTAGAAAAAAAATATATAATGTGTGGTAAGGAGAAGAAAATGTGACAAAATCCATCTAGTAAATATAATTTTAATGAAATGGAGAGAGAAAAATAAGGATGCTATGTAAAATAAAAGTCAATAAAAAAATATATAATTTTTTCTTTCATATCCTCTCTTCTTCAACTTTTAAATAAAAAATACGCACGGATCTTTCCTCTTCATTATCTTCACTTTTTATTTCCCAATGTGCTTCTCCATCATATGTTGTTCATAAAACCACATTAAATATTTTCTTTCTTTTTTCTGAAGTTTCCTTCAACTGATCATTGTGCCAAAATCTTAGAATATATAAGTACATTATACTTATATCATTTATAGTATAAGATTTGACTGCTACAATTTTTTTGTTCTTCCAATATGACAACATCCACTAAATGATGTCATATTATATTTTAATACTTGTTCTCCACTTAAAAGATGATTTTGTTCCTATTTTTAATATAACTATTATTTTTCTTACACATTGCCAATTGTATGCACATTGTTCTGATCAAGTGATCATGAATTATTATTATACTGTTGATCTTCTAGTTGTTTAATCTGAAAGATATATATCAAATAATGTGTTTGTTATGACCTTAGACATAGAAATAAATTCACTATTTTGAATAGTGAATTTATCATTTCATTTATGTTAGATTTTTTTACAAATAGCTTATTTTATATGTTGGAGAAAATGAGACACTAATTAGGTGTGTTTTTCTTATTTTTTTCTTCTAAATAAGTATTATTTTTCTCATCGTCACTACTCATAGCAATTCAGCCCCCCTGTTATAAATTTCTGAATCCGCCACTGGCAGTAGATTCTCATCATATCGGGTTTTTATGTTCCGCATAACCCCAAAGTACTTGTGCAATGCAGACCACTCAGGGCTTGTATGTTCTGCATGACCTCAAGGTATTTGTGCCGTACAGACTAATTCCCAACAGTCTAGTTCCCGGGCCCCCGTCCGCATTCTCCTGTTGCGCGTCCTGTTGCGCACGCAATTACACCTTAACTCTTCCGCCTCCGCCTTTCTCTCCAACTTGCGTTCTCATTTTCTCCCCTTCCCATGACCAGGTTCTTCCCAATTCGTTTCCCCTTCATCTGTCCATCGTGTCAAGGAAAGCGGTGGTTCTTTTCATTTTGCTCTCATTCATTAGTCTTTTCCGTCTTCTTCTATGATCTGCTAGTTGGTCCCTCAACCAACGCCTGAAGTTGTCATGCTTGTCCTCATCCTTTGCCTTCCGACTATGGGGACGTTTGATTTGCTGTGTATTCAGTAATGGATTGCATTCGTTGATCCAGCAGCCCAAAATTTAGGTTTGGTTTTTATGTAGCTGGAAAACTCAGCAACTCCCGCACTTCCAATCAGCGAATGAATGCAGGACGTCCGTCTCCCGTTCAAAACTGCCGGGTGCCGTCCTCCAGTACGGATTGCATGCTTCGCCCACTGGCACATGCCTTTGCTTCCTCTACTTTTCCGGCTGGCACCAAACATAACCCGTCGCTCTGCCAAGTTTCCAAAAACTGACTATTCCGCTCCAGCTGGATCCAGCGATTGCAGGATTTAACGGAATCCAATTATATCCAGAGATCCAAATGTGCCCTATGTAGCTTCGTAGTACCAGAGGCTGCACCGAGCTCAGCTGCCTACATACAGTGCCTGAATCTGGCCACCCAAACTACCGTGCTCTCTTCCTATTATTCCATGTGCATCGTCCTTAAAAAAATCATATTGCTAGTATTAGTATCGCAATTAACAAAAACGCATCAAATTTGATACAGAATAAATACAGATGCTATCATTTCGGCAGAACCAAACGCAGCCTTATAGTACAACACACAGCATAGCATAGGGCCCGTTTGGTTTCACTGTGTTGGAATATAGGGGTTGCAACTGCACACTTTTTTCAACTGAATGTATTTGGTTTGACGTGGTTCCAGCCCACAGCGGGAAAATGAACCACACGATCTCCTCTGGATACGTGGCCTGTTTTCCACCCTGCTGGGCATGCAGGGAGTGCTGCTGCACTCCTTCCGGTCACCTTATATCATTTGACGATGTATAACACGAAAGAAGTCTGCCTTATAGATGCATTGTTATGCTGTGGCGGTAAGAACATCATAGGGTACTTGATATGGAAACTACTTCCAACCAAGTAGTAATCAAATGAAAACATCATGTTAAATCTGCTTTAAATCAAATGGTGAACATTGCGGCAGCTTTTCTGTTTTCAGTTTCCTGTTTTTAAAATCATAATAGTTACAACCACTTGCAACCAAATTAGCCCATAGACTAAGCAACTTTACATATATGGAGCAGCTAACATTACTCGAGCAGAAAAGCACAGCCAATATCACATTACTAATTTCAAGTTTTTGATGCCATACAGCACAAGGTCAGATCTGCCATAAACCATTCGCAGATCAAAGCTGTGACAAACGACATTGCGTCTCTCCGGCCAATTCACATACGCCCAAAGCACATTCTATTAAGATGAAACCACCGAGTCGAGAGGCAGTACTACAAAGCTGAACGATTAGCTTGTAATTGCACCCAAATGGGAAATAAATATGCAGCATCCTCGAGAGATAACTCTCGTAGTGGCAAGCAAGTACAGAGATAAATACTTACGCTAGACAACTAGAAACAAGGAAACAAGCTAAGCAAACTCAAAAAGAGGGAAACCATATTACACTAGGATACTAAGCGAATTTAATGCCTCCAGATGCAGCTGAAATCCTCAGAAATTGCGGCCACCAGAATTATATGCTCGCCCACCAGGGTAAGGCCCTCGAGATTCATACCCACCACCACGACCACGGCCTCCTTGTCCAGGATAGTGGGGGCGCTCTCTATAAGAATCATATTGGCCTCTGCCGTATTGTCTATGAGGTTCTCCACCCATGCCAGGTTCAGGACCCATTGAACCATACCCTCCATAAGACATGCCAGGGTCAGCACCATTGGGATATGGACTAATGTTGGCCTGCTGGTATTTTTGCAGCCGGACCTGTGACTCGGAACGGAGGAATTCCTCCCTGTGTGCAGACTGACGTGCTCGAATAGCCAACAGTCTCTCTTGGTATTGAGAATTTATCTCAGTTAACCTCTGGACAAAAAGTAGAAAGACAGAACAAGAAATATTTCAGTAATTCGCATCTATAAAATTAATATACAAGCATAACATATATGAATCCTAACTCCATACTTTTCATCGTAGATTGCACAAGCGTGTAATATTTTTTTTCAACAAAACAATGAATTCGAACATTTTAGCAGCCACGTTTCAAAGTTTATGCTAACAGTTTACAACTTTCCAAGATTCTTTCCATAAGACTGAGTTATTGCCACAAGCTATTTATTTCACTTTGATATATTCTTCATCTGCAAAAGCATCCCAGCCCACCCTAGATTCAAATTCCCCCTTTCAAAAAGCCTACTATTTCATATTTCCATTCCGTGGAATTATAAAGAACGAGATTGGTCATTCTAGACAAGTAGGTAAGAAACTCTAATAGTGAGCAGGAGGGCAAAAATCATAATATGCCTTCATTTATTTGTTTGTGAGAAAATTGCACTCCACCATTTATCTCACAATGGTGCATCAAGTTCAAATCAAACACCAGTTCAACTCAACAACTGAATCCATGCTGACATTCTATTCTTCATCATCTCTCCTCTCATAATTCCTGTGATTAGACTTGTAAATGGATCGAATATGGAGTGGATACTACTATATCCAATATCCGAATCCGAAAAAAAAAAGATCCGATATCCGACGCATATCATGTAATAATATCTGAATCTGATCCAACAAATAATATCTGAATTCGGATAAATATATGATCCGAACCAGAAATCATAAATGTATTGTTATAAACGTATCGTATACCATATGAATAAGCACAGGTGTCGTGCCTACTTTTCCAGGTGTGTGTGTGGCTGTGTGTGTGCCTGTTTTGCCACCTCTTTCCATGTTTGCTAGCACTTCATTCGATTCGGTTGTTTTATCCATCAGCTACAGTGTCACGTTTCCAAACAAAAAATATGTTGGGCATGTATGTTGTAGGTTGATCGGGAGATATGCATCGAAATAATATTAATAAATCTGAAGAAAAAGTAAGTTTACAGTTCTCCATTTGATTGATGTTCCGGTGAGTTGTAATAGATAAGTTCAAACAGAAAAAGAAAAAAAAAATACTCATCTCGGTACACTGTTTTCATGGTTTCCGCTACATATATTGTGTTGGCATGTGTACTACAAAACAAATATATAATGTATACATCCTTCTTAAAATATTGATTAAATAGTTGATTGGTAAGGGAGTTGTCTGTATATCGGTGCAGTCAGTTTCTGTACTCTACCAATGTGATTGTGTGTCAACCAGTCTATTATGTTTGTGTCCTTAATGTTGGAGGGAGTTCTTTGCGAAATGTATATAAATTATTGTAGGTAGTTAGTATAGTAATCATGAACTTGAGTGTAAAATAGACTCTAACAATATGTCTATCTGGTTTTTCGTCCAGATATTCGAACACCTATTATGTTTATTAATTGGTCATGTTAGTTTGTACTTCCAAATTAAAGTAAGCTACGTGGGAGTAAATCGAATTGCTCTTACTAATTGAATATAAATTATTTTCAATGTAGTGTTAGTCATGAGATTAAGGAAAAGGATAATTTTTAGTTTAGATTTTAGTATGCACTATAGGCTGGAAGGAATTAACTAAATCGTATATCATATGAATAAGAGGCAGTCAGGTGTGTGCTTTTCTCACCTTTGTGCCTGTTTCGCTTCTCAATTTATTATAATTGTACTTTCCGTCCAATTAACATATGGCGACCAAGTAAAGAAAAATTACATATGAATTTTCCAAGTTAGGCATATTACTTATACTTTTTAGATACCGCAAAGGTAGGACTTGAGGTTATCTATATCCACAATCCATATAAAGAACCTTTGTGCCTGTGTCATAGATTTTTCCTATCTACCGACATGTTAGCTTTGTTATTTTAATATTTTCCAGCCAATAAAGACTACATAGTTAATATTCCGATCACAGCCGGGGGTTATTCAAGAGACAGGTGTTGCATGGCTAGAGCACATTGCTACCGAATTGTCACAGCACCTGCGTGTCATCAAGTGACTATACATGTCTACATAGTAAATATTCTGACCACAGGCTGTAGGCTTATAAATTACACAGCTATTTGCTTCTCTTTCCACTTTTTCCCGATTTGTTTTCAGTTGTTATTCCGTTTCACTTCTCAATTTATTATAATTGTACTTTCCGTCCAATTAACATATGTCGACCAAGTAAAGAAAAATCACGTATGAATTTGCCAGGTTAGGCATATTACTTATATTTTTTAGATACCGCAAAGGTAGGACTTGAGGTTATCTATATCCACAATCCATATAAAGAAGTACGAGGCACTATCTATATCCACAATCCATATAAAGATGTACGAGGCACGAGTTTGAGGCTGTTGCCTACGCGTTAACAAATTGGAAGGAGTCAACTGGTCAATTGATGAATACATTTGTATGTGCTCCAATAGCTTGACTATGTGTTCATTGAGAATTTGTTATTTGTGTTCTAACAACATGTGTTTGTGTAGTGTTAATCAATTCAACATGTTTGTATGCTAATCAATACAACATATTTGTGTACTTATAGATTGAAATGAATCTGCTAAATGTTAATCAAGCTGCTGTCTCTCTTAATGGGTTAGTCAATCTTTTTTGTAATTCATAACTTTTTTCATTTTAATTTAATTTTTTTGTTGTACATACTAGAGAAAGTCAACTGGATATTAATCAAGTTATTCTCTTTTGACAAGTTGTATGTAATTATCGACATTACAAATAATGAACTCAAACCCAAGAAACAAGTCAATTCTTGAATTAAATTCGAATAATCATCAAGTAATTTTATAATGTTTAATAGCATATGTTAGATATTTTATTGTGCTAATTCAACTGCTATTCACGTGCTTAGCACGTGCATTTAGCTAGTTATATATAGAAAACATTGATATTACTATAGTTATATATGATTAAATAACTATATTTTCGTATTTTTACATATAGATAATATATATTTAATAATATATGTATATATTTGTCATATTCGGATTTTTTCAAAGCGGATACAGCCATATCCGATATCTTATCCGAAATTTTCGGATATGAAATTTTGATATCCTAAATCCAATTCGGATTATGCGGATGTCAAATTTCCGACTCGAATCCGGATCAAATGTGTGGATTCCGGATATCCATTTACATGTCTATCTGTGATTATAGGTCCAATGTTATTCACTAATAAAAAAGAATGTCACATTCATTCTGACTTCTTTCTTTCCAAATCCAGAGCTGCGCAACCAATGACAATTATAGCAAGAATGTCCACGTCCATACTGACCCCAGCAAAACTTGCGGGCACCATTTGTCATGTGCCTCCTGCAATTCAGCCAGATGGAGCCCTCCAGCAACCATGTGCAGCATGACTAGTCATGGTTGCCCCAGCTATTAGCTGTAAGCCCGAAAGGAAATCTTAAGGGGAAAACCGGCCACTGCCCAGTACCTTGAGGCCTTCCTTCCTTATGCAACATCTAATAGTAACAGGATGACCAGTTGCTCACTCAATACGTATGGCCAGCTTTTCCTAGTAACAATGACTTGACTGTTGTTTTCACGGTGCACCTCTAGAAGCAAGCCTTCACTAACAGTCATAAAAGCTACTAGACAAATGCTCAAGGGGGTGATTTTTATATATTCTTTAACCAAAACGAATCCTTGAAATCTAATATGACAGCTTGACAGATAAATTACTAACGATTGAATATCAACATATTTAATTATTACATCACCGGTTCCAAATTTTTGCATGGAAGATCAAAGAGAAAACAACCGCACAACATCAACACATGCCAAATCTGATTCGACTAGTATTAAGTCAAATAATGACTTTTTTCAAAAAAAAACAAATTTATTATTTCTGACATTAAATTTTGCTCACTTGCAATTGTGTGTTATTTACTTCATATAGTACCATATATGTCTCATATACCTCATAAAACTAACACATTTTTTTAACAGAAAATGTAGGGGGCTTACGCATCAATATGCCTCACTACAAAGATAATAAGGCACACATGGATAAGCCTCACCTTGGTGGAAACAACATACAAGAATACAATCCATGCAGACACTTCAACCCATAGTTGTCTAGGCGATCCTTTTTCCAAAGGTGAGTCTAGGGAGCCTAGGCTTTTCTAGGTGTTTTTGCTATTTTTTATTTTTGCATATATATATAGTAACATTTACATATATAGCGCGCTATATTAAAAGAGCTACATGACTGTCAGTGAGGTTGTAGCCCGGCTTAAAGGCACGGGCTCCCAAATGAAAGGACACGAGTTCGAAACCCAGGTTGTGCACCTTGGAAACGAATTATCCCGTCATCCAGGCTGGCCCACTATGTGATTTAAACGCTCCCTCTGGTGTGTGGGTAGTCGAGGCCCTCGAGGGGGGCCAGGGGTTTACACAGACGGGGTGTAGCTCCTCCTCGGGGGTGGTTCCCATGTCATCCAAAAAAAAGAGATACATGACTATGTATATTTCTAATTATTATATCTAATTTGTAACAATTATATATGACCTAAATCACACCTAATATGACCTAGACATGATGGGCCCTAATGACCTATCTTGATCTAATTGGAATAATCTGACCTAATTGACCTAAATCTAACCTAATCTTGCATAGCATAAACTTCTTAGACCTTAACCTCCCCTAATCTGCCCTATATTTACTAAATGAGACTTGTTTAGCCAAATCAAACCAAATATCCCAAAGCAAACCTATTTCCCCCAAATTGGATGTGAATTTCCGCAAATCAAATCTAATTTGCTCAAATTTGACCTGATTTGGCTTAAATCAGACCTAATTTTGCATAACATTAAGTAAACTGACTTTACCTCCCCAAATTTATTCTAGATTGATCTAAATGGGACCCAAGTTTGACCAAATCATACCTTCTTTCTCCAAATCAAATGTATTCCCCCAAATCAGACATGTTTTTCTCAAATCAGACCTAATTCTACCAAATTTGGCCTGATTTGGCCTAAATTAGACTTCATTTTTCATAACATGGCCTAATTAGAGCTTACTTCCCCTAAATTACCCTATACTAACTTAAAAGAGACCCGGTTTGGCCAAATCAAACCTGATTTCCCCACATTAGACATATTTCCCCCAAATCATGTCTAATTTGCAAAAATTTGACCTGATTTGGCCAAAATCAGACCTATTTCAACAATAAAATGACTCAATGTGATCTAATTTGACCAAATCCAAACCCATTTCATGCTAATTTAGCCTTTAATGGCTTAATTTGGGCCTAAAAGGCCTCAAAAGCCCACTTAATATTCTAAATAGGTTGGGCGCCTAATTTGAAGCACCTTGCTTAGCACGCCTCAGGCGGCGCATAGGCGGGCGCCTTGATAACTAAGCTTCAACCATTAGCCATACAGTGAGGCATTTGCAATGGAGGAGATACATCAGGGAATATTGTGGCAACGTCAAAAGGTTTCTTGAAAGAAAGGGAGGCCTCCTCGTAACCAATCCTCTAAGCTAATTTGACAATGCATAGCATAATAAGGAAGCATAGTGCACTTATTAGTTAGGCCAACAGGTAAGTCTGCCACTTTGTTAGCTGCAACGTTGTGGGTTTGAACCCCCACCGGAGCACGAGGAAGAATAAAAAGAAAATAACAGTCTTCTTCGCGCATCTAAGAAAAGGTTGGACCCCCTCTTGTTACCATTACCATAAAAAGATCATCAAAGAAAAAGGAAGCATGGTGTACCTACCTTAGCTCTGCCCTACTTGTATTGCATACTTGGATACCTATTGTCTACATCACAAACTCATTTCTATCACTGTTCGGGAAATCGGTCCGCATGGCCACATATACTCCGCTTATGCCTATTTGGTCACTCTACTGCACCGCATATTGCTAATCAGTCCACTAAGCGGTCAAGGGCCGCATATTCTCTTGGTCGTTAAGCGGCCGATTAAACTCTATTTTTTGAAGGACCCACAACTTATGGCCATGCATTTCATATGTACATGCATGCATATACAGTCATTTTATTATATATTAGAATTTAAATATATAGTCATTGATTTATATGTATACATTGTAATACATAGAACAATTTCCACACACATCCGTGCAATTATATGAATACCTTTTGACATATTCATATGTATACATACATTATTAATATACCTACATATATAGACACATTTGTACATGTGTATATGCATTTTGATTTATTTGTATTTATACACACGCACTACACATATTTGTACAACATACATATATTTCTAAACTTGCATATTTTACAAACACATTCGATATATAGACATATACATATATAAGTATATCATACATGCATATTAATATATAAGTGCTTAATCTATATATTTATATTTTTTATTTATGATTTTGATATATCAATTTTTTATATAATTAGTTTAATAAAAGAAAAAAATCCAAAACTGCATGTACTCCCGTATATACTCCCGCATACCGCATATACTCTATGTGGTATCCTCTCCGCCCATACACCGCATACCACTTTCCTGAACAATTATTTATATAAGCGCAAGTTCTTGTATTATGGAAGGGAACGACCACTGTAAGACATGAATAGACCTAGATCAATTGCAATTATTTGAAACTTTTGAGGGAGTAGCTAACAAACATACGATTTGTTCTTTCTGGTTCAAATGGCTAGCTTATTAGAAATTTAGAATCAGAATTATGGCTATCAAATTCTGTCCGAGCCTAACCCAATCAATCTGGGTCGGTTCCGGCCCTTCCGAGTATGGAAGTTGACACCTGAATTAAAA
The DNA here is from genome assembly GCA_963693085.1 of Alisma plantago-aquatica. Lineage (NCBI taxonomy): Eukaryota > Viridiplantae > Streptophyta > Magnoliopsida > Alismatales > Alismataceae > Alisma > Alisma plantago-aquatica. The sequence continues at coordinate 911,015,356 of OY856410.1, forward strand.
CAATGTCAGTGCCAAGCTAAGATTTTGTCAATCCAAGATGGTTTGGAGTTAGGGGTGTAAACGGTGCGGGTACGGCGCGGGTACGGCCATACCCATACCCATCTAATTTAGCGGGTCCGGTTTCGGTTCTAGACCCGCACCATACCCGTACCCGCAATAATAGCGGGTATACGGTGCGGGTGTGCGGGTAAGCGGTTCTATAAACATCATATTATTTATGTAAGAGAAATAACTATGTTCTATATATTTTTATACAACAAGATATTGTTATTATATAGTATACTAACATGTAATAGTTATATTAGGTAATGCTATATTTTATACATTATTAATTGAGTTAAAGCGGCTCTATAAACATCATATTGGTTATGTAAGAGAAATAACTATGTTCTATATATTTAATACAACAAGATATTATTAATATATAGTATATTAGCATGCAATAGTTATATTAGATAATGATGTATTTTATACATTAACGTTAATTGAGTTAATTGTTTACATATTTGTAGTTATGATCATAACATTTAACTTATGTAGAAACTAGAAAGTAATGTAAATTAATAGACATTTTGATTTTAAGTTTACATGTGATGTTCATTATTGTAATTGGAATAGGTAATTCTTAATTATATGACTAGTCTCAATCTTATTGTGGTTAGAGTAGGATATAATCTCAAGAATTAAAAAAATTTAGACTAATAAAGTATGATATATATAACATATTATTTAAGTAGTTACTTATGTATAGCGGGTACACGGGTCTAGCGGGTCTGGGTCTAGGTCTAAGCATACCCATTATTGGACCCGCTTATATGCGGGTCCAAGGGTATACGGGTCCAAGGGTATGAGGGTATAAAAGATTAGTCCCGTGACGAGTTTTTTAAGGGTCCGGATTTGTGGGTCCGCGGGTCTACCCGTACCCATTAACAGCCCTATTTGGAATAGACAAATTTGGACAATTCAAGTTCAAACATGGAGTGCAAATCACATTATCAGAATATGTACAGAAGATTATGGGATACGGGATCAGTTCCAAGTTGGACATTACAATATTGAGTCTGGTTCTGATTTTACCACTTTGTCAAAAATCAGGTTCTGGTTTAATTCTGGATTGGATAGTTTTTTATCTATCCGAATGCAGACCGACCAGAAACCGACCCAAAACCGCTTTTATGACACCCCTAATTAGGATCTTAAGTCATTAGAAATATAATTGTCATAGATTTAATTCCTCTATACAACATGCATACCTTATCTAAAAGTTACTTATGAATTTTATTAGAAGTAAATCTAGACATAGTAACAGTATTTAACAAAAACTTGAAGATTAGCGTATTATTTTTACTGCTAAATTTTCATGGATAACATGTACATTTTGATTTATTTTTTGAAGATTTTTTACTGATGTTTGGGGCATTTGAATGACCAAAGATACAAGTTTCACAACTATATGACTAATACTAGCTTGCTTTGTCCTAACATAGCTGAAATTGAATTTCACATAATTATATAAATTAGGAAAGTCCAGTTAGAGTTTTTAGTTCATCAAACGATGATTTGGCTTCATTTGGACACAATGTACACTTGCTGGATAGAGTGGCATGTTGTATTATATTTAGACCTCAAAGGTCAAAACATATTGTTTAATAACCCTAATTTTCAAGGTTCGAGAACCCTGTGCCACACTATTTAGATGTGACTGAACAAGAATATTGGGAAGCTAGAATCTATCCACTTACAGCAGTTTGCAAGATACAATTTTTTTGAGGGGTGAGAGTCATTACTCAATGTATGTGTGGCATAAAAAATGATTAGATTTTGACATATTACTCATTCAAATTACCAAATTTTTTGTTGAATTCTCAAATTTTAATCTTTTGGGCTAGAGACGGCCAAATCCCAAATATATTACTAAGGTTTGCAAACTTTCAACTCCTTTCTTGTCTCCCATCATATTAATTTATTGTCAGTGTCAAAGGTTACCATATGGATTGTCAAAGGAAAAAATTGTTTATTGTTAATACCTAAGTGATATAGGACGTATTAGGCTTTATTCTACTTGTTTTTACTTTATTTCTATAGTTAGGGACCTAAGTGCAAATTATCTAGTTAATGTACTTAGTCGCAAATCTTTACTGTGTTTTTTTACTTTAGGTTTTAATCAATTCCGAATTTTACTTGTGGGCCAAGTCATGTAGTCTTATAAAAGCCAACCTTGGGGCCATTGTCCAGGCAGTTGAATATGAATTGAATTTTGAGAATTGTTGTTTATCTTCTTCGTTCTTCTTCTTCAAGATGTGTTCCACATTATTAAGGCACGGTATTGGATGGATTGTCAGAGAGCTTGGGCCCTCCCAATACAAATGTAGATGGTCATGAGTAATAGCAATTACAACAAGGTTTGTTCTAAGTGGAATGGATAATGGAAGCTATCTGCCATCTGGTAATGGAAGTTGGACAAAATACGATTTAATCATGAGTAATTGCATGTGGTAGGTAATGATAAGGTAGCATAGAAAGGAAAGAAACCAGTCGATGTTTTCTAGAAGAGAATCAAGGAATGCATTCTCCAATTCATTTGGATCTTTTAGGGATGGGGTGGATACTTGGAAGAGCATGCTTAAATGCCTTCTGTAGTGAGAAGGTTTTGGAATAAAGTTAAAGATTTTTTGGATATTGTCTTTAACTATATCCATGCCTGATTTTGTGTTTCTTCGTTGTGCACTCTCAATGAAATTGAGACTTGTTGATGCATTATAGTTAACATTTAAAATGTGCCGAGTTAATGGAGATAATTCGCTAAATTTTGTCCTAATTACTACTAGATAGATCTGTGCCACCAATGAGATTACAGTTGTCAAATGGTTAGCATTCATAACTAATGATTTGGTGTATCTTTGTTAACTCCGGCCATCGTCATTCATTATCATCATCATTTAAGTCTTATTCTTCACCATGTTCAGGCTGGCTACATGTACCTTTCTTTTCAATCATAGCTCTTTATGGGTCATATCTCCGTATGCTATACAGATTATTAAGATTTCTTTATAAGCTCTCCCCAAGTTGAATTAGGCATGCCACTTCCCCTTTTAACTATGCACAATTCAATAGCATTACTTTGAATTGACACAATTTCTAGCCAGTATTGCACATATTACCATCTGAGGCGGCCCTCATGTAGCTTTCCTCAATACTTACCAAACCCACTTAAGGCGCCCTGGCACCTACGCATGTTAGATAGGTGTGTACCTTAACAAGTATGGTCATATCGATCTTCAACCTTTGCTCAAATAATTCTCTGCCAAAGCTTCATCGTGTGACAATTCCATCAAAGTCTGAGACCCTCTATAGGTTGTGAAACTTCAAACATCTCCCTTGTAGATGAGGATTGTGGTATTGTTTCTCCACTCAATTGCATATTATTAATCTTTATAATCTTATTAAAGAAAGTTGTTAGCCACATAACTCCTACATCCATTTTCTTCCTAACATCAATAGGGATACCATATGGCCAACACCAGATGCCTCTCTGAGTTTTATATTTCTCAAAGCATTCTTAACCCCTGATTGAGTTACTTGTCTCGTGGAGGCAATGCCTCTTGTTTCTATAGCACACAAGTCTTTGATGCCATTTTAAGTATTTCCATTAAAAAAAGCTTTCAGGAAGTAGTTCTATGATGAATCCGGGTATCTACCATCATTCTTTACCAACACTTTAGCATCTTCATTTGATGCATTTCACTTGGCCCAAATCTCTTCCTTTTCTCTCTCATACAGACCATTATATACATCCTTTTCCCATTATTTGGCACCCAACCTCTTATATATTTCTTCAAAGTATCTAGATTGTACCTTTTGCACTGATTCCTTAGCTTCCATCTTTGCTAGCGTGAATCCTTGGATGTAGCATTTTTTACTTGAGAGATTAGTTACAATTTTATCTTGTTTACTACTAGCTAAACTGACCTTCAAGGTATAAGATTGCTTAGGGTTTAAGTTGAGTCAATTATAAGCAAGGGCTTTAAAAAGCAAAAGTAAACATTTGGTAACATATTGATCATAGATTCTAAAGAACCTTGTATCTTCTTCCTTATTTTTCATATTGAGTCTGAAACGAAGGCTTAAATGCATCCAAATTTTCTGCCACAAGTTCACATTCTCTAATTGTCTTTGTTGTTTGTCATCTTCTTCGATCATATCCATTATGTTTCATAATGAAAGAAGTAAAAAAAAGATAAGACAATCATTGTCGTTCACCCATCCCATTAACATTAGATGGAAAAAGCAACAGTAGAACACGCCACCAATACCAACGCCATCACAACAATCGTCATCCCTTCGACCCTTCCCTACATCAGCGTCAGGTGCATACTTGTTGAGGTGCCTGCCAAGGAGCACCTAGTCAACCACGGGGGTCGCCAGTTCGACACCTAACTTTTGGGACTAGATAGGCGGGGCTGCCTAAGGCGCCTGGGCCGACTGGATAAGTGTCAGCCTCATAGGGCGTATGTTTTTTTTGCTGAGCCAACCCAAGCAAGGGCCCAAATAATCATTGCCAACCTAAATTAAAACAAAATATTTATGGCAGGCCCAACTAAAAGTAACAACATGTACATCTAGTATTTATGGTTGGGAGTTAGAGTATATAACTACAAAAACTATATATACAGCATCCTTTTGGGCTTAATATTTATATAACCTTATATTATATAATATATATACATGATTTTATATATATAAGTTCCTTGCCTTGGCACCCCCCCTGGGCGCTCACCCAAGGAGGGCCACACCGCCTGGCTACCTTGAAAACAATGGTCAAGTCTCACTTGCAACCCCACATCTATAATAACAGGTCGAAGCTGATAGTGGACCATACAACAAATCAACAACCCACCCCCCCCCCAAAGACCTTGCAGCTCAACTATACACACCTAGCGGCCTCATCAGTGTCTATTGGCTACCCTTAACTACTCATTGTTGAATAAATAGGCAGCGGGCTTGTATGGAAGATCTCACAGCCATGCATCCAGGCTAGTGTCATGCCCAATCCTTGGAAATGGCAGCATATTGCTGCTCCATGTTCCACTCTCTTGTTCCCACCCACCAAGCATCCACAACATGTAGTAATCATCCCACCCACCAACCAACTTAGGTTGAGTTGATTTTGGTGCTACAGCAATCTACTTTCTTCTCATTACTTCTGCACATAGGCATGGGCTTTGTAAGTACAAGCTTCTTCTCATGATCCCAGGGCAAGATCATTTGCAACAGAAGTGAGAATATGTAGACGATTAAGTTGAAGAATGAAGATTGAGAATTTTATTCTTTTATAATTTAAAGATAATCAGTTATGATTTATTTAATGACCAGTACTTAGATTATTTTCACAAATAAGGTTGATAAGGGATTAAGTCGGGTCTATTGTAAACAGCTACTATTGCGATCTGGATGCGGTTTTAGATATCTAAAAAAGACTTGATTAGGGTAAGAAACCATCATCTCCCCCCCCCCCCACACTCTTAGTTGATTTCCATGATATATATCTCCTGCCAAACAAATAATAAGGCTATATGCCAAACATAATCGGTAGTCATTTGACTCATTTCAACTCTCAAAGCATATAGAACAAATGACCTGTAATCTAAACTACTTGATTAGCATAATTCCAGAATCAAGGCACTTTTGCAGAATTTTTCCCCAACAAAATCCATTTCTGTGATTAGGTGAAGCCCAAAAGGCTTCTACCCTTAATCATTAAAGACAAAAGTGAAAAACAAGGACATACATATCAGATGTCTGGACTTCTCAACCCATGTCATACAATCGCTGCTTCAGATACGAGAATGGTACGGGGACATAGTATGGATTTAAGAGAAGCAATATACATTAGACACAAAAAAATCATGTGATAACCCATGTGGTTGGGACCTGAATTAAATCCGGAAGAATCGATAAGATAAATCTGGCATCATTACATCTTACTGAATATGATCCATAAGAGGACTGAATGCAAAAGAAGGATAATGTTGCTTGTTGTGTGAATTATATATCATCTTTTCACATGTTATCACACAAATTCGGTTCATTCTGATATAATTCAGTCTCTTTTCGTATTACTTTTGCCATCCTTTTGTTATTCTACTTATCCCATAACTTGCATTGCAGATTTGCCACAAAAAGAACTGAATTCGGATGTTATTTCTGCTGAAACAGCAGAATGCACGGCGTGCACCTTTCCAGAGAAAGACTGGATCGCTCAAACAGCAGAATGCACGGCGTGCAAGTCCAAGATGCACGGCGTGCACCTTTTCAGAGAAAAATAGGTTCGTTCAGCCAGAAGAATGCACGGCGTGCACGGAGAAAACGCACGGCGTGCGAGTTTCAGAAGTGTACAGAAGGACGAACGCACGACGTGCACACTGACGCACGGCGTGCACCTGGAACGCAAACTGTTGAAGAAATGTTCTGGAAAGTCGCACTGTGTGCATATCCTCAGCGCACGCCGTGCACAGATCAGCCCGATGCAAACTCCACTGCAGGTGCACGGCGTGCACTCAAAATGCACGACGTGCACCTGGCAGTTTCAGAAATACGAAAATTCAGAATTCGATTTTAAAAGAGAGAGGGAAGGCAAGGGACAGTTACGTTCGGTCATTTGAAGAGTTTCTCTTGTCCCAGAGCCAGAGGAGAGCAGAGGAAGGTGAATTTGGAGGGATCTAAGGTGGTTTCTTGCATAAGGAGACCATTTCTTCTTCTCCACTTCTCCATTGTCTTCTTCAAGGTGCAGCCAAGCTTCCCCAACTCCGAACAGCTTCTTTGGAGAGGAGTTAGTTCGTCTTGGAGCAGCTAAAGAAGGGGAATTTCGTCCCAAAGTCGGAATTCTTCCTTCTTGTAGTTACATCTTTAGTTTTCTTTGTCTTTTCCTTTCTAAACCATGTCTAGAACTGAAATTTCTGTAGTAAATATGTTGTACATCATTATGGACGAGTAGACTCCTTTTTCTTGGGCATGGGAGAGTAGCTCCCATGTCATAGCATGTATGGAACAAGTAATTTCGTACTAAATACATTTGTTTCTTGTTTCCTAACCATGAAAGTGCCGGTTTACTCTTTTTCTTGCATGTATTGTTGGCCACCTTATGTGCAATATTTTTTGCCTTCTTGCTTGATCTGAGAACATAAGTAGGAATGTATGGAGGTGCTCTTCTTGGCAACTCTTCCTCTTCTACGAGAGTAGAGAGGGATGAGTTGAGGAACTGTTTCTGATCAAAAACGAAATTCATACACGAGAGTGTTGTTTTGAGTTATGATCGTTGCATTTACACAGGGACGTGAAATGTAACACAACTTTTCCTTGAAACATGACCTCATGTATGTTTAAATTATTGTGTTCCCTTGATTGCTATGATATGTGAATGAAATCCTAATGTCCAAGATTCCTAATCTTTCTGAAATCGAACTTCTTTTTGTGCTTCTTGCTTGCTAGTTAGAATCTGAATTTCCTATAGTTCAAAATCTGAATTTTATGCTTTTAGACAAATCTTCTCTACTCTTTAATATCGATCTAGATTGTTGAACTTTAGTACTGTTGCGCTCAATTAAGTTAACTAAGCTCCTTGTGTTCGACCTTGACTATACTACCTCTGTATACTTGCGGAGTTTTGTTAAGTTGAGTAAACTATCTTTTACTTGGATTGAAACTCGTTAGTGTAAACAACCAACAAGTTTTTGGCGTCGTTGTCGGGGAGCTACGGTAATTTAATTGGAGTAATAAGTACTAATTAGTATTCGAGACTAGATCATCACTCATAATTTTCAAATTTCCATATACCTCTTAATTGTGTTCTTAATTTCTCTTGTTATTTTTCAGGTTGTATGCGTCGCTCACAACGAGGTCTTCAAACATCCGCTTTGTTAGACCTTGAAATAGAGCGAACTCTTTCAAGTTTGAGAAGAACAAGAAGAGTGGAACAATCACTATTTGTAGGTACTTCCCCCATCACCACCACCGTCTTCTTCATCTTCTGCAGTAGCTACGCCAAGTCCAGCCATGGAGGACGATCGTCCCTTAAAAGACTTCGCGATGTCGGTTGCCAGAAACATTTGTGCAGCCATTGACTTGCCTGTTGTAGAAGCAAATAACTTTTCAATTGCTCCTTCTATGATGCAAATGATACAGCAGAATCGCTTTGGGGGTACAGCCAATGAAGACCCAAGTCTTCATGTTGCAGAATTCCTAGAATATTTGAAAACTTTCAAGATTAATGGAGTGTCCGTTGATAGGATTAGACTTATGTTATTTCCTTTCACCTTAAGAGATAGAGCCAAAGCGTGGCTTTTGTCTCTTCCCAAGAAGTCAATTAAAAGTTGGGATCAACTCCTTAATACTTTCCTTGCAAAGTACTTTCCGCCAAGCAAGACAGCCCACTTGAGGAACCAGCTCACCAATTTCTACCAGAGTGAAGGAGAAACCCTATATGACACATGGGAACGGTTCAAGGATCTTCAACGCCTTTGCCCGCACCATGGTTTGACAAATTGGCTCCTGCTGCAAACTGTCTATAATGGATTGTTTTACAATACCCGGTTGACTCTAGATGCCACACCTGGTGGTGCATTAATGACCAAGTCTTATAGAGAGGCTTATGATATCATTGAAGATATTTCAGAAAGATTAGGAATCTTGGACATTAGGATTTCATTCACATATCATAGCAATCAAGGGAACACAATAATTTAAACATACATGAGGTCATGTTTCAAGGAAAAGTTGTGTTACATTTCACCTCCCAGTGCAAATGCAACGATCATAACTCAAACCAACACTCTCGTGTATAAATTTCGTTTTTGATCACAAACAGTTCCTCAACTCATCCCTCTCTACTCTCGTAGAAGAGGAAGAGTTGCCAAGAAGAGCACCTCCATACATTCCTACTCATCTTCTCAGATCAAGCAAGAAGGCAGAAAATATTGCACATAAGGTGGCCAACAATACATGCAAAAAAAGAGTAAACCGGCACTTTCATGGTTAGCAAACAAGAAACAAATGTATTTAGTACGAAATTACTTGTTCCATACATGCTATGACATGGGAGCTACTCTCCCATGCCCAAGAAAAAGGAGTCTACTCGTCCATAATGATGTACAGCAGATTTACTACAGAAATTTCAGTTCTACACATGGTTTAGAAAGGAAAAGACAAAGAGAACTAAAGATGTAACCACAAGAAAGAAGAATTCCGGCTTTGGGATGAAATTCCCCTTCTTTAGCTGCTCCAAGACGAACTAACTCCTCTCCAAAGAAGCTGCTCGGAGTTGGGGAAGCTTGGCTGCACCTTGAAGAAGACAATGGAGAAGTAGAGAAGAAGAAATGGTCTCCTTATGCAAGAAACCACCTTAGATCCCTCTAAATTCGCCTTCCTCTGCTCTCCTCTGGCTCTGGGACAAGAGAAACTCTTCAAATTACCGAACGTAACTGTCCCTTGCCTTCCCTCTCTCTTTTTTAAAATCGAATTCTGAATTTTCGTATTTCTGAAACTGCCAGGTGCACGTCGTGCATTTTGAGTGCACGCCGTGCACCTGCAGTGGAGCTTGCATCGCGCTGATCTGTGCACGGCGTGCGCTGAGGATATGCACGTCGTGCGACTTTCCAGAACATTTCTTCAACAGTTTGCGTTCCAGGTGCACGCCGTGCGTCAGTGTGCACGTCGTGCATTCGTCCTTCTGTACACTTCTGGAAACTCGCACGCCGTGCGTTTTCTCCGTGCACGTCGTGCATTCTTCTGGCTGAACGAACCGGTTTTTCTTTGGAAAGGTGCACGCTGTGCATCTTGGACTTGAACGCCGTGCATTCTGTTGTTTGAGCGATCTAGTCTTTCTCTGGAAAGGTGCAGGCCGTGCATTCTACTGTTTCAGCAGAAATAACATCCGAATTCATTTCTTTTTGTGGCAAATCTGCAATGCAAGTTATGGGATAAGTAGAATAACAAAAAGATGGCAAAAGTAATACGAAAAGAGACTGAATTATATCAGAATGAACCAAATTTGTGTGTGATAACATGTGAAAAGATAATATATAATTCACACAACAAATCCCCCTAAGCTTGAACTATTGCTTGTCCTCAAGCAAAAAGGAACATGGTTATATTTAAGTAGGAAAAATTTGTTCATGCATGAATGAAATGAAAAGAGAATATGCATTCAGCTCAGTCAACTATGTACCTTGTGCTTGTGTTCATCGTTATCATCCCAAATTTTTCAACATCTTAGATAGAAAATTAAGTTCAGCATAGTTGGTTTCAGATCAAGCGAAAAGTTCAACAAGTCAACACTAAGTAGAGTTTGGATAAACAAACCAAACAGTCAGTGCATGTACATTACAAACTTTCAGCTAGTATGGATATCAGATGATCAAATAGATGTTAACATTAACAAAACTTAGCTGCACTCTTTTTCATATGGATATGATGATGAGATTTTTGGGTTTCCGACATTCGGCTGCTAATTTAGGCTTATGCTCACGAGGAATGTCGGTTGGGGTGTTGTTTTTACCCTCTTTTGAATTTTCATATCACCTAACCGCCGTTGTCAGATCAGACTCACACTAGGCTAGCATAATATGTGGGCCATATGCCATCTTTTATTGGGTGAAGATAAACTATTGATTGTGCAACACCAAAGAGTCAACTAGAATGTTAAAGTTAGCAAGATTTTGATCATTCTTTTGAAAAAATCACTGAAAAATCGATTTGCACATGGACTAAAAGTTTGGCAAGAATATCCCATATTCTAAAAAGTGTTGCAAGTTAATTATTCCGCAAGAATTTGAAACCATTACATGTATTGAGTGGTTCAAAATGTAAAAATTTGAGATATCAAACATTCAAACTACAAACACAAATCACATCAAAGCACATGGGGAAATTTCAATTTTCATTTCATTCAAACATGCTTTAAATTTTTTTCTCTTAAATGTGGCCAAAACATGTAGAGGATAGAAAATTTCAGCATGCTAGAGGGGGTTCATTCTTAATAAGCTAGTCTCAAATCATATAGATATTGCCATCATGAAAAAACATGGAATAAAATGAGAAAAGATGGAAAAACAACTGACAGTACTGACTCGAAAAAAAAATGTTGAATGAAATGTTGAATGACTACCACTACTGGCCGGTTGTGCCCCCCCCCTAAGCTTGAAATCAGCAGTGTCCTCACTGCTTCAATCAAACTTATGGAGTTCACAACCGGATACCTGTCATGAAGAAATCAGAAAAAAGATCTGACGCCTCCCTGCTCAGGGAAGAACTGACTGATGATGTCAGGGATCTCCATCGGCGGGGCGGATGAGTCTGGCTGCTGCTGGTCCTGATGTGGCTGTTGCTGGGGGAAATCGTGTTGTGGAGCTTCTGGACTGCAGTCTCCTGGCGGGGAGGAGTCTGGAAAGACTGTGGTGCAGGGTAGTGGCCTTGCGAAATGTGCCACGCATCCATCCTGTTGACCATGTCGTACATAGTAGTGTATTGTGCACTCAAATGGTCAAACCGGGTGTCGTACTGCGCGCCCATCTGGTCAAGGCGGGTGTCAAGGTGATCAAATCTCCGCTGCACATAGCCATAAAGGTGTTACACGTCCGGCATTGTCCAGCTGTACTCTGTCTGAGTACCAGTGGACGGTGGCAGAGTAGGGGCTACTGGTGTAGGCCCTGGTGTAGAGCTGTTGGCACCCTGGGTGGGTGTCTCCTCGTCAGTCTCTGGCTGTAGCTCTACCTTCCAGGTAGCCTTGTTCGTGATGTCATTCCAAGCTGCATCGGGGATGGTGATGAACTGCTTCTTTGTGATAAAAACCTTGAACTTGGATGTGTTGTTGTCATGTCTGGAGATCAGACCACAAGAGATGAGATAGTTTATATCAACAAGGTTCTTCCCCAGTGCAGGTTCTAGGGAACCCAAGTCTAAACCCAGTTGCATTGCAAGGATGCTTATTAGTCCGCCACACATAATGTCACCTGCCTCCCTTTTCTTTTGCTTTTTAGTGTCAAGAAGCTTGTTGATAATGTAGTAGCCCGAACTTATTTGTTCATTGTTCACCAAGCACCATAAGAAGAATAGATCAGTCTTTCCCACTACACCTTGTGTTTCATTCTTAGCAAAGGGTCCTGTGCTAAGAAGACGATGAATAACTCGGAAAACTGGATTGTGGATGTTAGAAGCTCGAGCATTCCTTACTCTATGCACTGTTTCAGATGTGATCTCAGACCAGAACAAATCGCTATTGAAAGCGGGAGGATAATCGGTGTAACCGCCGAAATTGCATTTAAGTAAAACACAAAACCGCTGAAGATCCATATTAAACGGTTTGTCCAAAAGGCGAAAACTAATTTTCTGATAAGGTGTGTTGCGCTGATGCGTGTCATTCTCAGCCTTGAAAGTAGTGAGAAACTCGTAGACAAGGCGGGGATAGGTCTTAGCAACTCGGGTGCAGAGGTAGTGTAAACCCAAAAATGTTAAATGATCGACTACCTCATTTTTGAAACCCAACTTGGTAAGGGCTTCATCGCACATGTAGCGGGAGGGTAAAACGCGCCTTGTGATGAGGAACTGGTAGTCGGCGTCTTCCTCGGGCTTGACCCTGAATTGAGTTGATGGTATAAACGTTGCAGGTGCTGGTGCGGAAGATCCTGCTTCAGTTGCGGGAGGTGCAACAGATGAGGAATAAATTCCATGTCGTCAGCCTGACTTCTGCTTGATCGGTGCCATTCAGTCTGCAATAGTGCACGGTGTGTCTTGATGATGAAACCACCCCCTTGGCCCAAGATTGCAGCCGTCTGTGCAGACTTCCGATTTGCCCCAAATCTGCAGGTGCACGCCGTGCACTCATTTTGCACACCGTGCGTTTAGCTGTCTGAAGAAGACGAACAGTACAGTTGCACGTCGTGCATCATCAAGACACACCGTGCACTATTGCAGACTGAATGGCACCGATCAAGCAGAAGTCAGGCCGACGACATGGAATTTATTCCTCATCTGTTGCACCTCCCGCAACTGAAGCAGGATCTTCCGCACCAGCACCTGCAACGTTTATACCATCAACTCAATTCAGGGTCAAGCCCGAGGAAGACGTCGACTACCAGTTCCTCATCACAAAGTGCGTTTTACCCTCCCGCTACATGTGCGATGAAGCCCTTACCAAGTTGGGTTTCAAAAAAGTAGTCGATCATTTAACGTTTTTGGGTTTACACTACCTCTGCACCCGAGTTACTAAGACATATCCCCGCCTTGTCTACGAGTTTCTCACTACTTTCAAGGCTGAGAATGACACATCATCGCAGCACACCTTATCAGAAAATCAGTTTTCGCCTTTTGGACAAACCGTTTAATATGGATCTTCAGCGGTTTTGTGTTTTACTTAAATGCAATTTCGGCGGTTACACTGATTATCCTCCCGCTTTCAATAGTGATTTGTTCTGGTCTGAGATCACATCTGAAACAGTGTATAGAGCAAGGAATGCTCGAGCTTCTAGCATCCACAATCCAGTTTTCCGAGTTATTCATCGTCTTCTCAGCACAGGACCCTTTGCCAAGAATGAAACAGAAGGTGTAGTGGGAAAGACTGATCTATTCTTCTTATGGTGCTTGGTGAACAATGAGCAAATAAGTTTGGGCTACTACATTATCAACAAGCTTCTTGACACTAAAAAGCAAAAGAAAAGGGAGGCAGGTGACATTATGTGTGGCGGACTAATGAGCATCCTTGCAATGCAGCTGGGTTTAGACTTGGGTTCCCTAGAACCTGCACCGGGGAAGAACCTTGTTGATATAAACTATCTCATCTCTTGTGGTCTGATCTCCAGACATGGCAACAGCACATCCAAGTTCAAGGTTTTTATCACAAAGAAGCAGTTCATCACCATCCCCGATGCAGCTCGGAATGACATCAGGAATAAGGCTACCTGGAAGGTAGAGCTACAGCCAGAGACTGACAAGGAGACACCCACCCGGGGTGCGAGCAGCTCTACACCAGGGCCTACACCAAGAGCCCCTACTCTGCCACCGTCCACTGGTACTCAGACAGAGTACAGTTGGACAATGTCGGACGTGCAGCACCTTTATGGCTATGTGCAACGGAGATTTGATCACCTTGACACCCGCCTTGACCATATGGGCGCGCAGTACGACACCCGGTTTGACCATTTGAGTGCACAGTACACTACTATGTACGACATGGTCAACAGGATGGATGCGTGGCACATTTCGCAAGGCCACTACCCTGCACCGCAGTCTTTCCAGACTCCTCCCCGCCAGGAGACCGCAGTTCCAGAAACTCCACAGCACGATTTCCCCCAGCAACAGCCACAGCAAGACCAGCAGCAGCCAGACTCATCCGCCACGCCGATGGACATCCCTGACATCATCAATCAGTTCTTCCCTGAGCAGAGAGGCGGCGGATCCTTTTTCTGATTTCTTCATGACAGGTATCCGGTTGTGAACTCCATAAGTTCGATTGAAGCAGTGAGGACACTGCTGATTTCAAGCTTTGGGGGGGGGCACAACCGGCCAGTAGTGGTAGTCATTCAGCATTTCATTCAGCATTTTTTTTTTTTCGAGTCAGTAGTGTCAGTTGTTTTTCCATCTTTTCCCATTTTATTCCATGTTGTTTTTTCATGATGGCAATATCTATATGATTTGAGACTAGCTTATTAAGAATGAACCCCCTCTAGCATGCTGAAATTTTCTGTCATCTACATGTTTTGGCCACATTTAAGAGAGAAAAATTTAAAGCATGTTTGAATGAAATGAAAATTGAAATTTCCCCATGTGCTTTGATGTGATTTGTGTTTGTAGTTTGAATGTTTGATATCTCAAATTTTTACATTTTAAACCACTCAATACATGTAATGGTTTCAAATTCTTGCGGAATAATTAACTTGCAACACTTTTTAGAATATGGGATATTCTTGCCAAACTTTTAGTCCATGTGCAAATCGATTTTTCAGTGAAAATTTTTCAAAATAATGATCAAAATCTTGCTAACTTTAACATTCTAGTTGACTCTTTGGTGTTGCACAATCAATAGTTTATCTTCACCCAATATAAGATGGCATATGGCCAACATATTATGCTAGCCTAGTGTGAGTCCGATCTGGCAACGACGGTTAGGTGAAATGAAAATTCAAAAGAGGGTAAAAACAACACCCCAACCGACATTCCTCGTGAGCATAAGCCTAAATTAGCAGCCGAATGTCGGAAACCCAAAAATCTCATCATCATATCCATATGAAAAAGAGTGCAGCTAAGTTTTGTTAATGTTAACATCGATTTGATCATCTTATATCCATACTAGCTGAAAGTTTGTAATGTACATGCACTGACTGTTTGGTTTGTTTATCCAAACTCTACTTAGTGTTGACTTGTTGAACTTTTCGCTTGATTTGAAACCAACTATGTTGAACTTAATTTTCTATCTAAGATGTTGAAAAATTTGGGATGATAACGATGAACACAAGCACAAGGTACATAGTTGACTGAGCTGAATGCATATTCTCTTTTCATTTCATTCATGCATTAACAAATTTATCCTACTTAAATATAGCCATGTTCCTTTTTGCTTGAGGACAAGCAATAGTTCAAGCTTAGGGGGATTTGTTGTGTGAATTATATATCATCTTTTCACATGTTATCACACACAAATTTGGTTCATTCTGATATAATTCAGTCTCTTTTCGTATTACTTTTGCCATCTTTTTGTTATTCTACTAATCCCATAACTTGCATTGCAGATTTGCCACAAAAAGAACAGAATTCGGATGTTATTTCTGCTGAAACAGCAGAATGCACGACGTGCAAGTCCAAGATGCACGGCGTGCACCTTTCCAGAGAAAGACTGGATCGCTCAAACAGCAGAATGCACGGCGTGCAAGTCCAAGATGCACGGCGTGCACCTTTCCAGAGAAATATCGGTTCGTTCAGCCAGAAGAATGCACGGCGTGCGAGTTTCCAGAAGTGTACAGAAGGACGAACGCACGACGTGCACACTGACGCACGGCGTGCACCTGGAACGCAAACTGCTGAAGAAATGTTCTGGAAAGTCGCACGACGTGCATATCCTCAGCGCACGCCGTGCACAGATCAGCGCGATGCAAGCTCCACTGCAGGTGCACGGCGTGCACTCAAAATGCACGGCGTGCACCTGGCAGTTTCAGAAATACGAAAATTCAGAATTCGATTTTAAAAAAGAGAGAGGGAAGGCAAGGGACCGTTACGTTCGGTAATTTGAAGAGTTTCTCTTGTCCCAGAGCCAGAGGAGAGCAGAGGAAGGCGAATTTGGAGGGATCTAAGGTGGTTTCTTGCATAAGGAGACCATTTCTTCTTCTCCACTTCTCCATTGTCTTTTTCAAGGTGCAGCCAAGCTTCCCCAACTCCGAGCAGCTTCTTTGGAGAGGAGTTAGTTCGTCTTGGAACAGCTAAAGAAGGGGAATTTCGTCCCAAAGCCGGAATTCTTCCTTCTTGTGGTTACATCTTTAGTTCTCTTTGTCTTTTCCTTTCTAAACCATGTGTAGAACTGAAATTTCTGTAGTAAATCTGTTGTACATCATTATGGACGAGTAGACTCCTTTTTCTTGGGCATGGGAGAGTAGCTCCCATGTCATAACATGTATGGAACAAGTAATTTCGTACTAAATACATTTGTTTCTTGTTTCCTAACCATGAAAGTGTCGGTTTACTCTTTTTCTTGCATGTATTGTTGGCCACCTTATGTGCAATATTTTCTGCCTTCTTGCTTGATCTGAGAAGATGAGTAGGAATGTATGGAGGTGCTCTTCTTGGCAACTCTTCCTCTTCTACGAGAGTAGAGAGGGATGAGTTGAGGAACTGTTTGTGATCAAAAACGAAATTTATACACGAGAGTGTTGTTTTGAGTTATGATCGTTGCATTTGCACCGGGAGGTGAAATGTAACACAACTTTTCCTTGAAACATGACCTCATGTATGTTTAAATTATTGTGTTCCCTTGATTGCTATGATATGTGAATGAAATCCTAATGTCCAAGATTCCTAATCTTTCTGAAATCAAACTTCTTTTTGTGGTTCTTGCTTGTTAGTTAGAATCTAAATTTCCTATAGTTAAAATCTGAATTTTATGCTTTTAGACAAATCTTCTCTACTCTTTAATATCGATCTAGATTGTTGAACTTTAGTACTGTTGCGCTCAATTAAGTTAACTAAGCTCCTTGTGTTCGACCTTGACTATACTACCTCCGTATACTTGCGGAGTTTGGTTAAGTTGAGTAAACTATCCTTTACTTGGATTGAAACTCGTTAGTGTAAACAACCAACATTGTTGATCCCGACATGAGTTGGAGTGAGGCTTAGATGATGATGACGATGCTATGAGGCACATAATTACTATTTTAGAGCCTAGGTAATATAGACATGGATCCATGGTTGTATAGGCGGCCAGGCGGCCGGGCGTTCCATATGGACGCCCAGGAAGCCTAGGCGCCCAGGCGGAGGCCCAGGCATTTCCGGGCGTTTTTATATATATCTTGTTTATATATATATATATATATATATATATATATATATATATATATATATATATATATATATATATATATATATATATATATATATATATATATATATATATCTTGTTTTAATAAATATATATATATATGTATATTAGTAGATATATCTAAATTGCTTATATAGTAGAAATAGTACATTCGAAAATCTGAATTTGTAGCTCTTTTTTAGAAGATATTTTCCATTTTCCTTTATTGGGTTTTTGTAAGGCCGATTTGAGTTAATCACAAAATTGATTACTCATAATCAGAAATCAGAAATGTCAACTATATTTGTATTTCTATTCATGAGGCTATACATTTATAAAACAAAACAGTAGATTAATAAAGTCAAATAGTAGATAAGTTAAAACAGTACATTAATACTAATCAGTAGATAAATTAATAAAAAACAGTAGATTATAAATACAAATCAGTAGATAAGTAAATACTAATCAGTAGATAAATAAATACAAATCAACAGATAAGTAAATACAAATCAGTAGATAGAAGCGCGACCAAAAAAAAAATCAGTAGATAGAAAATTTTAAACATTAGATAAGTAAATACAAATAAGTCATAAATAAATGCAAAACATTAGATAAGTAAATACAAATCAGTATATAAAAAAATCAAAGCGTTAGATAAATTATTAAAAAATGTCAACTATATTTGTATTTCTATTCATGAGGCTATACATTTATAAAACAAAACAGTAGATTAATAAAGTCAAACAAGTTAAAACAGTACATTAATACTAATCAGTAGATAAATTAATAAAAAACAGTAGATAATAAATACAAATCAGTAGATAAGTAAATACTAATCAGTAGATAAATAAATTCAAATCAACAGATAAGTAAATACAAATCAGTAGATAGAAAATTCAAAACATTAGATAAGTAAATACAAATCAGTATATAAAAAAATCAAAGCGTTAGATAAATTAATAAAAAATATCAACTATATTTGTATTTCTATTCATGAGGCTATACATTTATAAAACAAAACAGTAGATTAATAAAGTCAAATAGTAGACAAGTTAAAACAGTACATTAATACTAATCAGTAGATAAATTAATAAAAACAGTAGATAATAAATACAAATCAGTAGATAAGTAAATACTAATCAGTAGATAAATAAATACAAATCAACAGATAAGCAATATAAAATCAGTAGATAAAAAATTCAAACATTAGATAAGTAAATACAAATCAGTCATAAATAAATACAAAGCATTAGATAAGTAGATCAGTAGATAAAAAATTCAAGCATTAGATAAGTTAATACAAATCAGTCATAAATAAATACAAAGCATTAGATAAGTAGATCAGTAGATAAAAAATTCAAACATTAGATAAGTTAATACAAATCAGTCATAAATAAATACAAAGCATTAGATAAGTAGATCAGTAGATAAAAAATTCAAACATTAGATAAGTAAATACAAATCAGTCATAAATAAATACAAAGCATTAGATCCAATCAGTAGATAAAAAAAATTCAAAGCGTTAGATAATTAAACTCAAAGCATTAGATAAATAAATATAATCAGATAAAAAAGTACAACTCAGTTGATAAACAAACATAAATCAGTAGATAAAAAAGTACAGCTCAGTTGATAAACAAACATAAATCAGTAGATGACTAAATAATTTTAAGAAGTAGATGAACGAATACAAAGCCCTAAATTTAAATAATGTGATGAATCAAAAATCATTAGATGAACAAATCAGTAGATAAGTAAATACAAATCAGTAGATAAGTAAATATAAATCAGCACATAAGTAAATACAAATCAGTAGATAAGTAAATACAAATCAGTGCATAAGTAAATACAAATCAGTAGATAAGTAAATACTAATCAATTGATAGGATTCAGTAAAAAAAAAAAAATTACAAGTATTACTTCTGGGCGCCCAGGTTGAGGCGGGCCTTGGGCCGCCTAGGCGCCGCCTGGGCGCCCGCCTGTACAACTCAGCATGGATCAGGTAAAATTATATCATAGAAATGTACATGTCTATCCAGTATGAATTTCATTACTTATTCACCACGAATTGTCAGTACATGGGTAAACCCATCATGAACACATATTACATCAAATCCACTTCGGTGAAACATGGAGTTCAACAGGTGGGTATATATAGTGTTGTAAAAGCATACGTTTCACCCGTTAACTTTAGCAAGAATTTATAACTAGAATGATGTTTTGACCTAACAGCCTAACAACTGCAATTTAATAAAAACCTCATTCCTAAAAGATCAAACAATCAAGACCCATTTGAGGATGTGGGTAAGTGGCAGAGAAGCAAATTATGCTTTGTGGGTAAGTGGCAGGATTCTCTTTTTTTTCTAATCAGGCTCCTCATTCATTAACAGAATACAGTTACTAGTATAGAAATGTAGAAAAAATGCTGAGATCCATCCCCATCAAAGTTTAGCAAGTGTCAGAAACACTGTTTCCGTTAGGATCCATTCTGGTTGCTCATTAAATTTAACTAAACTAGGTAAAGCGGAAAGAATCTTCCCTTCAAATAAAACCACAAATATACAGAAAATTAGATGGCAAACAAATGGCAGAGACATAAAAAGTAATTAAATCACACAAGAACTGAAAAGAACAAGTAGCACAACATTCATGCAGCACTTTGGCTAACTTTATGAATAATTTAGAACAGAGAAAAGGTTGGAGAAGATGAATCACAACTGTGTTCATTATTATCGTCAAAAATGTAAAGAAAAGAAACTGAAATACTGATCTAAGTGGATATCAAAAGCATAACATTCTTTCAGGCATATGGTAACTAATAAGATTTACCTCCCTATGCCTTGCATTTTCAGCATCCTCAGCTTCTTGTTGTTCCTTAGCTAGTTTCATGATGTCATCCATAAAATTTTGTTCAAGACCTTCTAATGTTTGAGGCAGTGATCCCTCATTATACCCAGATTGCATCTGTTGTTCATGCGCTTGACCTCTTTGATCTGAATTAGTTTGTTTTTCTAAATCCTGCTTTTGATCTTCTCTTTGACCTTGAAATGATGAACGAGAAGCGTCACCTCTTTGGCCTGCATAGAAATGTTCAGCTCAAAACCAGCATAAAACACCATCTGAAATACAGAAATATCACACAAACTTCTTTATTGAAAGCAAGGGTGAAGTTTTTAGTTACAAACGGAATAAGTCCAGAAAAAATATGAAAAGAGCCACTGGGACCCACAAAATTTCCCTAATGTGCAAAGGAGGTAAATAGAGGTATGTCAAGAGCAGACCTGGTTATTTGCAACATTCCATGTCAACAATTGCATTCACGCGTGAGATTAGATATAGAGATTATGGATGATGTTCACAGCAGGACTATGACTATTCGTATCGACCAGTGCTGCACATTTTACGTGTAAGGGGCTTTCACATATAAACATAGAACCTGAATCTTAATAACACTAATGTTATTAGCCTGAAGATTTTTGGAATGGTTTCACAGATTTGTGTAAGTGTCTAAATGATATGTCTTTGACGGCAAATCATTGATTATGCAATCGTATTATTGTCTGAATGTGCCATTTATATGGCATGTATTGTTAACCATTATATCATTTATGATCAGCATAAAATTGAATAAAGTTGACAGAACACCAAACACCCATTTGTATACCACGGGTGCCTGACTTGACATCAGTGGGTATAATAAATGCTTGAAAAAGCAGTGATAAAACCTGCAGCCATTAGAACTCTGTTTTCTAGTATAATCAGAAAGAATTCTACAATAGAAGAATGTCATCAAAACTTGATGTCGCTCTGCAGAATTATCTGTTCTGGTGATTTTTTTCAACTTAATCCACAATATGTAAAAGCAAATAAACTATTTCATTCCCTCAACATCATAAAGCAGAAACAGAGAAACTGAAAGGAGAACAGCACCAGTTTGGAAAAGGAACGCAATAAAATGCAGATCAAAAATCAACACATTGGCTTGCCTTCATTGAATTGGTAAGGAGGTAGTTCCTCGGATCCTCTTTGTGCATCCCTATCCCATTGCCTTGAAGATCCATACTGATAGCCTTCCTCTGAATGCATGGATTCCTGCTGTCCAGGATAACGGCCCATGCTGGCATTATATTGTTGCCTCTGAGCAGCCATCTGATGCTGCTTCTGCATTTGATCCGCCATGGTTGCATTTGCGTTCGAGTTATTGTAGGATTGCCTTCTCATGGCTGGTGGATAAATCCTACTTTAATCTAACTTATCTGTCTGCTGCAAAAGAGAAAGGACAATCTGAGGCAGAAGACAGTGATTATTGATCTTACTACACACCTATCACATTGGGCAACACAGAGCGCCGACAACACGGAATTTACCCGAAAAAAACAAGCAAACCGCTACGATAGTGGCACCAGTCTCTTACGCTACCGGAAATAGAAAGATACTTTAAAAATATCAGGTAGTCTAAAATTCCTGATTTTTCATTTTGTACAGTTACCAAGCAAACAAAAGGCCAGTTGCAAGAAGCACAGTGTCCGTGTAAGTTCGATAGTATACATAGCATCGACAATCCACGCGAGCCACGGATAGTCAGACGAGATGCTTTGCCGGATTGGCGCAAAAAAAAGGGCAAGAGAATCTCGATCACCACCGCGTTTCCAATGGAAAGGCCAAGATTAAAAATTTCTGGAACAAATGGATTGCTGTAGAACGCGAGACGAGGAGCACGCGGCGAGAGAAGAACAGCTGAGAGGGAGCGGTAAACCCTAAATCATAGTTTGCAGGGAGAGTGCGCGCAGGGAGATGATGAGGAAAACGTATAACTTACCAGATATGTCTCGTGCTTCCGCGAAATCTGAGGTGTGGATGTGCCCGATCCGCCGGCTAGCTCGCCAGCGCTCCTTGCTCCGCCGCAGCCAGGGGATGGAATCTGTTCGTGGTGACTGTGAAAGCGAGCCTGTCGGGCCTGTCCTCCTCAGCTGCCAGGGACAGCAGCGACGGAAGCGTGGCCCGTTGCGGTGGGAGATTCAGCGTGCGTGGTTCGGCACCGAGCACCTGAACCTAGCCCGTATGGTGGCAGGTGCATTTGCGGCCGGGTCAGCCTGAGACGGTCTAAAGTTAGACCCGGTTGTGTTGCGGCCTTTTGGGCCATCGATATTGCACATATACTGCACGTGTTAAGCACGTGGTTTGCAAACAAAAGCAGGGACAATTGCAAAAGCTATAGAAGGTACCAAAATATAAATAAATTGAATAAGAGTCAAATGGAGTTAAAATTAAAGCCATATCGTTTTTGTTTCCGGATATAGTAGTTGACTTTAGAATTGAAATTGATTCCAATTCTAGATTAGACATTCTATAATTATGCCCAACTCTAGGCCCCTAGTTTGGTTCGGGAGCAAGTCTGGATTCCGCCGTCTTTTTGTGCCACGTCAGCACGATCCGGTTCGGGTTGGCGTAGATGGGTGTTTGGTTCAACATCCTGGAACAGCCTCGTTTCGGGGTTCCGTTATCCCGAAATCTGGACCAAGTCAGTCCCAGTCTGAGCAGAATTTTGTTTTTCAGTCCGGATTAGCTCGCCTCACACTCTCTCCTCTCGCCCCGACTCGTCTCACTCTCCTCTCATCCCCGACGCCCCCTTTGTTCCAGCTGAGGGAAGCAGTAGTTGCAGCTGCTCGAGGAAGACGATAACCAGTTGTGTCTATGAGTAGGTATGTTGTTGGCCGTCCACTCCTGCCCTCTTTCTCGACGGCGCTGTGTATTGTTGTCAGTCAGCCTCTTTTGACCATGTGAGTGGTAGCTTGTCCCCCTGTCTGTGTTGCCTCTGGGAGCGGTTGCCACTTCACAGGCCAAACAAGTCGTAGCAGATGTCGAAATGAAAGCAAGTAATGTAGTCGTGTTGTCCAATCTTGTCTTCTCCCAACGCATTTGACCATGGTTCTCCATTTTTCAAGGACAAGGAAGCTGGGGGAAGGGGCAAAGGCAAGAAATAAGCCCACATTCTACTATAAATTAGGGCCAGTGCTGGTCCAAGTGCTCCCATTTCACCTGCTCGGTGTTCTGAAGGTACTCTCAGACCCGTTCGATTCATCAACAGATTCTTCCATGTCTGACTTCTCTTCAGTACTTAGTAGGTAAGTCAATTTTTGTTCTTTCGGTTATTTTTGTGGGGTTGTGTTTCTCCTATCTTTCTCCTACCTTTCTTCCGGTTATCAAGATATACTAATTTTGTCTTTTTGTGTGTTGTTGCTCAAAACAGTGTGCACTTCGTGCTGGCGATGGCAATCTCAGGTATGTTCTTCCTCAATTTTTTTATTGTTGTTATCATCCTAATAGTCAATGTATGAATCCCTGGCCTATCCTCAAATTTTGTTGTGTTGTTGCTCATTTCTGATTATCATATGCATACATATATGTCACTCTCTCAGGATAGCTATTCTTTGTTGTTTATTCTTTATTACAGTATATGTATTATAGTTCTAAGATTTGTTTTCATTCATATTGGATTATAATCCACATTAGGTTTTACTCGGATGATTCTGATATTGGTTACAATTTGTGTATGCATATAGGATACTTAAATTATTGATTACAATTTGTGTATGCATATAGGATACTTAAATTATGTTCAGTCGTATTGTGTTTATCTTTTGTGGTTTTCAACAGATGAGTAACCCATGTGGACTAAATTAGGATTGATTCAACATGTTTTGTTGATGATCAAATTGTGTTATGTACAACTAATATGCTTTCTATCAATGTGGTAGCCCCATAAGTTTTACTAATTTCTTCCATCCCTTCTCTGTCACTATTTTGGGATAACTATTCTTTGTTGTTTATTCTTCATTATAATACATGTATTATCTCTCTTCGGTTTGTTTTCATGCACACTCAATTATAGCATATGTATGCATATGATAATTAAATTTATGTTTACTATTTGTGGTTTTTCAATGATGAGTGGCCCATG
The DNA here is from genome assembly GCA_963693085.1 of Alisma plantago-aquatica. Lineage (NCBI taxonomy): Eukaryota > Viridiplantae > Streptophyta > Magnoliopsida > Alismatales > Alismataceae > Alisma > Alisma plantago-aquatica. The sequence continues at coordinate 911,039,868 of OY856410.1, forward strand.
ATGATAGATCCAGGACAATCATTGTTACAACTCGTTCCTAGCTTTGCTAGTTATCCTAGAGATTTAAGATAATCTTAATGCTTGTCATGCTTTTGTTAGTAATATTATATGTTGTGTTTTATCTTAACTTTAGTAACCTTAAATACTTGTTTGGGCAACTCATAATCATGACTTAAGCATACTATAGAGATTTGAGTTGGAGTTAATATAGCATTAACCCATACAAGTATGCAAGAAGAGAGTTAATGATATTGAAGGAAATAATTAATAAATAATTTTTATTTGAAAATATTATCAAAATAATATTATAGAATTATAGAAAATTCAATTATGAATCTAACAAAAAAGAATGAACCAAATCGGAGTTAAAATGAGAGAATTATGTCATTTTTAGTAAACATGTACTGAGTGCCGCGACTGTGACGATGTGACGTGTGTCGCGACCGCGACACTGTGTCGTGTGTCGCGACCGCGACACTGTGTCGTGTGTCGCGACCACGACGGATGCCGCCCAAGACAACCAATTATAAATTGATCATATCTCGGGCTATACTTATCTATTTTCAATGAAACGAAGTGTGTTAGAATCACGATTTGATCATCTATCATCTCAGACTCTTTGCTCAATGAGGGCGACTTGGAAGGTCATTTTTGGGGCAATTTCTAGGAAGAACGTGAAGAACAACGGAAATCCAAGGGGGTTGCCATAAATTTGACTTGATAAGTAATTTTAACTGTTGATTCTTCCTTCTCTTCATTTTCCTTTGCTCAGAATCCCTAATCCAGCGAAGTTGAGGTTTGGGTTAACCTCTGATCTTCATCTTCTACCTACAGCAGAACTCCTTTAGGGTTGAAAGGAAGAAGAAACTGCTAATTTGCTAGGGTCTTGATATGGATTCGAGATTTTAGAGATGGGCTACATTTTTAAGGTGTTTCACACCTTAGGGTGAGTGGGTACTTCTTTTAAATAGTATATTGTACAAAAATGAGTTAAATCATCAATAATCTTCAATTGCTTAGTATGCGAGAATAAACCCTAAGTTACATGTTTGATCTAGCTTTTGCAAGATGATATGAATTGGATTATTTCTCTGTTGTGATGAATTTCAGGTGATGAAATCACATTAGAAATGGTTACAATCCATCTAAATGAGAATTCTTAAAGTAATTGTAGAGGTTATATGAATATACTAGAATTTAGGATTTTTGGCTCTGATTGAAATTGTTATATAATGAAATAGAGAAATTTGTCTATCTGGATGTCATTGATTATGAAGGATTGTTTATCGGAATGCATAGTACATATATTTCAGATATTATCTTGAATTTTGTGTGATGTGAATAGTGTTTGCTTGATATCCAAGTAAAGAGGGTGAAACCCTAGATGAGTGGAAAGTTGGAAATTTATGAATAGATATTGTGAAATCCATTTGAATTGCTTTCCTTAAAATCATATACTTTATTTATTTAGTGTTATTCTTGATGCATGATATCTCAGTGAATGGTGTGGAAACCCTAATTTAGCTTAATTCCAGGATTTCATACATATGTTCATTGTATATGACTTGTTGAAAACAATCTTTATTCAGTGCATGTTTATGACACATTGAATCCTTATGCAAGTCATGTGATAAGTGAATGAGGTAAATGAAACCCTAATGATAGGGTGTTTAGTGAATCAAGTATTGTGATATCAATATTTCTCAGTATGAGATGTGGTGATGCTTAACAGTTTAGTTGTGGTAAATATTATCAAATGGTCTATGAAACAAACGGTTTATAAAGCTAAACTAAGATATGTTGATGTGATGATTAAATTGTGAATTTAAAGAGTGAATTAGACATTTAGATGCCCTGAAGACTGTAGAATCCTTATAGGATGAGGCATGCACTGTGAGGAGGAAACAGTTTCTCGACTGGAGGTAGTCTAGGTCGAGGTAAATCGGAGTTCACTAGTAGGGTGTGGGGGTCTTAACCAGTAGGGAAGACTCCTTACAGTTGTGTGGTATCCAACACCAACTCGGGATGTTGGTGGTACCTGTGTTACATGTTGTAGTGATCAATGGTCGATAGGTCCACTAATGCACAATAAGCCTGAGGGCTTTGACTCACTGCCTGAGTACCCAAGTTGAGAGGTGGAGTCTGAGATATCCAGCCACTCCCATTAGCCACCAAGAGGAAGACGTGTCAAGGCCCGCTGTAGATGGGGTCTTACTCGAGATATAGGCTTAGGAACCCGGGCATGCTTCTAAGCCTTGTACAATGAGATTGTAGCTTGTTGTGATTCTTTTACATGTTGTGGTACACCTCATGTGGGTTCAAGGCATAATAAGATGAATGAGAGGTTAACCAAGTATGTGCAGTTATGGAATTATCATTTGTATGTTTCCAAGTTATTAGTTCTCTTTGATATTAATCAAGCATGTTCATGTATTGATTCAATGTTGTAGATATCCAGAGTATCTTGACATATTTATGTTTGCAAATGATTAATCTCTTTAAAGCTTACTATTGTTATAATTGATATCAATTGCTTAATAGTATATCTATAATTGTAATAGTGCTTTAAACTATTTCTATGAAGTACTCATTCACTGAGAGAGTAGGCTCACCCCTCTACTCACAATTTTTAGGGATAAATCATGGACGGAAGATGTCATTGCATCAGTGTAGATCTGCCACAGGAGTTAAGTATGATATTAGTTAAGTTCAGTCGGTCCATGTCACTCTAGGTCCTTGTATAGATGTGAGAAAGTTATAAATGATGTTGTGTATCTTTGTTTCCTTAATAAGAGAGAATGCATCTGATTATCATGTCATATGTACATGGAAGTGTGTGAAATAGAATGAATGTATGGTTGTGTATCATTAATGTTGAGATCATATTAGAGTAAACAAAGTTTAATTCTCTTATAAAGTTTGTTTATGTGATTGAATGCGAGAAAATAAAGAGTTTGAAATAAATGAAAAAATCATTGGGAGTGAACTTTGTATTAAGTATAATCCTCAAACTTATGCCCTAATCTCATGATTAGTGGTAATCATGGGGTGTGGGTGTAACAATCATCCCCATCTTTCACACTCTCTTTTACATGTATATCCCATAGTTGTTGTAGAAAATTAATTTTATGCAGACACCACCAAAATCATCTCACCTGCAACATGTGTATCCCATAGTTTTTCATTGATGATTGTCCCATGATGGTTGAATCAGAACTAGTTCTACTTTTTTGTTTGTGTTGATCATATTCTATTATAAATCTCAAGTTTGCGATTTTCTACAATCTCCCATCCCTTTGATGTCATTTTCTTGGTATAGACACTCTTTATTGTCTACTCTTTGTTACAATATATGTATTATAGCTTTGAGATTTGTTTTCATACAGATTGGATCGAAAACTATATTGAGTTTTTATCTATTGATTTTAATCTTGATTCAAATTTCTATATGCATATAGGATACTTAAATTATGTGTACTTGCTATGTGTTTATCATTTTTGGTTTTCTAGTGATTATTCGCCCATGATTATTGAATCAGGACTACATCTAATGTTTCGTTTGTGTTGATTAGATTGTGTTATGTCCAACTAATGTGATTTTGTTGAATGTGGGATCCCCATAAATCTCACAAGGTTTATTACATTCTCCCACTCCTTTGTTGTCACTATTCTAGGGTAGCTAATCTTTGTTGTTTGTTCCTCATTTTAGTACATGCATTAAGATATGAGATTTGTTTTCATACATATTGGATTATAAACCAAATTGAATTTTAGGCTATCATTTCTGATCTTGTTTATAATTTTCACATGCATATAGGCCTTGGATGACGTCCAGATGTTTTATATTTATCATTTACAATTTTTCATTGATGCTTGGCACGTGGCAGCTGAATAAAACAAGTTTTTCTTTTGATTTGTGTTTGATCTGATTGTGTTATGTCCAACCAATGTGCTTTTGTTGAACGTCATAGCCCCATAAATCTCAATTTTGGGGTTCACTACATTTTCCCATCCCTTTTTTTCACTATCATGGTATAACTATTCTTTGTTATCTATTCTTCATCACATTACATGTATTATAGCACTAAGATTTACTTTTATCCTTATTGAATTATCAATTCTGATCTTCAATTGTTTTGTATGCATATAGGGTGCTTGGTTATGTACAATTTTGGTGTGTTTATCTTTTGTTATTTTCTAGTGATAACTGTCCCATGATAACTGAACTATGACAAGTTCTACTTTTTTGTAAGTTTAATTATCTTTTGTTGAATGTGTTATCCCCATTAATCTCAAATTCGAATTTGCTACATTTTCCCATCCCGTTGTTGTCACTCTCCCGGGATAACTATTCTTTGTTGTTTATTCTTTATTCCAGTATACGTATTATAGTTCTGAGATTTGTTTTCATCCTTATCGGATTACAATCCACATTAGGTTTTAGTCATATGATTCTAATATTGGTTACAATTTCTATATGCATATATTTTGTATTTTTCAACGGATGAGTAACCCATGTGGACTAAATTAGGATTGATTCAACCTTTTTGTATTCTTTCTTTCAATGTAGTAGCCCCATAAATCCCTTCTCTATCACTATTTTGGGATAACTATTCTTTGTTGCTTATTCTTCATTATAATACATGTATTATCTCTCTTATGTTATGTATAACAATATACTTCTCATTGTTGCCCAAAACCAGTGCAAAACAAAACTTCTGTGTTCACCAAATATACTTCTGAATTTTACCTCATTAAATTGCCCAAGAAAAACATCAACAAATCACTCAATTTCTGATTCACTATTCCAATTCATTGAATTATTTGCTAACATCAAATCACTCAAATTGAGCTGATCATATCATTTTGATCAACACAATTAACCTACCCAAACCAAACTGAATTTGAACGTGTATTATCCAACAAGGTTAATATTTTGGATATTGTGTATTTCATATAATTATACCTCTCAGACATGTGTAAAGAAATTTACTTCAATCTTATACACTAATTAGGTTATTAGACATGTTCATATAATTGCCTCTCATAAGTCATTAATTATTCCATCTCATGTCTTTCTCCCAATAGAATCAGACGAACCTTTTCTTTGTTTTTTTGTTCTTCCTCAAAACGATCTGGACTTCCTGCTAGAAAATGTGGATGACAATCTCATGTATTCTCAGCCTTCATTTTTTTTATTGTTCTGATTCTCCTAATATTATATGTTTCCCTAATTCCCTCTAAATTTTGTGATTTACTACTCCCATCCCTTTATCCCAATGTACCTTCATAGCTATTATTTGTTGTTAGTTTTTCATTACAGTATATATATTACCATTCAAAAATTTTGTTTTCATCCATATTGGATTACAACCCACATTAGGATTAAGTGTGTTGATTCAGATATTGACTACAATTTTTGTATGAATATAGGTAACTTCAATTGTGATTTTTCATTGATGATTGTCCCATGATGGATGAATATGAACTAGTTCTATGTTTTTGTTTGTGTTGATCAGATTTTGTTATAACTCTCAAATTTGGGGTTTATTACAATCTCTCATCCCTTTGATGTCATTTTCTTGGTATAGACACTCTTTATTGTCTATTCTTTGTTACAATGGGCATTGTTTGTAGGGTACGACTACCACTAAAAATACAAATTGAGTTGATCATATCAGTTTGATCAGCACCATTAACTTGCCCCATTTCCTACTTTTTTAAAACTGATCTAATTTTGATCAAGTTAGATATGATTCGATCATTATCAGTATAAGTTATCAACATCGCTTACTTGTATATGTGTGTTATCTTATTAGGTTATGCATGTTTTACAGTTATTAGGTCATTACACGCGTTCATATAATTCCTACTCAAATGCTAATACACTTTGTTACAACAAAGCTCATATATAATGACCACCTTGTACTAACATGGTTGTCCCATTAACCTCCCTATGAGACGATCCTTTATTTCTATAAAACACCTATGTGACCACCTAAGTTGTGCGTATTAATAACCATCCAAATCATTATTTTAAAATTACTATAAACACCACTCAATGTCATTATATATTGCAACACATACACAAGTACGTCTTTCGCAGACCCCAAGTTCCATATTGTATGGTCGAGAGAGTCTGATGGCGCTCTAGTTTCAACATTGCGGAGGAAGCATGACATAGGCAGGTATATTGACGACCAGTTTACTAGGGACGCTTGGAGGGAGACATTTCGTGATTTGCAAAATAGGATGGGGAGGTCGGGCGGTACGTTAGATCAGGGGTCAAAACGCAGTGGAAGAACTTGAGGAAGGACTACGCCAGATTGAAGCTTGTCACCAACAAGAGTGGCGTCAGATGAGATGATATTAGGAACAAGCCCAAGCTACCTGACACCCCTGAGTGGAGGGAGAGCCTTGCATTATGTACAATAATCATCCCTGACCCCAAAAGTAATGTCCTACATTTACATATAAATCTCCCTGACCCCAAAAGTAATGTCCTACTCTGATCTAATCAATTGTACCGCATCATATGTTTGTTGTGCATCTTTGATCTGCTGTCTCAGCGTAGGCTTGACTTGCATCTGTGCTAAAAGTCCAGCTAACGAAGAAACTTCCATTTGTACATTCATCTGTCGCAAGGAAACAAACATATCACGTCTATTGCATACCAGGGAACTCAATTGTGCCTTCTTCTTTGTAGAAAGAGAAGAAGACTTTCGGCTAAGAGCATCAGCTACCACATTTGCCTTACCAGGATGATACTCGATAGTGCAGTCGTAATCATTGATTAACTCCATCCATCGACGTTGTCGCATATTCAACTCTTGTTGCGAAAAGATGTACTTCAGATTCTTATGATCAGTAAAGATCTAACATACTTCCCCGTAGAGATAATGTCTCCAAATCTTTAGCGCATGAACCACTGCTGCCAACTCCAAATCATGAGTCGGATAGTTCTCCTCGTGTTTCTTAAGCTGTCGCAAAGCAAAAGAAACCACATGATCTTCCTGCATTAGCACACAACCTAAACCTTTCTTGGAAGCATCGCAGAAAACAACATAGCCCTTCCCAGGATCTGGCAGGTTTAACACTGGAGCACTGGTCAGCTTCTCCTTCAAGCTTTGGAAGGCTTTCTGGTAAAGATCATCCCAAACAAAAGGTACATCCTTTCTGGTCAACTTTTTCATTGGCAACACAATCGCACTGAAGTCCTTGATAAACCTCCTGTAGTATCTTGCTAATCCAAGGAAACTACGAACTTCAGTCGGCGTCTTCGGTTGTTCCCAATCTACAACAGATTCCACCTTATTAGGGTCCACTTTGACTCCTTCAACAGATATCACATGACCTAAGAAAGTCACTTCTCCCAACCAGAATTCACACTTACTGAACTTGGCATACAACTGATGTTAACAAAGAAGAGTCAAAGCTAGATGAAGATGTCGCTCATGCTTTTGCCTGTCCCGACTATAGATCAAGATGTCATCTATAAAGACTACAACAAACTGATCTAGAAACAAACGGAACACTCTGTTCATCAAATCCATGAAAACAACAGGTGCATTGGTTAGTCCAAACAGCATAACCACAAACTCGAAGTGACCATACCTCGTCCTGAAAGCTGACTTTGGTATGTCATCCACCTTAATCCTCAACTGATGGTAACCGGACCATAGATCAATCTTCGAAAACATTGTAGCACCATGCAACTGATCGAACATATCATCTATCCTCGGTAACGGGTACTTGTTCTTGATCGAGACCTTATTCAACTGTCGGTGGTCGATACACAACCGCATCGATCTGTCATTTTTCTTGACGAACAACACTGGAGAACCCCAAGGCGACGTACTCGGTCGAATGAAACCTTTCTCCAACAACTCTTACAACTGCTTCTTAAGCTCTGCCATCTCTACCGGAGCCATTCTATACGGTGTCTGTGCAACTGGTTGTGTTCCTGGAACCAGATTGATCTCGAAATCAATCTCCCGGGGTGGAGGAACACCAGGGAACTCATCCGGAAACACGTCGACAAACTCTCGAACAACTGACACCTCCTCGAGACTAGGACCTTTCGCCTTGGTAGCCACAATGGTATCCACAACATGAGCTAGAAACACCTCACATCCTTGTCGTAGCAACTTCTCTACCACCATGGCTGATACCAAACATGTTGGAAGAATCTTCCTATCTCCCTGGAAGATCCATCTCTCTCCACCATCGTCAAACACGGCCTGCTTGGAACCACAGTCCAAAACAACCTTATACTTCTCTAAGGTATCCATTCTAAGGATAACATCAAAACCGTGCATATCAAGTGGTATAAGATCCACTTGAATGTTGTGTCCCGAAAAAGACAAGACACAAGATGGACACTCTTCTCGAAGCATCGAGGAACCATCAAGAGGGGTTTCTAACAACAAACTATCCTTCTTACAACTAACATGTAAATGACAGTTTTCAAGCATACTATAGACGATAAAAGAGTGTGTAGCACCCGAGTCAACCAGAACAGATATGAAGCAAGAAGAAGACATATCATAATGAAATAACTCCATCTGACCTGTCACCACTTGCGGGTTGACTATCGCCTCTGGCTGATTCATAGCGTAGAATCGAGTCATTGCTTGCTGTCCACGTCCTTTGCTTCCTTGAGCAGACGATCCAGCTTGCAACGCTTGACCGCGTCCTCGTCCTCTGCTACTGCTAGGTTGTTGTATATCTGGTCCTTGTTGATTCTGTCTTGGCTGCTGCGTCACTTCAACCTCTTTATTTGGGCAATGTAACTTGAGATGCCCGGTCTGACCACAAAGATAGCATGCCCTATCTTCAAACCGTGGCCTAGATGGTCCTATCACTACCACTGAAGCTGTACTATGTGCCTTAGATGGCGAAGAAACATAACCTCTTCCCTTACTCGGAGACCACTGCGACGGTGCACTGGAACCTCTCATCACAAAAGGTGTTGAAAACTTGGGCTTCTTGAAGCCACCAAACCTCTGGCCCTGGAATTGAGCAGGCCTCTTCTTAGACATGGATTCTCTTTTCTCCCTTACTGACCTTTCAATCCTCCGGACGGATTCCACAAACGTAGCAAACCACTCTCTATTTTTCAAAGCAGAAACATGTGTTGTTAATTCATAACTCAGACCCTTCTCGAAACGTCTGATCCACTCCTCATCTGTCGCTGCCATATGAGGACAAAACCTCAGCATGTCCATGAACTTAGCCTCGTACTCGGTGATGTTCATCGTTCCTTGTCGCAGGCGCTCAAACTGACTGATCTTCTCATCCACATACGTCTTCGGAAAGTATCTGCTGACGAACTCACGCCGGAAAACCTCCCAACCGATCACCTCACCAGGTCGCTTCTCTTCCTCGATGGTCCACCAGTGACCAACACTACCTTTCAGAAGGTAGACAACGTGCTTTACTTTGTCTGCTTCGGGGATGTCGAGGATTCAGAAAGCCTTCTCAAGACTTGTCAGCCACAGATCTGCATCCGCTGGATCAGTCGTTCCAGCATAATTCGAAGCTCCGACTCGGCAAAGTCGCTCGAAGGTTTTCCCAATACCTGATGCTTCTCCATGGGGAGCATATGCTCGCGGAGGAGGCAGTGGCAATCGCTCAACCATGAGATTCATCGTAGCCATCATCTGCTCCATAAGCTGTTGATAGGCAGGATGTTCAAGAATGGCTGGGTTAGGTTGGGGGACCTCAGGCACCCGATCTTCATGTGCCTATCCAAAAGCTCCATCAACTGATGCAACATCGTTGTTCTCGGCAACGTGTTCTTCATGGTTTCCAGACATCTTGACTTCTCTTCTGCTGAGGGCAGAAGATGATTGTAAGAAAATCTGAAAAACTCACAAGAACAGACTCAACCTAGTCCTAAATCCCTATAGACTCGGCGAACCTAGGGCTCTGATACCAAAACCTGTGGCAACACATCCCACTATCACATAGACAGCGAGGTGTTACACGAAAATGTGCGGAAAACACCATAACCACAGATTACCAAAACACGGGTTAATTAAAACAGATTGCGGAAAGCGGATAAACTGAGAAACCATAACATATAGGTCCTCGTCCTGCAAGAAAATAAGTTATATAATCATTTACGAGTCCTGATACGTGTCAACAGCTTAGAGCAACAACTGTCTTGTCATCACATGAGTTCATCACCTGTTATATATACATAAAGGCCCACATCCGGCCAACAGCAGGATATACAAAGGATCAATAGCTATACATTGTGAGACAACGTCAAATGCTCCTAAGGACCTGAGAGTACATGGATGACTCTAGACTCTACTACAAAACACCAAAAAAGCATCATATCCATCGCTTGCCTCCTACTGCTCGTTTTGCTGCTCGGCTGCAACTCTGTGACCACCACCACGCCTAGTTCGAACACCTGAAAACCAGTGGGGTGAGACAATCGAACATTGTCCCAGCGAGAAACATAACTCCCCGCCGAAACTATAAAACCAGAAGGGTAAAGCAACAACAGAAGATAAATAGTAAAACGTAGAATAATAACAGTCTATGCAGCAAGGCTATCCGCACCATCAAGCTTACCAGGATGTATGGAAGACATATCATTAACTATCTCTTTATGGAACATAAGATTATAAGATCTTCTCGCATAACATGAGGAACATATAAGTAATTGTATGTATAACAAGGTTAACTACGCAAGCAAGGCCTCAACCAATGTTCTGTGTTTTACCTTAAGCAATAAATACTATGCGGCTGGATTACGTATTTTTATGCCCTGAGGAAGTAAACTGTACCGTTCAAATCCAACCAACAGCTGCGAAACCTGGAGCCGGTGCCATACAAGGTCAATGGAAGAGACGGACTCCACGACCTCCCACCTCGTGGTTAGTGTACGAGTACAATACAAGCAGGACCGCAGTCTCATGCTGAAGTGGTCTTAACCACAAGGTCAGCTCCATAGGCTACCCATCCTCTAGCCCGCCTTGGTACATGTCACAGTGCTAGTATATCTGAGCCACGGGCCTGTTCACCGTGCTCTGAGCCATGAACGCATTCATGCTCCACATATCACATATCCTGAGCCATGGGCCTATTCACCATGCTCTTCACATACCCCAAGTCTTCAGCCAAAGCTGCACTCGAATCCTCACTATTTTAGGCTAGGAGAAACCTCACATACTCAACAATATGCGCTCCGGGTTAACCCGTAGGAGAACCCGTTTCACCATCACCAGCTCCTGACGATGATGGATCTATGGCCAGGGAAACTGCATGATATATTCCATTGTGATTAATTATTATCTTTTAAATGGATTGCAACATTCAACCAAATTATATAACATGTAAACTATAACAGGAAAACAACATAAAACTCAATGTTATGCTTTTATTGTAATCACATCATCCTGATCCATCACAAGGATCCAGCAGTACATGTTATCACTTGGCCTCTTGTCAATCATCCATATCCATCTCAAGGATCACCACATACCATGGGATCTCAATCCCTCATCACATAGTGCCACTGCCTCTCAAGGCTTACATTATCATCATGGGATAGCAATTCCCAGTACTTAGTCATGTGCATCATACAGATTATTTCAACATCAAGAGTAACAGTCACAACAGAGTTACTACACATGTACATATACCTCATAGCCCTTTTTAGCTGGCTAAGCATCACTTGCATGATTAGTAACAACAATCATAGGCTTCAATAGTAGGACCGTGTTATCAGTATAAGGTGACATTTGATGATTATATACTATCTAAATCGAACATCAACTTATGATCATATGCATAAGGTACATCACTAAGCAAACCATATTACATGCTTACCCTTATTCTCCTCAGCATTAACAGATAATCAAGGTAATCTCATTCATGTGTATAGTCATGCACAGATAAATGAACAAGCTTTATTATAATGAACGCTATTAAGCATGCAAGGAGTCACCATCGTTTTAACAAGGATATAATGCATCATAACGACTTTCCTCACTAGAAGCACCAAGAACCCTCACTAAAGGCTGTATCGGGCAACATTCCCTCACCTATTGTTCATCTCATAGTGTTCCTCATATAACGACCGTCACACTAGGACCTATCGGCCAAGTTCACAATGCTGTGTCGGGCTGGCAACAACAACAAGGCGTGCAACATCAAGGGAAACCAAACGTGTGACGGGGTGTCGGGCACCCAGCCCTAACGGGCAACGCTTGTGTTGGGCAGCAGAGCAACGCCCGTCACAAGGGGCATATCGGGCAAGGTTATACCACAAGAGGTATCGTCCAAGGGTTCATCTCAAACTATCATCACAGACCTATTGTCCAGCCATCCAAACCATGGTCTAACGACCGTCACAGGGCAAAGTGATGGTGTGACGCCTGTCACAGAGACCAGGTATCGTCCACCACCAGCACTTCATGTGTCGCTCAAAGGTCTAGGTCAAGAGGGTTGTCAGGCAACACCTCCCCACACTCATAATGACCAAGGTATCACTCACAAGATCAACATCTACCTCGAGCACAAGGGCACCCAAAACCCTAAAGGGTCAAGAAAATGGCTCACCTCAATTGACTAGGAAAGAGGGGTCTTGCACATCAACTTTCCCCAAACTGCAACACAAGGAAAACCCTATAAAGAACCACCACTATCACCAAGCTCACCCTTCTAGTCCATGGTGAGAGGAGAGTGTTGCTCAAGCAACTAGAACACAAGCTCACCTCTCAACTTAAACGAGGGAGGGGTGTTGCTCATGATGCTAGGGCTCAAGCTCACTCCTCAAGACCTAGGAGAGAAGAGAGTATTGCTCACCAAGGAACCCTAGAACACATGGTTCGGCCAACAAGAACAACTAGGCAAGGAACAAAGCTAGCAGCATATAAGAACATGAAAGGAGGTAGTATAGTTAGGGTTAGGAGTTATGCAACCCGCCTTAAGCAAGCTCCAAGCTCCAAGGAAGGGTCGGCCACCAAGCTAGCTCCTCCAAGGGTGTCGTCCACCAAGCTTGCAAAGGAGAAGGGTATCGTACACCAAGGTAGAGGAGGATAACCAAGAGACTAAAGGATCCCTAGCAAGAGGAAAAGAACACTTATATAGAAGGGAAAGGAGGAGAAAACAAGGTAGAGCCAAGCAAGGTGTCTTCCTCCTAGGGACACTTGTCCTAGTGTACGAGCCACCACTCTAGCAAGCCCTAAACACATGTCCAAGGCTATTGCCACATGCAAGCATCAAGCACCAAGTGTCCACTAGTGGTGACACAAACGAGGTCAAGGCTTGGTCAAAGGCTCATGGGTGACACCACCACTCCTCTAGGCCGACACACTCCACACTGGGCGACACAGCCTGGGCGACACAAACACCTCCTGGCCGATACAAGGGTCCAACAAGACAAAGGCAAAGCTCAACAAAGCCCAACAAGGTCAACCAAGCCCAAAGGAACTCAAGCAACGAGCCTAAACCTTCCTCTATACACTAGAGGAAGCAAAGAGAGAGAGAAACACCTCACAAGGTGACAAACTTGCCCACAAACCCTAGACTTGGGTTATTTGCAAGTAGCACCTCCAACTCTCAACAAAGCACAACCAAACCCTAATCACCACCCAAGGTGATTAGCAAGCAACAAAGCATCAAGGTTAAGCAAAAAAAACAGGGTAAACCATAAATGAAGGTCAGGGTCCTTACAAGCTAACCCCCTTCAAGGGATTTTGTCCCCGAAATCCAAAGAGAAAAGTGAGGGATACTTCCTCCTTATCTCCTCCTCAAGCTCCCACGTGGCTTCCTCAACGCCACGATGATGCCAAAGAACCTTCAGAAGAACCAGGTCCTTCCTCTTCAGCTTCTTGACCCTTCTGTCAAGGATTGCCACCGGACCTTCCTCGTAGGTCACATCTTTATCAAGCTCAACTTCGATTGGCTGTATCATTGTTCCTGAATCTGGATGACTTTTCTTCAACAAACTGACATGGAACACTGGATGTAACCTGTGCAACTCTGGCGACATCTCTAACTTGTAAGCTACTTTGCCATCACGTGCTATGACTGGATAAGGCCCCATATATCTAGGTGCGAGCTTACCCTTCTGACCAAACCTTAACACACCTTTCCATGGCGAGACTTTAAGATACACTTTGTCTCCTACCTGGAACTCCAAAGGTCGTCAACGATTGTCTTCATAAGACTTCTACCTGTCCTGTGCCACTTTCAACTGTTGCTGTATCACTTTGATCTTTTCTGTTGTCTGTTGTACTAACTCAGGACCTAACAGCTGATACTCACCAGACTCATACCAACACAAAGGGGACCTGCACTTCCTTCCATACAAAGCCTCATAAGGAGCCATGTCAATGCTCCGCTGATAACTGTTGTTGTAAGCAAACTCTATCAAACTGAGATGTACGTCCCAACTGCCTAGAAACTGCAAAACACAAGCTCGAAGGAGATCCTCCAAAGTCTGAATAGTCCTCTCAGACTGTCCATCTGTCTGCGGGTGAAAGGCGGTACTGAACCTCAACTGCGTTCCCAACGCTTTGTGCAACTGTTCACTCGTGAACTGAGGACCTCTGTTAGAAACTATCGTTGCTGGCACACCATGCAAACATACTATCTCATCCACATAAACTTGAGCGAGCTTTTCGGCTGTATACGTCGTCTTTACTGGTAGGAAATGGGCAGACTTCGTCAATATGTCCACCATCACCCAAATGGAATCATGATTCCTAGTTGTCCTGGGTAGACCAACTACGAAATCCATGGTTATATGATCCCATTTCCACTGCGGTATCGGTAAGGGTTGCAACGTACCTGCTGGCTTCTGATGTTCAACCTTCACTTGCTGACATACCGCACATCTAGCCACGAACTTGGCTACATCTTTCTTCAAGCCGGGCCACCAATACAAATCCTTCAGGTTATGACACATCTTGGTGACACCTGGATCCATATCATACATCGATGTGTGTGCTTCCTCGAGCACTAACTTTTGCTGATCATCTGCATATGGAACCACCATCCTATCACGATAGAAAACTAGCCCATCCTCGGACACATGGAACCCATCACGCTTTTCACTGCCGAACTCTGATCTGATCAACTTTACCGCATCATTTGTTTGTTGTGCATCTTTGATCTGCTATCTCAGTGTAGGCTTGACTTGCATCTGTGCTAAAAGTCCATCTAACAAAGAAACTTCCATCTGTACATTCATCTGTCGCAAGGAAACAAATATATCTCGTCTATTGCATACCCCGAAACTCAACTGTGCCTTCTTCTTTGTAGAAAGAGAAGAAGACTTTCAGCTAAGCGCATCAGCTACCACATTTGCCTTACTAGGATGATACTCGATAGTGCAGTCGTAATCATTGATTAACTCCATCCATCGATGCTGTCGCATGTTCAACTCTTGTTGTGAAAAGATGTACTTCAGATTCTTATGATCAGTAAAGATTTGACATACTTCCCCGTAGAGATAATGTCTCCAAATCTTTAGCGCATGAACCACTACTGCCAACTCCAAATCATGAGTCAGATAGTTCTCCTCGTGTTTCTTAAGCTATCGTGAAGCAAAAGAAATCACATGATCTTCCTACATTAGCACACAACCTAAACCTTTCTTGGAAGCATCGCAGAAAACAACATAGCCCTTCCCAGGCTCTAGCAGGATTAACACTGGAGCACTGGTCAGCTTCTCCTTCAAGCTTTGGAAGGCTTGCTGGCAAAGATCATCCCAAACAAAAGGTACATCCTTTCTGGTCAACTTTTTCATTGGCAACGCAATCACACTGAAGTCCTTGATTGTTATGACCCGTTTCAAAGCTTATCGGTAAGCATCATGATTTGAGCATAATTAAAGTTATTTGAGCTAACTTATGTGATCATGTGATGGTTAGTGCATCATTAACTTGATTTAGTTGAATTAAGCACATAAGATCAATTAGTGCATAATTAAGATGATTAATTTGAGTAAAGTAATAATTGGATGCAATTGGAATGTTGAATCAGTAAAACAGTATAATTAGCATGTTTTCATGCATTGGGTTTGTAGTAGGCCTCATTCTTGAAAATATGCAAAAGAAATCACCTGATTTGGACTTTCGAGTCAAAAGTTATGATCTTTTCCGATTTCAGGGTTGAAATTGCAGAATTTCCAAATATTTTCTTTATAAACCTTCCTTTATTTCCAGTTGATTATCCGATTCATTTCGTTTTGTTGGAGGCGGCGCACAGGAGTGCAGCTCCGCAGGCGATCGTAGGGCGATCAGTCGGCCGATTTCCAGATTTGTTCCGGTTACCTTTCTTCTCTTCTTCTTTCCTCCTTTCTTCTTCTCCCACCATCCACTCTTCCTACCTTCCTAAGCTAGCTGCCGCATAGCAGCTTGGCTGCGGCAAGCTGCAGCTTGCACAGCGGCCGTGCGTGGCCTAGAGGAGGTGGATTTGGGGCGGCCAAACTCCTGATCTAAGATTTGGATCTCGGCTAGAAGGTTTAAACCACAAACCACCTTCAATTCAGCCCAATATAGCTTCTAGCAATGGATTTCAGATGGAGACGTAAAGCTCCTATTCCGCAAATATGAACAGTGAAGATTTTAATTCAAAGGAAGAAGACGATCCGAAATCGCCCGGAATTTGACCCTGAACGCATCTCCGGACGAATCCGGACAGACCAAATCACTGTGAGTAGAGTTTCATTCATTTATCATTAATAAACTCAGGCGTTTGAATATTTCCAGTTATGTGCGCGAATTACGCTGATAACAAGCGTTATCAGGCGTAGGGCAGCGTTTGGCGTCGCCCGACTTTTTATTTCATAAACTGCTTCTAGACACTGTTATATGATTAAATTTAGCATTTGAACAGTATGGATTGAATCAGTAGATTTATATGGTCCATTGGAACCTAAATTGCTCATTTGAATGTTGAAATTAGAAATTCATGTCTGAAAATGGTATGATTTAGGGTATGAACCCAGACAATGAAGATTTCTGATAAATTATCAGATGTACGATTTCAAAGTTGATATGAATAAATAAAATATGCATGAAAACCCTAGTTGCATATATCTTTTGACATTAATATGTGTAAATTGATATTTACATGAAATGGCACATTTCTCTGAAGTATTACCAGAAATTCTCAAGTATTGTTATTAAATTGTATTGTGATATGTAATTAACTCTTAATTGAGTTAAGTGATGCACAAACCAGGATTTGGGTTAATGTGCACGTTTTTCGAGAATTTTAGAGAATTGACAAATGTTGAGTATGATTCTTATATGTGAAGTAAATTTCTTTAATTTGTGCAATAAGATGTTCAATTGCGTAAATTCGCTATGTATGTGCCAAATTGAAATAAGTTGGGTTATTTATGCATTTCTAATTTGTATGAATGCATGGTATGAGAATTTCTCAGAAATTACAATGATTTGAAATATATTGCTCTGTCAGTTTAGAATGACAGTGTATTGTGATCTGATATGAAATAAGTAAATGTGGTATCATAGAGAAACCAGAGTTCGGAACAAGAACATGAGTTATGTATTTCAGATTAATGTGTTCTATAATAATAAAATAATAGACTTAGGTGCCCCAACACCGTAGAACCCCATTGCGTGGTTTGTACCTTTGGGGTAAAACGGTCAGCCCTGGGGATACGCCCAGGCATCGGAGACTCATGTCCAACAAATACCGAATGTCTCGGTGACACGAAGTCTGAGAGGTAGGATCCCGGTCAGCCCTGGGGATACGCCCAGGCATCGGAGATCCGAGAGAATGTCCCGGTCAGCCCTGGGGATACGCCCAGGCATCGGAGACTTAGAGACCCTCCGACTGTGCACTACAGGTTGCGGGAGGAGTCCAGAGCACTCAGAGTTAGTGCAGTGAGGCCTTGTGAGCCTGAGAGTCCTGTGCAGACCAGGACGAGAAGTCAGACTTAGCATTTCCCGGGTGTGTCGCTAAGTCTTGTACGGTGGGATCGTAGTTCGCTACAGATCTTCATATGCAGAGTGCGCTGCATATGTTTGGGGCATAACTAAAATATAATCGTATAGGATCACAGTAAATTTAATATGTTAGTAATTTAGAATCTTCTGTGTTAGTTGTTAATAATTGCCTAACTAATTAATATGTGCAATTCCTGATATTTAATGCTTACAGTTATGTGATACCTGTTGTTGTATAGAAATATGAATATTGCCTGATAGAATTATTATGCCATTAGAATTGCTCAGTATAGAACTGTTCTTATGCTTTATTACAATTTTATATATCTGATGAGTTGTTTAGTGATAGCTAAATGAAAAACTATTCACTGAGCGAGTAGGCTCACTCCTCTACTCAAACATTTTTAGGTCAGCGACAGTTCCAGGAATCTGAAAGATCTTACCACCCTAGTCAGTAGAAGGTATATGTAGTTAGTTTAGATATAGGTCTCTTAGTCCTTTCCCCTCGATCCTTGGGATATGGTGTGGGTGAGAGAAAATATGTATGGCGAATGTGTAAAAGGTGTAAATTAACTGTTATGTTTACTTTCTGTTAAACAATGTTACATGTTGTAAACTATGTTTATGTTCTCTAGCTAGGTTAATTGAAATGCTTCCGCAATAGTTTATCATGTTTTAGTTCACAACAATAATCCGGATATCATTACGAGGTTTTAAAAAGAAAAAGTTCTCAGTGATTTGTTTATGTGATAATCCCTCCGTCGCGCCCTAATCTCGTGATTAGTGGTTAGTGTGAGATCGGGGTGTGACATCTTGGTATCAGAGCATAGGTTGAGTATATGAATACTCTAAGTCAAGGTCAGGGGACGATAAGAGACCAATAGGATTAGGACTTAAGTGTCTTCCTTCTAACTGCAATTTTCTAACAGGAAGTGTTCTGTTATACTATTGCAGATGGCAGGAAGAGGATGTGGTCACGAGAACCAAGTAAAGAGTTTATGTTGAATCGTCAGGGATTATTAGGGTCGAAAGATAAAGTTATAAGTGAGAAAAATAAGAAGTGATATGTCTTTAGCTCTGGGAGGTCTGAGTGTTTAGATACCTTGGCCAGGTGTCTGAATACTTAGATTGACCAGTATCAAGCTACTCTGTCTATTCTTCTCTGGATGCCCTGGCCAGGTATGCAGAGGAAGGATAGGCTAGAGAGAAACCCTAGAAATCTTAGGGTTAAGAAACTGGAAATTTATGCAGGAGTAAGAGATTAAACATAGGATGTGATGCAACTTTTGCTTTATATTGCTTATTTGATTGGAAATCATTAGAAATACTCTTATATGTATGGATTTAAATTTTCAGTTTGTAGAATAAATATGATCCTTTTATATTGATTGAGTGTCATGAAGTGATTTATTTATTGTTTATATTCTTTGTATTAAGTAGACCAGAAGTTATGTTTAAATGAGTCTGCCCTAAGTGAATATTCTTTCCACATGTTTGAGATTAATAGGAGTTGGTTAATCCTGAGCAGCTCTTGGCTTCAGGACTGCAGGTTCGGCCTGGTCCGGCTGGCAGGATGCGTTACTGAGATCTAATGACTCCTATTAATAATATAATAAAAGTAGATTCTAGATAATTTAGACCCGAATCATGGTGAAAATGTATATACAGTAAGATGTTGAGATATAAGAGAAAGATTAGAACAACTAAGAATTAGTTGGAACTGATATCGGAGACCCAACATTGGGACCTCATATGAGCAATCCTTAATTAGAAATAAAGGAACACAATAAGGGTCTGGTTAAATTTAATGATTATGTGAGAAATACCCTTAATGGTACTAATCAATAATGCATAACCAATGCATGGATCCAATACATGATTAGTAAACCCTAGTGGAGGGTGTATCATTGTGAAACCCTAGTTGAGGGTGTATCATTGTGATTGTTTATAGGCAACTTTATAAGTTATGCCTTAAACCAAGATAAGTCCATATCATGTGAGATAGCTGGACAATTCTAATGTGTGGCATATGCATTATATGCTAAGGGTGAGTATTCTGTGATAGAATTCATTAAGAGGGGAGATACCTTAATACAAGATAAAGTTGGCTAACTCAAGAGGGTCTGAATTAATGAGAAATGGGGAACCCTAACCCTAATTTGGGGAAAAAGGGAATGATAAGCCCTGTTTGATAGTGAACCCTAATTCCTGGTCAAGAAATGATGGTATTACTATTGTATCACATGATGTGATGAATATCTTGTATGACTGTTATCATGCCTAATAACCATGCAGGTATGATGAGATGATGAATATAGCCAAGTTTGGGCTGTGACATTTATATAATAAATGTTGATTGGCTTTTTGTGTGTTGATGTTGTTGTTGCTTAATAAAAGTAATAATGTGTACGGATTTTATGAACCATGTGAACAAGTTGTTGCCTAGTGAGAGGTGACAAGATGTGAATGGCCTTGTGAGCCATGTGAATAAGTTGTTGCCTAGTGAGAGGTGACAAGATATGAATGGCCTTGTGAGCCATGTGTGATACTTGGGTAACAAGTATCATGTTTATTTGTAGCATTTGTGTTAATAAGTTATGCTAGAGAACTTGGCTGATGTTACATTTCTGTTATATATCTATAGTTCATTGATGATTATTCATATCTGTTGTATCCATTACAAGTAGATGGATGAACTTATGAGATCTAAAGTTTGATTTCAAACTAAGGGAGTAAAGTCATATCACAATAACATTATGCTACTGACAAGGACCAAACCCTAGAATGTTTAGAGTTGAAGTAGTTCAAGGGACTTCGCTAGTGATTTGACCTTGAATACTAGCATCTCTATAAAACAAAATCATGAGATTTGCACTATGAAAAGTAAACTAGTATTGATAGTAATCCAGGGTTTAAAGGTAGTTAATCTGATAGGTAGATAAACAATATGAAAATGACTCGGAGAAAAGAGTAAGATATAAATTTGAAATGTAACAATAAGTAGTAGCATAGAATGAGGAGTACTACGCGATACATGATCTGAAGTTAGTTGTTGTAGTTCATGCTCTTATGACACAACGTCACTATCTTTATGATGTGACGATAGATTGTCACCTTGGGAAGGCGAATGTGGTAGTTGATGCCCTAAGTAGGAAGTCTAGTTCAACAGTGAATGTATTTTCCATGGCATGTTTCAAAAGAGACATGCTAGTGGAAATGTGAAAGTTGAACTTAGACTTTGGGGTGACAGAACAGAGTGGTTTGATTGCACAGATGTAAGTCAAACCTACTTTTTATGATCAAATCAAAGAACTTCAGTAGAATGATAGTGAGTTACATCAGATCATGCAGGATATGACAAAGGGAAAAAGACCGGAGTTCAGGTTTTCAGATGACGGATTGTTATATCTGCATGACAGGTTGTGTGTACCTGGAGATGGTGATTTGAAAGAACAGATTCTTGAGGAGGCACATGCATCGATGTATGCTATGCATCCAGGTAACACTAAAATGTACAAGAATCTCAAAGAATTGTACTGGTGGTCAGGTATGAAAAAGGATGTTGCTGAATATGTGGCTAGATGTAGTGTGTGTCAGCAAGTTAAGGTTGAACATCAAAAACCTGCAGGTACCTTGCAATCTCTTCCTATACTAGAATGGAAATGGGAACATATCACAATGGATTTTGTGGTAGGGTTACCCAGGACATCTAAAGGCTGTGACTCGATATGAATGATTGTGGATAGACTTACTAAGTCTACTCATTTTCTTCATGTCAAGTCAACCTTTGATGTCTCAAAATTGGCTAAGATATACATGGATGAAATATTTAGGTTGCCTGATATTCCAGTTTCAATCATATCAAATTGAGATCCTAAGTTCACATCCAGGTTTTGGAATCAGTTGTATCGTGCTACGGGCACAAAGTTGAGATTCTATACAACCTTCCATGCACAGACGAATGGTCAGTCAGAGAGGACCATTCAAACTCTTGAGGACATGCTGAGAGCAGTAGAAAGCTGATCAGAATAGATAGAAGAGTCATGTCGAGAAGAGGCGTTAACATCTTGAGTTTCCGATTGGTAATGAAGTGTATCTGAAAGTTTCACCATGGAAGGGAGTGCTGAGTTTTGGTAAGTGAGGTAAACTGACTCCTAGGTTTATGGGCCTATATCCTGTCGTTGAAAGGATTGGACCTATAGCCTATAAGTTGGAATTGCCATCTGTGTTGACTAGTTTACATGATGTGTTTCATGTATCGATACTGAAGAAGTGTTACCCTGGTACAGAAAAGATAATAGACCCAGAACCTACACAGCTCAGATCAGATGTGTCCTATGTTGAAGGACCAATACAGATAATTGATCGAAGAATCAAGAAACTCAAGAATCGTGAGATACCATTAGTGAAAATTCTGTGAAGGAATCATAACCTAGAGGAAGCTACATGGGAACTTGAATCTGAGATGCGTAACAAGTTTCCTTTTCTCTTTTAGGAATTTCGGGACGAAATTCTTATAAGGGAGGGAGATTGTTATGACCCGTTTCAAAGCTTATCGGTAAGCATCATGATTTGAGCATAATTAAAGTTATTTGAGCTAACTTATGTGATCATGTGATGGTTAGTGCATCATTAACTTGATTTAGTTGAATTAAGCACATAAGATCAATTAGTGCATAATTAAGATGATTAATTTGAGTAAAGTAATAATTGGATGCAATTGGAATGTTGAATCAGTAAAACTGTATAATTAGCATGTTTTCATGCCTTGGGTTTGTAGTAGGCCTCATTCTTTAAAATATGCAAAAGAAATCACCTGATTTGGACTTTCGAGTAAAAAGTTATGATCTTTTCCGATTTCAGGGTTGAAATTGCAAAATTTCCAAATATTTTCTTTATAAACCTTCCTTTATTTCCAGTTGATTATCCGATTCATTTCATTTTGTTGGAGGCGGCGCACAGGAGTGCAGCTCCGCAGGCGATCGCAGGGCGATCAGTCGGCCGATTTCCAGATTGGTTCCGATTACCTTTTTTCTCTTCTTCTTCTCTTCTTCTTCTCCCACCATCCACTCTTCCTACCTTCCTAAGCTAGCTGCCGCATAGCAGCTTGGCTGCGGCAAGCTGCAGCTTGCACAGCAGCCGTGCGTGGCCTGGAGGAGGTGGATTTGGGGCGGCCAAACTCCTAATCTAAGATTTGGATCTCGGCTAGAAGGTTTAAACCACAAACCACCTTCAATTCAGCCCAATATAGCTTCTAGCAATGGATTTCAGATGGAGACGTAAAGCTCCTATTCCGCAAATATGAACAGTGAAGATTTTAATTCAAAGGAAGAAGACGATCCGAAATCGCCCGGAATTAGACCCTGAACGCATCTCCGGACGAATCCGGACAGACCAAATCACTGTGAGTAGAGTTTCATTCATTTATCATTAATAAACTCAGGCGTTTGAATATTTCCAGTTATGTGCGCGAATTACGCTGATAACAGGCGTTATCAGGCGTAGGGCAGCGTTTGGCGTCGCCTGACTTTTTATTTCATAAACTGCTTCTAGACACTGTTATATGATTAAATTTAGCATTTGAACAGTATGGATTGAATCAGTAGATTTATATGGTTCATTGGAACCTAAATTGCTCATTTGAATGTTGAAATTAGAAATTCATGTCTGAAAATGGTATGATTTAGGGTATGAACCCAGACAATGAAGATTTCTGATAAATTATCAGATGTACGATTTCAAAGTTGATATGAATAAATAAAATATGCATGAAAACCCTAGTTGCATATATCTTTTGACATTAATATGTGTAAATTGATATTTACATGAAATGGCACATTTCTCTGAAGTATTACCAGAAATTCTCAAGTATTGTTATTAAATTGTATTGTGATATGTAATTAACTCTTAATTGAGTTAAGTGATGCACAAACCAGGATTTGGGTTAATGTGCACATTTTTCGAGAATTTTAGAGAATTGACAAATGTTGAGTATGATTCTCATATGTGAAGTAAATTTCTTTAATTTGTGCAATAAGATGTTCAATTGCGTAAATTCGCTATGTATGTGCCAAATTGAAATAAGTTGGGTTATTTATGCATTTCTAATTTGTCTGAATGCATGGTATGAGAATTTCTCAGAAATTACAATGATTTGAAATATATTGCTCTGTCAGTTTAGAATGACAGTGTATTGTGATCTGATATGAAATAAGTAAATGTGGCATCATAGAGAAACCAGAGTTCGGAACAAGAACATGAGTTATGTATTTCAGATTAATGTGTTCTATAATAATAAAATAATAGACTTAGGTGCCCCAACACCGTAGAACCCCATTGCGCGGTCTGTACCTTTGGGGTAAAACGGTCAGCCCTGGGGATACGCCCAGGCATCGGAGACTCGTGTCCAACAAATACCGAATGTCTCGGTGACACGAAGTCTGAGAGGTAGGATCCCGGTCAGCCCTGGGGATACGCCCATGCATCGGAGATCCGAGAGAATGTCCCGGTCAGCCCTGGGGATACGCCCAGGCATCGGAGACTTAGAGACCCTCCGACTGTGCACTACAGGTTGCGGGAGGAGTCCAGAGCACTCAGAGTTAGTGCAGTGAGGCCTTGTGAGCCTGAGAGTCCTGTGCAGACCAGGACGAGAAGTCAGACTTAGCATTTCCCGGGTGTGTCGCTAAGTCTTGTACGGTGGGATCGTAGTTCGCTACAGATCTTCATATGCAGAGTGTGCTGCATATGTTTGGGGCATAACTAAAATGTAATCGTATAGGATCACAGTAAATTTAATATGTTAGTAATTTAGAATCTTCTGTGTTAGTTGTTAATAATTGCCTAACTAATTAAGATGTGTAATTCCTGATATTTAATGCTTACAGTTATGTGATACTTGTTGTTGTATAGAAATATGAATATTGCCTGATAGAATTATTATGCCATTAGAATTGCTCAGTATAGAACTGTTCTTATGCTTTATTACAATTTTATATATCTGATGAGTTGTTTAGTGATAGCTAAATGAAAAACTATTCACTGAGCGAGTAGGCTCACTCCTCTACTCAAACATTTTCAGGTCAGCGACAGTTCCAGGAATCTGAAAGATCTTACCACCCTAGTCAGTAGAAGGTATATGTAGTTAGTTTAGATAGAGGTCTCTTAGTCCTTTCCCCTCGATCCTTAGGATATGGTGTGGGTGAGAGAAAATATGTATGGCGAATGTGTAAAAGGTGTAAATTAACTGTTATGTTTACTTTCTATTAAACAATGTTACATGTTGTAAACTATGTTTATGTTTTCTAGCTAGGTTAATTGAAATGCTTCCGCAATATTTTATCATGTTTTAGTTTACAACAATAATCTGGATATCATTACGAGGTTTTAAAAAGAAAAAGTTCTCAGTTATTTGTTTATGTGATAATCCCTCCGTCGCGCCCTAATCTCGTGATTAGTGGTTAGTGTGAGATCGGGGTGTGACATTGATAAACCTCTGGCAGTATCCTGCTAATCCAAGGAAACTACAAACTTTAGTCAGCGTCTTCGGTTGTTCCCAATCTGCAACGGATTCCACCTTCTTAGAGTCCACTTTGACTCCTTCAGCAGATATCACATGACCTAAGAAAGTCACTTCTCCCAACCAGAATTCACACTTACTGAACTTGGCATACAACTGATGTTGACGAAGAAGAGTCAAAGCTAGATGAAGATGTCGCTCATGCTCTTTCCTGTCCCGACTATAGATCAAGATGTCATCTATAAAGACTAATCCAAACTGATCTAGAAACAGACGGAACACTCTATTCATCAAATCCATGAAAACAACAGGTGCATTGGTTAGTCCAAACGGCATAACCACAAACTCGAAGTGACCATACCTCATCTTGAAAGCTGACTTTGGTATGTCATCCGCCTTAATCCTCAACTGATGGTAACCGGACCGTAGATCGATCTTTGAAAACACTATAGCACCACGCAACTGATCGAACATATCATCTATCCTCGGTAACGGGTACTTGTTCTTGATCGTGACCTTATTCAACTGTCAGTAGTCTATACACAAACGCATCGATCCATCCTTTTTCTTGACGAACAACACTGGAGCACCCCAAGGCGATGTACTCGGTCGGATGAAACCTTTCTCCAACAACTCTTGCAACTGCTTCTTAAGCTCTGCCATCTCTACCGGAGCCATCCTATACAGTGTCTATGCAACTGGCTGCGTTCCTGGAACCAGATTGATCTTGAAATCAATCTCCCCGGGTGGAGGAACACCAGGGAACTCATCCGAAAACACGTCGGCAAACTCTCGAACAACTGACACCTCCTCGAGACTAGGACCTTTCGCCTTGGTAGCCACAACGATATCCACAACATGAGCTAGAAACACCTCACATCCTTGTCGTAGCAACTTCTCTACCACCATGGCTGATACCAAACAGGTTGGAAGAATCTTCCTATCTCCCTGGAAGATCCATCTCTCTCCACCATCGTCAAACACGGCCTGCTTGGAACCACAATCCAAAACAACCTTATACTTCTCTAAGGTATCCATTCCAAGGATAACATCGAAACCGTGCATATCAAGTGGTATAAGTTCCACTTGAATGATGTGTCCCAAAAAAGACAAGACACAAGATGGACACTCTTCTCGAAGCATCGAGGAACCATCAAGAGGGGTTTCTAACAACAAACTATCCTTCTTATAACTAACAGGTAAACGACAGTTTTCAAGCATACTATAGGTGATAAAAGAGTGTGTAGCACCCGGATCAACTAGAACAGATATGAAGCAAGAAGAAGACATATCAGAATGAAATAATTCTATCTGACCTGTCACCACTCGCGGGTTGACTATCGTCTCCGGCTGATTCATAGCGTAGAATTGAGCCGTTGCTTGCTATCCACGTCCTTTGCTTCCTTGAGCAGACGATCCAGCTTGCGACTCTTGACCGTATCCTCGTCCTATGCTACCACTAGGCTGTTGTCTATCTGGTCCTTGTTGATTCTGTCTTGGCTGCTGCGTCACTTCAACCTCTTTATTCGGACAATGTAACTTGAGATGCCCGGTCTGACCACAAAGATAGCATGCCCTATCTTCAAACCGTGGCCTAGATGGTCATGTCACTGCCACTGAAGCTGTACTATGTGCCTTAGATGGCAAAGAAACATAACCTCTTCCCTTACTCGGAGAACACTGTGACGGTGCACTGGAACCTCTCATCAAAAAAGGTGTTGAAAACCTGGGCTTCTTGAAGCCACCAAACCTCTGGCCCTGGAACTGAGCAAGCCTCTTCTTAGACATGGATTCTCTTTTCTCCCTTACTGACCTTTCAATCCTCCAGACGGATTCCACAAACATAGCAAACCGCTCTCTGTTTTCCAATGTAGAAACATGTGTTGTTAATTCAGAACTCAGACCCTTCTCGAAACGTCTGATCCGCTCCTCATCTGTCGCTGCCATATGAGGACAAAACCTTAGTAGGTCCATGAACTTAGCCTCGTACTCGGTGATGTTCATTGTTCCTTGTCGTAGGCGCTCGAACTGACTGATCTTCTCATCCAGATACGTCTTCGGAAAGTATCTGTTGACGAACTCGCGCCGGAAAACCTCCCAACCGATCACCTCACCAGGTCGCTTCTCTTCCTCGATGGTCCACCAGTGACCAACACTACCTTTCAGAAGGTAGACAGCATGCTTTACTTTGTCTACTTCGGGGATGTCGAGGATCCGGAAAGCCTTCTCAAGACTTGTCAGCCACATATCTGCATCCGCTGGATCAGCCGTTCCAGCATAATCCGAAGCTCTGACTCGGTGAAGTCGCTCAAAGGTTTTCCCAATACCCGATGCTTCTCTATGGGGAGCCTATGCTCACGGAGGAGGCACTGGAAATCGCTCAACCATGAGATTCATCGTAGCCATTATCTGCCCCATAAGCTGTTGATAGGCAGGATGTTCAAGAATGGCTGGGTTAGGTTGGGGGACCTCAGGCACCCGATCTTCATGTGCCTATCCAAAAGCTCCATCAACTGATGCAACATCGCTGTTCTCGGCAACGTGTTCTTCATGGTTTCCAGACATCTTGACTTCTCTTCTGCTGAGGGCAGAAGATGATTATAAGAAAATCTGAAAAACTCACAAGAACAGACTCAACCTAGTCCTAAATCCCTATAGACTCGGCGAACCTAGGGCTCTGATACCAAAACCTGTGGCAACACATCCCACTATCACATAGACAGCGAGGTGTTACGCGAAAATGTGCGGAAAACACCATAACCACAGATTACCAAAACACGGGTTAATTAAAACAGATTGCGGAAAGCGGATAAACTGAGAAACCATAACATATAGGTCCTCGTCCTGCAAGAAAATAAGTTATATAATCATTTACGAGTCCTGATACGTGTCAACAGCTTAGAGCAACAACTGTCTTGTCATCACATGAGTTCATCACCTGCTATATATACATAAAGGCCCACATCCGGCCAACAGCAGGATATACAAAGGATCAATAGCTATACATTGTGAGACAACGTCAAATGCTCCCAAGGACCTGAGAGTACATGGATGACTCTAGACTCTACTACAAAACACCAAAAAAGCATCATATCCATCGCTTGCCTCCTACTGCTCGTTTTTCTGCTCGGCCGCAACTCTGTGACCACCACCACGCCTAGTTCGAACACCTGAAAACCAGTGGGGTGAGACAATCGAACATTGTCCCAGCGAGAAACATAACTCCCCGCCGAAACTATAAAACCAGAAGGATAAAGCAACAACAGAAGATAAACAGTAAAATGTAGAATAATAACATTCTATGCAGCAAGGCTATCCGCACCATTAAGCTTACCAGGATGTATGGAAGACATATCATTAACTATCTCTTTATGGAACATAAGATTATAAGATCTTCTCGCATAACATGAGGAACATATAAGTAACTGTATGTATAATAAGGTTAACTACGCAAGCAAGGCCTCAACCAATGTTCCGTGTTTTGCCTTAAGCAATAAATACTATGCGGCTGGATTACGTAATTTTATGCCCTGAGGAAGTGAACCGTACCGTTCAAATCCAACCGACTGCTGCGAAACCCGGAGCCGGTGCCATACAAGGTCAATGGAAGAGCCGGACTCCACGACCTCCCACCTCGTGGTCAGTGCACGAGTACAACACAAGCAGGACCACAGTCTCATGTTGAAGTGGTCTTAGCCACAAGGTCAGCTCCATAGGCTACCCATCCTCTAGCTCGCCTTGGTACAGGTCACGACGCTAGTATATCTGAGCCACATGCCTGTTCACCGTGCTCTGAGCCATGAACACATTCATGCTCCACATATCACATATCCTGGGCCATGGGCCTGTTCACCATGCTCTTCACATACCCTGAGTCTGCAACCAAAGTTGCACTCGAATCCTCACTATTTTAGGCTAGGAGAAACCTCGCATACTCAACAATATGCGCTCCGGGTTAACCCGTAGGAGAACCCGTTTCACCATCACCAGCTCCTGACGATGATGGATCTATGGCCATGGCAACTACATGATATATTCCACTGTGATTAATTATTATCTTTTATATGGATTGCAAGATTCAACCAAATTATATAACATGTAAACTATAACAGGAAAACAACATAAAACTCAATGTTATGCTTTTATTGTAATCACATCATCCTGATCCCTCACAAGGATCCAGCAGTACATGTTATCACTTGGCCTCTTGTTAATCATCCAGATCCATCTCAAGGATCACCACATACCATGGGATCTCAATCCCTCATCACATAGTGCCACTGCCTCTCAAGGCTTACATTATCATCATGGGATAGCAATCCCCAGTACTTAGTCATGTGCATCATATAGATTATTTCAACATCAAGAGTAACAGTCATAGCAAAGTTACTACACATGTACATATACCTCATAGCCCTTATTAGCTGGCTAAGCATCACCTACATGATTAGTAACAACAAGCATAGGCTTCAATAGTAGGACCATGTTATCAGTATAAGGTGACATTTGATGATTATATACTATCTAAACCGAACATCAAATTATGATCATATGCATAAGGTACATCACTAAGCAAACCATATTACATGCTTACCCTTATTCTCCTCAGCATTAACAGATAATCAAGGTAATCTCATTCATGTGTATAGTCATGCACAGATAAATGAACAAGCTTTATTATAACAAACGCTATTAAGCATACAAGGAGTCACCATCGTTTTAACAAGGATATAATGCATCATAACAACTTTCCTCACTAGAAGCACCAAGAACCCTCACTAAAGGTTGTATCGGGCAGCAAGCCCTCACCTATTGTTCATCTCATAGTGTTCCTCATATAACAGTCGTCACACTAGGACCTATCGGCCAAGTTCACAATGTTGTGTCGGGCTGGCAACAGCAACAAGGCGTGCAACAGCAAGGGAAACCAAACGTGTGACGGGGTGTCGGGCACCCAACCCTAACGGGCAACGCTTGTGTCGGGCAGCAGAGCAACGCCCATCACAAGGGGCATATCGGACAAGGTTATACCACAAGAGGTATCCTCCTAGGGTTCATCTCAAACTATCATCACAGACCTTTTGTCCAACCATCCAAATCATGGTCTAACGGCCATCACAGGGCAAAGTGATGGTGTGACGCCCATCACAGAGACCATGTATCATCCACCACCAACACTTCATGTGTCGCTCAAAGGTCTAGGTCAAGAGGGTTGTCGGGCAACACCTCCCCACACTCATAACGACCAAGGTATCACTCACAAGATCAACATCTACCTCGAGCACAAGGGCACCCAAAACCCTAAAGGGTCAAGAAAATGGCTCACCTCAATCGACTAGGAAAGAGGGGTCTTGCACATCAACTATCCCCAAACAGCAACACAAGGAAAACCCTAGAAAGAACCACCACTATCACCAAGCTCACCCTTCTAGTCCATGGTGAGAGGAGAGTGTTGCTCAAGCAACTAGAATACAAGCTCACCTCTCAACTTAAACGAGGGAGGGGTGTTGCTCATGATGCTAGGGCTCAAGCTCACTCCTCAAGACCTAAGAGAGAAGAGAGTATTGCTCACCAAGGAACCCTAGAACACATGGTTCGGCCAACAAGAAAAACTAGGCAAGGAACAAAGCTAGCAACATATAAGAACATGAAAGGAGGTAGTATAGTTAGGGTTAGGAGTTATGCAACCCGCCTTAAGCAAGCTCCAAGCTCCAAGGAAGAAGAAAGCTCCAAGGAAGGGTCGGCCACCAAGCTAGCTCCTCCAAGGGTGTCGTCCACCAAGCTTGCAAAGGAGAAGGGTATCGTGCACCAAGGTAGAGGAGGAAAACCAAGAGACTAAAGGATCCCTAGCAAGAGGAAAAGAACACTTATATAGAAGGGAAAGGAGGAGAAAACAAGGTAGAGCCAAGCAAGATGTCTTCCTCCTAGGGACACTTGTCCTAGTGCACGAGCCACCACTCTAGCAAGCCCTAAACACATGTCCAAGGCTATTGCCACATGCAAGCATCAAGCACCAAGTGTCCACTAGTGGTGACATAAACGAGGTCAAGGCTTGGTCAAAGGCTCATGGACGACACCACCACTCCTCCAGGCCGACACACTCCACACTGGGCAACACACTGCCCTGGGCGACACAGCCTGGGCGACACAAACACCTCCTGGACTATACAAGGGTCCAACAAGACAAAGGCAAAGCTCAACAAAGCCCAACAAGGTCAACCAAGCCCAAAGGAACTCAAGCAACGAGCCCAAACCTTCCTCTCTACACTAGAGGAAGCAAAGAGAGAGAGAGAGAAACACCTCACAAGGTGACAAACTTGCCCACAAACCCTATACTTGGGTTATTTGCAAGTAGCACCTCCAACTCTCAACAAAGCACAACCCAACCCTAATCACCACCCAAGGTGATTAGCAAGCAACAAAGCATCAAGGTTAAGCAAAACAAACAGGGTAAACCCTAAACGAAGGTCAGGGTCCTTACAAGCAGTGTGTGATTTCTAATGAAGTGTTATCTAAATTTACACAGGTGTACGCAAAGGTACACGAGTTAGGCACAGGTGTGGCCACTAGAGTCATTAGAAAAAAATAGAGTTTGTAATGATTTTGCAACATTTCAATGACACTTTCCTTGATGCTCCTAGCCATGTATTTACAACTCTTGTGAATGCCATAAAGGAGTCAACAAACTGCAACATCGACCTCATCCTTACACATACCCCTCACAAAATAACAATATGGTTGGAAGACCATTGGGAAAGGTCCTAAGGCGGTAGTGCAACACCACTACCTTTAATGGCATCATCTTTTGTGCCATCTCAACAGGGATGTGCTTCACAATCCCCATCATCAAACTTCAACAGCACATCAAGTATTCCATCTGTGTGGTATACTAGAGCCAATGATGCTGGCACAAGTGGGAATAATAGAGCCCCTTCAACATAATAAGTTAGAGGCTGGTAATGGTTATGGTTTCTTTCCAATTTCATTTTGGTTGAGAACTTTAGAAATTTCTTTTGGCATTTTGTTTTTTGTGTTTGGGAGCATCGTCACCAATTCACTTATTGTTGTAATAATTACTTCCCAAACAAACATTTGTTACTCGTACCATTTAATTTATATTTAATGTTGATGTAGTTTTTTTTCTGTCACATCTTTCATATTACGTTCAGGTTGTTATTCTTTTAATATTAGGCATCATGTCAAGGTTGTTATTCTTTTAATTGTAGGCATCATGTCTGCTAGTGATCATACAGAAACAACAGACCTCATTACAAAGATTGTGGATATCATGTCTGGTCCATCAAATTGCATTGTTGATGCAGTAGCTGACTCAATCGCGAACTCCATCATGGAAAACATTTCCTATGACTACGACATACCATCTACAATACCTAGGTCAATTAGTATTAGAAGTGGCCACCAAAATGTGCTAGAAATCATAAACGGCCATGAACAAAGGGCTTATGACCTATATCGAATGTGACCACATACTATAATAGCCCTCGTGGACAAGCTTGAGAGTTGTGGCTTGTTATGAAGTAGTAGAGGCATCTCATTAGTTGAGGTTGTATGCTACTTCCTACAGATGGTTGGCCATGGCCATACAAATCATGTTTTAGCTGAGGACTACATTCACTCTGGTGAGACCATAAGTAGAAAGTTCAACGAAGTATAGGACGGGGTGTGTGTGTTGTATCATGACTATGTTGTCATGCAAACCACAGCCACAACAACACATCATTGTATATTGGAGAGCGCAAGGTACTATCCTTACTTCAAGGTAATAGTTATCCCCTACAATTTATAATCATTTTCAATTATTTGTATGTTGAAACCCAGTTTTGGTGTTGTAGAATGCCATCGGGGCAATTGACGGGACACACATCCCAGTCTTGGTGAAACGCGACAAGCAAAATCGTTACTGAGACAAAGAAGGGAATGTCTCTCTGAATGTCATGGCTATAGTAGACTTCTCAATGGAGTTTACATATGTCCAGACTGGGTGGGAGGGATCAACAGCTAACCAAAGGGTCCTACAAGCAGCAATGACCACAGGCGGTTTCAAAGTACTGCCAGGAAAGTTTTACCTTGTTGATGTAGGGTACGCCAACACTCGTCAGTTTCTTGCACCTTATCGCAACACAGCTTACCATATGTCTGAGTACTGAGGAAATAAACATTCATACAACAACAAGAAGGAGATGTTCAACCGTTGTCATGCTCAATTATGTAATGTTGTAGAAAGAGCATTTAGTATGTTGAAGAGGAGGTTTGCCTACCTTAAAAAAGGGGCGACATATCTTATACATTCACAGTGTCACCTCATAATGGCTTGTTGTATCCTCCACAATTTTATACGTCGCCAGAATGATGATGACACTATGATGGAGGAAATTCTAAGACATAGTTCAAAATCTTCCTTCCCAACCAATGGGGTCGACCTGAGTTCACTACAATAAACAACTCCGACCGATGCAAGGGAGGGTGATGTATTACGTGAAACAATTACTAATTTGATTTGGGATACTCGTTGACCTTACTTTGTACTTGTCATTATTTCTGTAGCATATGAGAACTCGTCTACCACTTGACTTAAAATGTTTGTTTTATAAAATGTTTTATGCCTCCTAATGAAAAATGTTGAATTATGTTTCATTAGGTTGTCTTAAAATGGAGAATGGAATGTCATCGTGTCCATGTGGTCTCCAATATGTAAGTTGTGTTACCAGCACATCCCTAACTGCAACAAGGGTGGCCATGGTAGGTTGTACTCACTGCACGGGCAACATCATACAACATCTGTTTGGAACAAGACCCCTACCACATGTAAAATACAGCTTGTGGGGGTTGTTGTCTTCAAACTGTCCATTTGCCACATCTGTGGCCTCCAATACACCGTATGAGTGTATATGGATGCCACAGATGTTGCAAATGGACAGTTTGAAGACAACAACCCCCACAGGTTGTATTTTAAATGTGGTAGGGGTCTTGTTCCAAACAGATGTTGTATGATGTTGCCCGTGCAGTGAGTACAACCTACCGTGGCCACCCTTGTTGCAGTTAGGGATGCGCTGGTAACACAACTTACTTATGTATTCAACGAACACAAGCACTGGTTTCCACAATGTGACTTTGTCTGTTCGACATGGACAAACACCGATAGGCTAGTAGCGGAAATTTCAACTTTGAAGAAGAGGCACCTATATCTTTGTGAACTACTTCACCTACCGACCGATAGTGACTCTTCAACAAAGGAGGAGGTCTATAATACATCATAGTTGTAATACAATATGATCTATCCAAATAAGCTTTACTTGTATGTTAGAATAGTCAACTTGTCCTATCGAAATGCTCTTCAAATTAGATTTGAAATCTATGTTCTGAACATTTCATTATGTTACTAATCAACAATCGTTCTTTAGATTTCGATGAATCCATCTGAACATTTGTGATGTCATTGTGGTCTAGTTGCAGCCTTGTGGATTAACACAGAGGATGCAAGGTTATATGACTTTGGCATTCTAAGTGAAAGGTCGGGTGAAATGTATTACATATGTCCTACTAGTCAGGTGTGATAGTAACTCCATAAACAATCAGTTGCCCTTGTTTAGGTTGCTCATTCATTGTCATTAACTTGAACTTGGGAATACATTTTAGGGAAAAGACCGATGTAGATACTTCCATTGGGCAATCGATCTCCCCCCAACAACTGATTCTTTGAAGGCTGAATTATGTTACTTACTGGCGAGTGCAAGTTAGTGTGGGGCCAGGCGATGAACATGAAGGACTTTGTTGAAATCCATCACAACTCTGAAGATATATACACCTCCAAAAAGTACGAGTATGAGGTTCTACAAACCTCTATTGACAAGTTGGAGGAAACTTGTAGTCTTCTTTTGGACATTCCTTCACCTCGTATGATGCCATAACGTTGGATGGTAGAGTTAGATTTAGATTGTCCTATCGATTTACATTGTCTATCATTGGATGTTATTAACATTATAAACTTTCTTAATTCATCCTCTGATATAAACGTTGAATTACATTATAGGGTTGTTGATTTATATCGTAATGTTGATGAATGTTTTATGTCTAGACCAGATAGGAGGGTGTGTGTTATTTAAAAATGAATAATCATATTATATCTACATAATTGTGATACACACCCTTACATACGAAATATATTACTTACATAATTTGTAATATGGCTGGGTATCCAACGAGCGTGTTTGCCTTATGGCGTTCAGAGCACGATCAGATCCTACTTGATGCCATGAGAAGTTAGTATGACACGGGGAGATGTGTACGCAGATTTTATACTCAAGAGGCTTGTATGGAGACATGGATTGACATTTGAAACATAACGGGGATGCATTTCATAACTTTGGACCGTTGAAAACCATTTGGAAGAATCTAAAGAAAGACTTTATCAGACAAAATTGTTTCCTTTTGGCACATTTATTGCCTCCTCATCCCTTAACGCAATATGTGATCCCCCCAGGAGTTGCAGAATACTTAAACAATATTGAAAACAACAACAATGGAGTTGCCGGAGTAGGTCGTGAGGGCAATGAATGAAATTACAAGAATACCTCTTTTTACTACTTTGTGTATGCTCTGTTTTTACTTTCAACAATTGGACCCCTGAGTTTGATTGCTGTTAAAGATACATAATAAGCTTGCTAGTTTATGTATGATCTTTTTTTATCATAATAATAGTTTTTTATTGCTTCAACAGATATATGTACATTAAATATTTATATTTCAATTATCATATTATGTTCACACCATTGTAAAATTAACCCTTACCATTGCAATATATTACATACAGAATTTGTAATTATGGTCGGGCAAGGTACGACGTCGTATGTCATATGGTGTACAGAGCCTGGGGAGATGTGTGAATGGAGTATATAGTGTACAAGCTTGGAGGGAGATGTGGTGTGACTTTTGAAACTTAATAGGGGTGCCTTATATATCTCTCAGCCATGTGAAATTCAATGGTAATAGCTCAGGAGAGAGTTCATTAGAGAAAATTATTTCATTTTGAGACCTTTTGTACCTCCTCACCCATTGGACGTACAACACGTCATTCCACACAATTTTGTGACGACTCAACGCTCTTACCCCCCAGGAGTTGTTGAATACCTAAACAATGTTGAAAGCAACAATGACGCTGTTGTGGGGTTAGGTGGTGAAGGCAACGATGAAGTTGCAAAAATTGTTCACCTCCTTAGGGAAGTTCATTTTTTTTTATTTTGTATGCATTTAAAAATGCACCTGATCTGATGATTATGAACACTAATTGCAAATTATTATGACCATTAGTTTGTTACTATTACTAGTTGGTCAAATGAGTACTTATTTATATTTGTTCGCCAGCCAACTTTTATTTTTGTAATGATTATGAACCATTACATGTTGAAGTTTATGTCAAATACACTAACTATTTATTTCAATTTCTCTTAACTATTTTCCTAGTTTGTGTAACTTATTGTCAGCCTTACTTTGTTGTTATCATAATTTGCTCAGACTTGTACTTATTTATTATGTTTAGCTGTCGAAGAGGTTTACAAAGTCGTGTTCAAAGTTTGAAAAAAATGTTGATGTTTTGTGAAAGGATAGAGAAATATGTGAATGAAAAAACTCGTGTGCAAGCAGAAGTGTTGCGAGCCTTCCCAGTCTCATTCCCTAAATGTGAGCCCAGAACAAAGCAATGTCGGTGTCACTCACCCAATTTGTCATCTGTTGATGTTGTTTGATTGGCCGAAAGACAACATCAAAGAACAAGACAAGGCAGCGTTGCGGGATGAATATCCTGTACCATGGGATGAGTACGACGAGGCCCTAAGCTGGGGCAACTGGGACGGTCCCATCTGGGATCAATAAAAACCTGCATTTGCATCGAAGTATGGGCAGCACAGTGGTTGGTCACCATCTTAGACTACTTTTGGGTTTCTAGATCTGGGCAACTACAGGGCAGACCGTTCCTTTTTTGTCTCCTCTCTGCTAGAACATGTCGCCTTTGCCCAATATTTAGACATGATTTTATCTTATTTTTTATAGTTAAGTTGTGATGTAAGATATGTCATCTCATTTTCTGTGGAATAATTACTTTTATAAATCTGTGGAACAATTACTTTTATACATATTTTAATTAGAATATGAATGTAATATGTTTGATTTACTTTAATACCGTTGGCTGAACAAAGTTCCTTGTACCTAATGTTGTTCGAGCCAATAATGATGCAAAAAACAACCTAATGTTTTTTGAGCCAATAATGATGTAGAAAATAACCTAATGTTGTTCGAGCCAATAATGATGTAGAAAACGAGTGCAACAAATGCATATTAGTACCTAATGTCATTTGACCTTTTTATATTTCAAATTGTGATGACACTTGTGTGCAAGTTATGTTGTATTGTGTAACAGAATATTGTTATTACGACAAATTTAAGTTGTTTGTCGCCAATTATTTTGTTACTTACCTATTTATACAAAAATGCACAAGTATACATACATACAACAAGGCATGTGTCATGCATTCACACAGTGGTTAATGTAATATTTACTTTAAATATACATATAAAAGTAATATTATGAAAAATAACAAACAAAATCAATCTTGTATAAATTATATATTTATTGTAAATTTTAATCTTGCATTACACAGTCAACATAGTTCTACAGTTGTTATTTTTAAAACGGTTCTGTAATGAAAGGATAAACTGTTCTTACAAAATTGGAGAGGATAGCCAGATCCTGACTTGGTTGCCAAACTAAATTAGACTGGAACCTGACTGGTAGCCAAACAGAATCAGACTGATTCCTGACTCAATCCTGACCAATTGACCGGAATCAGACTGGGTTGCCAAATAGAATCAACTGTATGCAGACTACCCCAATCCAGATCTACTGACTAACCCCGACTAACCCAGTCCAGACTATAGAATCCCAATCCCGAACCAAATAGGGGCTAGGAGTTTACAACTTTGAACAATATAATTTTAATATGTGTTAATTCAAAATTACTCATTTTGCATTGTCTTGTATAGATCCATAGTCAACTACAATTGATATTTTGACTCCATTAAAATTGGTAAAAGCAATATTAGGCATTGATTAAGGATGGTTCATTAATGACTATGACTTTATATATCGATACACATATATAAGATGAAGCAAAATCCTAGAAAATATATGTTTTATGTGGTGGGAAACCAAGGCAGTGGTGGGGAAAAGAAGCAAGTAGGTTTTGTCACTTTGGCTTAAAAATGTCTTCTTGAGTAGCAAGAAGATAATGTAAAATTTTTGAACTAGTTTTAGCGAATTCAGACCAAATTTAGTAGTATTGTTAATGACATACATAAATGCATGAACATGACTCTATCCAACCCGAAAAAAATCCATTATGAATTTACTTCTAGATATGGAGGTCGATTTCAAACTTGAAATATATTGAAGTTCTAAGCATGGACATTACAAATATGTGTCTGGTAATGGGGATTCACTTTTAAATAATAGAAAATTATGCATTGCATGTCAGCTCTAATTGTGTTACTTTGCAACAGTCTGTATAGACATAGAATCAAACCACAGTTGATATTATGACACTTATTGGATTTTAGTAAAACCAATGTTTTACAACAAGAATATTATATATGTGGGGGTGTGTGCACCTTCTATAATCTTTTTTTTTAATTGATTGTGTTACATAGATCCATTTTTCCCTACTTAGATTAATTTAGGGTCAATTGATGTAGCATCCCAAAAGTTTTAGAACAAACCCCTGTCTCAAATACACTATAATGTGAAATTATGAGCATTAGGTTATTTTATGCAATATTACCATATAATGGTATAGATATAATTAATATGGGAAACCCAAATGCATCTTAGACCTATTGTTGTATGACAAGGCAGTGGCTTAAATTTCAAGAGGTTTAAAGTTGTCTCAATATCAAAACGAAGAATGGCACAACCAAAAGGATAAGTTGAAATAAGTTCCAACATTGAGGATAATTAGATTAGACTTGTTTTGATCATACATGAAAAATACAAGTGGATGGTTCTCAAATTTTGAAGGTTTGTGTATAATGTTGGAATAGAATTTTAAGAATTTATTAAGAATTTAATAAACATATTTAATAATAATTTAATAAAAATACTAATGATCACTATTAACAGGTTTAGATAATTAAATTTTGGATAAGAGTTTAGATATGAGTCAAGATCTTGGGAGGAATACATATAAATATGAGTCAATGAAAAAAAGTTCATAATTTCCACATAATGGTTTAGAGTCCAAATAATTAAGCAAAGAAAACTAAAGATGTTAGGTTTTTTTAAAAAAAAATGATCGGGACTCTCAGTCCATCACAGGCTGGAGAGACCGTGTATGGGAAGAACAAGGGACAAAACCCTAAACTGATATCGAGAAGGGAAGACTATAAAAGCCTTATATCCTTAAAGATTAGGATTGGAGGCGAGTGGATTAACATAGAGAAAGGGAGATAACACGAACAAGAGAAGAGGATATGCGGCGGCGGTGTAGCAACAATTTTGGGGACTTTAAATCTCAGCTAGCCTGAGCCATGTGACCATGTTGGTGACCAAAAGGGGGGCCATGATGGATTGGAGATGACAAGTCTCAAGGCAAAGAGGCGCTATGGAGTCAAGATCGGATGTCAGAGATGAGTAGGTTGGCGACCAGTCTTTGTTATGTGAACAGAGCGTGCCACAAAGCAGACAGAAGGGAGAGTCACTCATGAGCTAAACAGACAAAAGAGAAGGCAGATCCTAGGGTGGATCGTGACCAAGAGAGGATCATAAGAGGAGAGACATTGATAACTAGGCCCCTTTGATCTCTATTCGATGGCAAGGATTGATCCAAACTAAGATACTTTCAAAAACTAATATCTTGAGACTGGGAACTCAGGTTTTAGCAAATAAGGTATATGTGGAGAGCTTGTTATGTCTACTCTTTAATAAAAATTGATTAGGAGGGATTGTTTGATATATGATATTTATTATAATTTTGTTACAAAAAGTTATGAGATTTTAATGTTCGGCACATTAAAAATAGCAAACATCTGTAGAAATTAATGAATATTTGACATAAGGTGTATATTGATATCTAGAACACTAAACTAAAGCTTGATCTATAAGATTTACCTATGTTTTGATGTAATCCCTAACAAGGGAATTTTGGGTATTTTGCCCATTATTTGACCATGAAACGATGTGAGTCCTTTACCCAAATCCTACTCTATAATTTTCTTAGTGTTTCCAAAAATTTTATGTAGTTTCATTTATATTTATATCATTATATGATTTTGGGGTCTAAGTACCATTATTTGAGAGAATAGATGATATGTATGCCTATTTGGTTTGGTATATTACCTTAATCATATTTCCCCCTATGGCATGAATAAAGTTAGTGATATTAGTATATATAATTATCTTTGAGGATTGCTCTCAATATATGATGTATCCATATATTAGGGAATAAGACAATTTTGCTTTATATGGGTATATCCATATATGGATTCTATATAATATATGATTTTGGATATACATTCAACGTTAATATTTCTATCATGGTTTTGAATCAAAGTTATGTTCACTCCAAATGAGAGCTCTAGTTTGGTTTATGGTGCTAGGGTGATGGGATTAGGGTTTAGAATGTTAATTAAGATGATAATTGATGTAAATCATGTCAATTTCAAGAACTCGGGATTGACTCAAGATCAGGGAAACTAATCTAGGATCTTCTTTTCTCCAGGTAACTCCTATGTTGTTGTGCATAATTATTCATGGTTGATTGAATGTTATGTATAAGGTATATATTATGATTTTAAGTTCAATGCTCTAAATCATGTTCATTATATCAATTGCTTTATGATTGCTATATCCTATGTCTTAAGGGTACCACTGTCACTAAGATTGAAGATTATGACTAATGATTAATGATTAATGATTAATGGATTTAAAGTTCAAATTTCAACAGGGAGAAATCCCCTCATGTTAAAGATTCAAGTACAATATTATTGTTGTGTTCATGTTAATGTCAATGTTAAGATAATTGGAATTGAATCAATTTTTATATGCTTATCAAATCATGGACCTCAAGGGGTCGTTATGGGCTTTTATAGCCAAATCATGGGCACTCGTCCCAATTACGGGTTTTCCTAGCATCAAGGGCTTTCCTAGAAATCATGTTCTCATAAGTGAGTGTCATAGAGAGATGCATATATTCACTACTCAATTCTTCATGTTATTAATTGACTTAATAATGTATATAGTTAATTCACATTCAAGTTGTAACATACCAGATCTCAAACCCTACACTAGAAGTTTGACCTTTTGGGCTTAGCCAAATAAGGTTGAGGATAGATCTAGATGATGTTTAATATAACCTTAATGAGATAATGCATGTATAAATCACCCTAATTAGTCTTGGGCCAATAATAGACACACAAAATATGTCACAAGAGATAATAAAGAATTTATGAAATTTTGTGCAAATAATCACACATAATTCTTTTGGTGATAATGTTAACATAAATGGATAAGAAATAATGATAATAGTGAAATAATATGATAAACTAAGTAATAATGTGATATTAAGGGCCACAAATATTAATTGTGGCATAAATCATAAAAAGAAATCTCAAAAGTAAAATCTAAGTTAAAAATCATGTTCCTTGGGACCCAATTGCCTTGGGAGTCAAGTTTCACATTATTCACGTAATAATAATTAATTTAATTTATTTTGGATAGAGAAGATATGTGATTTCCCCAAAATATCAAATAAAATAATAAATGACTCCAAAATAGGAAATAATCTTGGATTCGTAATGTACATAATAAATATAGCCTTTTGGGTGAATTTTCATTAGATTTGGAATATGTTTGATTAAAAGATGAAATCAGGAGAGAGAAAGTGTGTAGGATCTTCAAAATATTAAATAAATGTACAAATAACTCCAACATTTGAAATTGATGGAAAATTCGTATCCAACACATTAAATATGACTTGTGGGTGAAGTTTTATAAAATTTGGAGAATCTTAAAGTCATTAATGCATAAGGAAAGAGAAAATAGGATTTGGTTTATTTAACACATTAAAAGTTCTCAAAAGGAAAATCTAATTGCATAATCGGAATCTACATGCTTTAATTAGCCTATGTGCAAAATTTCATCTAATTTGGGATTCGTTTGTGCCCTCAAAAGAAGAAAGAGAAAAGGAATAAAAATGCATTGTCACTTTATTAAATTAATCTGATTTTGTCACGCTATGGTTTTTTATTCTCGGATTTTCCTATGCAGCTAACCCTCCCAAACATTGGATCTCTTTTGGACGGCATCAGAGTTGTCTCCTACCTTGGGTAGAGGTCTGACCATGGCGTGAACAGTTATTTAGATATTTTCTCTTAATATTCCTCATCTCTAATCCTTTCCTTCCGATTTCTTTTCCATCAATTTCCTTTTGTTGTGCCACATAGAACAAGCCAAAACTTGTGTGATTTTGTTGTGTTTTTGGGAATCACCCGAACCTTGGCTCCCAAGACTCTCAGTCATGATTGAGTTTGCTCAAGAAACACCCTCCCCCTATATATATGCACCTACGTCTTTGGCAGACCTCACACAAACCCAACCATGCATCAATTTGCTCGGAGCTCCCTCATGCAATTGTCGCTGATTTGTTCTTCACCTGGAGTTGTGGCAGCGCTCCGGTCCTTCTTGTGGCACCATCATTGCAATTAACTACAACTGTGAGTTCACGAGATGTCCCTCTTGCTTTTTGCGCTCTCAATTTTTCTTATGATCGCATGATGAACTTTTACCCAATTCTTGTGGATGATCGGTAGCTGCTTCTACAATCCATGGCGGAGTGGGTGGAAGGGGACAATCCCCCATGTAATTTCTCTGTTCTACCCTCTTCTGCGCTCTTTTGTTCATTTTATTGCTCGAGGGTAAAATC
Organism: Alisma plantago-aquatica; assembly: GCA_963693085.1. Taxonomy (NCBI): domain Eukaryota; kingdom Viridiplantae; phylum Streptophyta; class Magnoliopsida; order Alismatales; family Alismataceae; genus Alisma; species Alisma plantago-aquatica. The sequence goes on from OY856410.1 coordinate 911,083,319, forward strand.
GTCTTTTTCTCCTATCTCGTTCCTTGTTTGGACGGTGCCATGTGAGCCCCTGTCTAGGTCATTGACCGATGACTTGGCCACATGTGATTGGGCCAAGTCACGCGACTGCTCTCTCTCCCTCTCTTTTGCAGTTTCTCTGTTTACGTGGCATTTTCTAATTATCTGATTGGTCAAAATTCTAAAATGCATAACTAATTATTTATTGGGACAAAAATTACAAATAAATAGTCATTGGATTAAAAAAATAAGAGCTATATTTTGGTGTTGGTTTTTTAGCTTAATCCATTCTTAAAAATAGGTGATTTTAATGAATTTACCTAAATATATAATAACTTGTACAATTCATATCTAAATATTTAAAAGTCAAAAAATATAATAAAATATGTTTTGGACTCAGGAAAAGGTAACCTAAAATATGGCATAGTTTTGATAACCTAAATTGTATGTAAAGAAAAAGGTAATTTTTAGGGTTTGAATAATTAATGTGAAATTGGCCTAAAATCTACATATATGCTTAATAGGTTCTTTGGAGGCCTAGACTTGGATCTAGAAGTGACTTGGACTTGTTTAGACTCTAAAGAGAGATATGTTTGCAAACCACATTATTCCTTTTGAGCAATAACCTACTTTCTTCTTTCTCTTGGTCCTATGGGCACTTACCTACACCATATCTTGTTCTTTTGGAAAATATGCTTCATGTGAAGTACCTTTTATTTGTTATTGATCTTTAGACATTCTCTTGGTCTCTTTCTTATGTTTTGCTCATGGTGGGACATTCTATGGTGTTATATGTTCTTTTTCCCACTTTTATGGTGGATGTTGATTAAGATCATGAGATCCCACTTATTATACTTGTTGAGTGTTATCATCTTTATTATTATCTTTTATTATTGCTTATTCTTTTGTTATGCATCATGTGGTGACTACTAGTATAATTTTACATGTTATTTTATGTAGATGTGAACATTACCACATATGAGTGCAGAGGTGATAATTCCTGCATATGAAAATATTTTGAGCAGATGTGTATCTTGTCCTGCTTGAGTGGATGTATACATCTCCTACCCACTCCATATTTGGAGTGGATGTATATAGTTCCTGCTCACCTCATATTTTTGGTAGATGTGTTATTTCCTACCTACGTGTTATTATTTTCTAGTAATGTCACAGGAGAAACACATGGATACTTTATTGTTATACTTTGCTCTTCTTTTTCTTTCTATTTGAGATTATTTTCTTTTATGCCTGATTGGGTAGTACTTTTCTCTTTTATGGGAAACCTTTTCTATTTGTTGTCCTTTATTCCATATATTTCTCAAATTTCCTATTTAGTATGCACATACCAACTTTTGCTGATGTTTCCTTTTCTTCTCCTTTTTGTGGGGTATTCTTCCTTCCCCATGTTTAGATCAAGGAAAGGATAGAAAGGTGGACCTTGACAACAAACTTTGTAGTTGAGATTTTGGGAGACTTTCAATAAGTGGTTAGATGACCCTCGGTTGGATCCTTATTTGTTTAAGATAGTTTTCCTTTGACTCACCCTTGGTGGTGTAGTGATGTATAAAGATATCAAGCTTTGTAATAGTTAGATAATTTCTCTTCTGCTACTATTATTGTGTTAGAATACATACATGTTGAATGAAATGGTCATCATCCCTTTGGCAAAAAAAATTATGTGTTGTTTGGTTCAAGGGATGTTGCCTTTTTATTTCTAGTAAGGAGTGGTTCTCTTCTGGGATCCCACTTCTTACAGCATGGTATCAGAGCAACTAGCAGTCAATTATCTAACTATTTCAATCTTGTCTCCCTTAGGATGTTTACCTTTATCTTAGGTTGGTTATATCTAGTACCTTGCCTTGTGTAGGCAAAATCCCATGGTAGGAGATAACTCAAATGTTGACAACATGTCCAGCTATGAGACACCCCAAAACCCTAGGTTTGGGATGCCAAGGGTGGATCCACCCTTCACCACTCCAATGACACGAGGAACTCCTCCAACCGGAAGTGGACCATCAGTAGGACTAGAAACCCCAGCCTCTGTTGCTGCTAATACGAGAATAGTCATCAATCCTCAACAAGAGTTGACCATGTTGAGGCAGCTTCTCTCCACAGCCGTGGTAGGGAAGTTAAACCACCCACCTATGTTCGAAAAACCTAAGGTGTACTCAATCATGGAGTTCATGAAGATGAAACCACTCTACTTCAAGGGTGAAGGAGAGATATAGATGGTATATAAAGTAGATGATTGGGTGTTATCTCTATAGATGACTTTTGATGGTATGGCATGTCCTCCACACCAGAAGGTTAGATTTTCTGCCTATGTTCTTGATCAACCAGCTAGAGTTTGGTGAAATGGAATTGCTAGGACTCGTGATATCTCTACCTTGACCTGGGATTAGTTCTTAGTGCTCTTTTGTGGGAAGTACATATGCACTACTGCTCTAAAGAAGAAGGAAGTTGAGTTCTATAGTTTGAAGCAAGGTTCCCTATCTGTTTCTACTTTTGTACAAAAGTTTTTGTTGTTTGAACATTATGTAGTTGGTTTGAGTGAAGAGTGTAGGGTTGACCTATTCCTTCAAGGACTTAACTACAATGTGGGTCGTTCTCTTATTCCGTAACTACCCTTGGCCTTTCAACAAATGGTGGATAAGGCCTTAGCTGTGGAATCATATCCTGGTTTCTAGTTATACAAGGGAGAACAATCATAAAAGGAAGCACCCTGAAGGTGATCGTCGATCTGAGAAAGAAGTGGTTAGATGACCCTCAGTTGGATCCTTGTTTGTTTAAGATAGTTTTCCTTTGACTCACCCTTGGTGGTGTAGTGATGTATAAAGATATCAAGCTTTGTATTAGTTAGATAATTTCTCTTCCGCTGCTATTAGTGTGTTATGATACATACATGTTGAATGAATTGGTTATCATCCCTTTGGTAAAAAAATTATGTGGTGTTTGGTTCAAGGGATGTTGCCTTTTATTTCTAGTAGGGAGTGGTTCCCCTCTGGGATCCCACTTCTTACACAAGTCATATTTTTCAGTCATGTCATATAATTAGTTTGTTTATGTTATAAAGTGTCAATACCATTTATTGATGTGTTGTCTTTCCCCTTTGCATGACTGGGGACATGATGTCCCCAAGAGTTGGAACAAATAAGTATTAAAGAGGAGAAAGCCAAGAATTAGATGACTTTTAAGTACAACCTAGTAGGGTGTCATCTACCTTATAGGATCCTAATATTTAGAATATTTTCTTTCATGTTTAGTCTTCATGTTTAGAATGTTAGAATCTTAGACGTGATAAAGAAGTCAGATGTAGTTTTCTTATTAAAATAACAATGTATGAATCTTTTTAAGACAATGTATGGTGATTTATTTATTTATTTGCAATGATTATTGTGATGTGACATCCCACTTTAAAAGTTAAATGCTTCCACTCAATTATTGTATGTATTCAAAGTGTGGTGTTACATTAATGGTTATTTATTGTATGTATTCAAAAACTAGATTCATATGTTCTTACTCTAGGTATGGAAGAAGTAAGTGAAAGATATTAAAATCAAAGTAGAAGTCTAGTCAGTAGACATAAGTTTAAATAAGGATTACAGTTATGTCCCTAGATGGTTTTGGACTTTTATTTTAACTATAGAATTGATTATAGCATGTTCTTTCTGTTTTGCACACATTTGTGGTATATGACACAAGCTTATGGGATTTTGTAGAGAGAATGTTATGTGCATAATCATGCTTGTCTCGTCCTTTCAAGTGCATGTGGTATGGGACATATGCATGGGGGGGGGAAGATAAGTTTGATAAGACATGTCACCTCTGAATATATGACAGACTGATATGTATCCAAAGGCTAAAAGAAAATAAGAGTTGGCAAGGCATATAGTCACCAAACCTAATTCGGTACATATTAAGAATGCATACAATGGGTGGATAATTTTACATAGATAAGTGTGCTATACCCAGTATTTAACCAGAGCCCCTATGATGACATGATATAGATTATAAGATTCATCAATAGTATACCCACATGCTATTCTTAATAATGAGGGCAGAGAAAGATGTTTTGCCCTAAAAGGGTCACACCTTGAATGTACTAATGGGCCTTTAAGAGGATATTAGAGAGTTACATATAATATGTAAAACACTAAGGTGGGTAGTGATACTCGATTCCTATATGTGTTTCACTTAGCATTTTGTCTCAATTTTTCACTCCTTTAATCCCATTTTATACATAATTTAATCATCTAGCATGCACTTTAATTTTTCTCAAACTTTTATGTCTTCTTGTGACTAATCCATGATTTAATGCTAGGTAATGATGAAGTTATCAAATTGGTGAAGAAATGGACCAATGAAAGCATTTAAAGGCCAGGAGCAGCTGCAAATATGGTCCGCTTCTAGTCCATATACAGTTCAACGGACTTTATTTTTCAGGCAAACCATATACAGTCTGACTAGCATACCTTATACAGTCCTTTCAGACCAAAAATCAGGTTGTTAGTTACTCATTTTTGGTGGTCTTTGAGTTCCAAACCACCCGATTTTGGGGGGAAACAACGACTAATGACTTAAGAATGGTTTTGACTCGAAAAGAACATCATTACAAACATGGGAAAGAGTTCTAAAGACTGGAGAAAAAACTCTAACAGAAAAGGAAGCATCTACACCAAATCCTAGCATATTTGATGGGATTCTTCACAGACGACTCATTGTCATCCATGATTCTGAGCTACTGGTCCTTATACTCTAAGGAGAACTGAAGGAGGAGGTCTGGAGATCATTCAAATGTTCTCCACTTGGAGAATTCAGAGTTCTATAGTTGTACTTCTAGTTTTTGTTCTTCTTCTTCTTTATATTTCTTCTTGTATCTAGATCATGTCTTGCAAACTCTACTTTGTGGTAGTTATATTTGTCACTTTGATCATGGTAGCTTAAGTCTCTTTTTCTAAGGCTTGGGGAGTAGCCCCTAACTTGTTTTAACATGTAAAACTCAATTTTCATCTTAATATAATCATGTTATCTTTTAAGCAAATCATTTGGGTTAATTATTTCCTTCATGGATTGATCACCCATGAATGTGTACTTTGTGCTTTTAAGTTGTGCCAAGAGGATGATCTAAGAGTATGAAATTAACAGTTTGCCTAATTTTATTTGTTGACAAAAGTGACATCTTTTAACTAGTAATTGTGCTTACTTGATATACTTAGCTTATTCTATCTTGATAATCTATTTAATGAGAGTAAATGGAAATGCTCGATAGAATCTCTCAATTGCTTGCCGAAAAGGACAATTTAGGAGGAACATATTTGTAAGAGAATCACATGATTGAATTGAAGTCTATATGGTGTCCAGTTAGGAGTGAAACCCTTGTCTTGGAAATCTTCTTCCTTGGTGGTAAAGTAATTTGGTTGATCTTTAACTCAGTTTATTTCAATCATAAGTTTTAGTCTAATCAACTAAATAACATCCCTTAAAATCAAAATTAGGTTGTTGAATATCAACATGCTTGCATTTAATAACCTTGCTCCTTGGACAATCTCAAATATACTACATGTAGGGATGGCAATGGTTCGGTTTTGCATGCCCTGCTCCACCTACCATCTGTACCACATAAAAAAGGAATTAACTGATTCTCCAATCCATTTAACCACGATTTTGTGTTACCAAATCATTGGGTCCCCATGGTATACCATTTCGTCCAACCTCAATGTAACGTGATGCATGTGCATGTCGGGATGCTTTCAACATTAGCACGACCGAGATGAAAAAGCAGTCACAATTACTAAATTCACCTCGATGCTTTATCATACAGCCAATGTAATCTTTCCAATTTTGGTAGATTCAGCGAGACACGTCGGCGATGAGCATCTTCCTGGCTAGATGGCCGGAATGAACTCTTTCGACCACACATCGGCAATGAGCATGTTCCCTACGGTCTGCTGACATGACAGCAACCCCGATTAGACGACAACAATGAACTCAGCTCCCTCTATGAGACAAGCCGATGACACACCAGAAACAAACTCCTTCCCCACTGACATGCCAGTAACTTCGGCCGGCTGGTGGCACAGCGGCAATGAGCTCCTTTCCCTCTCATAAACCAATGGCTCTGGCGAAACGACGACAATGAAATCCTTCTTGCTTGGTCGATGAAGGAATGCGCTATGTGTGGCGCCCCGACGCGGGTGTACTGTGACTCCGACAGGGTGAGCCAGTGTGGCTCCTGCGACGCCAAGGTCCACGGCGCCAACTTCTTCGTGGCCAAGCACGAGCGGTGCCTCCTATGCCAGGAGCCAACGCCGTGGGTAGCGGCAGGGGAGAGGCTCGGTAGGGATGCGTGCGTCTGCGATAAGTGCGTCAGGAGGAGGTGCGAGTGGGAGAGGGCCGTGGCGGCGACAGTTGCGGCCGAGGAGGCACGTGGTAGGAGGGAAAGGGCTACTGCTGCTACTGAGCGGAGGGACGAGGATGAGGAGGAGGACAACGAAGAAGAAGAGGATGTAGGTGTTCTCACTAACGAGATTGGGAATTTGGGATGTAGGTGTTCTCACTGGTGCACCTTCATTTACGGATCACGATGACCATGTTGTTTGGGATACCACTCAACCATACCGCAAAACTTGGTTACCCATCATCGGGGCCCCGCAACTTTGCTGGTAGTAGAAAATCCGCTAAAGTCGGGCTGGTTCGGTTTCGGGTTGGTTCGGGAGCTGGGAGTTGGTTGTAATTGCCATCCCTAACTACATGCACCTATATACTCGCGAGGTTGTGCTCAAGCTTATAAATTTAAGACTTATGTACACGGATAACAAGTTTATGGCATCATTATCAGGGAGCATCAATATTTTTGTTAGAGTATGAAGTGTTGATTAGTAAGCAAGACTATATCACACCCTTTTTCCATCATTCCATCATCATTTTTATCATCTATCATATCTCCCATTGTTTGTTAAGAGTTTACACCTACTTGTGGATTTGCAGGACTGCATGCAACATTCTAAAAGTGGTCTTCAACCATCCGTATTCGTAGACCCTGAGATCGAACGTACCTTGAGCAGCCATAGACGAGCAAGGGGGAGGGAAATCTCTTCAAACTTGGAGAGTTTGCCTTCATCTTCACCGTATCGCCAAGAACCAACCATGGAAGACGACTGTCCTCTTAAGGAATTCGTCATTCCCGCAACCATAAAGATAAATGGAGCTATCAATAGCCCACAGACTGAGGCAAATAACTTCTCAATCAGCCGAACAATAATGCAGATGATTAAATAAAACCATTTTGGAGGGACTCCCACAGAGGACCCTAATCTTCATGTGACAAAATTCTTACAATATCAGAACACTTTCAAGATTAATGACGTTACTCTTGATGGTATAGACATACTTTTATTTCAATTTTCTTTTAAGGATAGAGCCAAGGCATGGATTTCTTCTTTGCCAAGGAACTCCATCAACAATTGGGATGAACTCCTTAAAGCTTTCTTAGCCAAGTACTTCCAACCAAGCAAAATAGCTCACTTGAGAAGTCAACTGACCAAATTTTCTCAAAGAAATGGAGAGACCTTGTATGACACATGGGAATGGTTCAAGGACCCCAACATCATTTTCCCCACCATAGTCTCAACAATTGGCTACTTGTTCAAACATTCTATAATGAGCTTTACTATGATACCATGATGTCTATAGATGTTGCATCCAATGTGGCTTTAATGAACAAATCATACAGAGAGGCCTATGTTATCATAGAAGACATGGCAATCAACCATTCCCAATGGAATTCTGAAAGGGGTAATCAACCACCCTCATCTTCTATTGCTTCTGGGAGACAAGCCGGTGTCCATGCTATTGATGTTGTAGATCTACTACAAAGTTAGATGCCTTGACACAAAATTTTGAGAGGTTGAGTGTTCAATATTATCAATTGGTAAACCCAATATGTGATGCAAATGAAGCCATGGGACAAGTAGCTTCTTCAAGATACCCTTCTTTCATCCATCTGAGGAGAATGTGGAGCAATGCAATTTAGTAGGAAGCTTTAGAAACAAACAACCATACAATCCATAATCCAATACCTATAATCCAAGTTGGCACGATCATCCAAACTTCTCCTACCACAATAACAATTCTCAAAATACTAAACAAGCTCAAGATCAACAACCATTTCATTTGGGGAGCAGGCCACCAATGGTAGACTATCCTCTGGGCTTCAACAACAATATCAACAAAAATTTCAACCAACAACAAAAATAACCAAAGTCCAATTTGGAGTCTTTTCTTGAGGCATCCGTTTCAGGTCAATTGAAACAAAATGAGTAATTCTGCCAACATGATCTGCTTATGAAAGATGCCATCCAACAACTTTCTTCTAAAGTGGACGAAATTACTACTCATACCAGGATGTTAGAGACCCAGATTTCTCAACAAGCTCTAGCCAATCAAAGAACACCTTCCGGCTCCTTGTCTAGCCGACCAAAGATGAATCCTAAAGAGACATGCAAATCCATGACCTTGAAGAGTGGGGTGGTGATTGGAGGATCCTCACTACCTTCAAATAGGAAATTTGAAGATATTATTGACACAACTAAAGAAGAGACTACTGAGAACCAAAGGAAGAAAAATGTTGAAAATTCACAATAAGGTGATTCTTTTGGCAAGCGTAATGCTCCTTTCCCTCACATGTTTTCTAACACAAAAGATGGTGCTAAGTTCAAAATGTTCATGGACATTTTGAACAAGCTCTATGTAAACCTTCCTTTAGTTGAAGTGATAGCTGAAATGCCTTCTTATGCCAAGTTCCTAAAATACATTCTCACAAGGAGAAGGAGGCCTGACCAAGCTGAAATAGTGATGCTATCTGAAAGAATAAGTTCTATCATTCAGAACCATTTGTAAAAAAAAACTTGATGATCTAGCTGCATTCAATCTCCAATGTAGAATCGGTGATTCAACTTTTGACAAAGTCTTAGTTTATCTTGGTGCTAGTATCATTTTGATTCCTTTCTCCCTATGGTGAAAGTTAGATTTGGGAGACTTGAGACCCATCTCAATGACAATATAGTTTGTTGATATTTCAATTAAATGTCCTAGAGGAATTATTGAATACATCCATGAGCAGATAGGGAAGTTCTAAATTCCTTATGATTTGTAGTTCTAGACATGCATGAAGATTTGACAAATCCAATCCTTTTTGGGAGACCATTTCTCAGGATTGCAAGATGTATTGTAGACGTGAGAGAAGGAAAACTGATTGTCAGTGTTGGAGAGGAATCTCTAGTATTTTCTTCCTATGATTCTATGAAGGCACCCAACACTAAAGAATACCTCTGTTTGATAGATAACATTGATACATTGCTAGAATAAGACAAGAATGTTCTTAAATAAGTGTTTGATGATCTTGAAGGTGAAGATGAAAAAGAAGATTCTATGATTGTTCCTAATGAAGAAAGTTCTGAAGATGCATCAAATTCATCATCAAATGGCGTGCCAACTGACAAGGAGTCAAGTGACACCACTACACCAGAAAAATGGTAGAACTTAAACGCCTCCCAATAGTGATACTCATTGTCACATTACTGAAGGAAACATATAATGGAGAGTGGTCGGTATCTACGACTGGGCTGACCAACCACAGAAAGTAAAGATGTGGGACCTGATGAGGAAGCTAGTAGCAGAATCTGATCTTCCAACGATCTTTTTTGGGGACTTCAATGAAATTACATCACATGCTGAAAAGAAAGGGGATCCATCAAACTAGAAAAACATTTACAGAACTTCAGAGATGCAATTAATTATTGTGAACTGGTGGATCTATGCTTTACAGGTGCTACTTTCATGTGGGGGAGAGGTAATACACTGGAGACTCTACTCAAAGAGAGACTAGACAGAGCTTTGATGAATGGAGATTGTAACAACTTGTTCACTTATAGTAAGGTGATTCACATGCCAAATTATGAATCTGACCACGCATGCATCATCATCTCAGCTGACAAGAGGGAAAAAAGGAAAAGGGGGAGGGGTAAATTGTTTATGTTTGAGATAATGTGCGTCAATGAACCAAAGTGCGTAGAGACTACCAAGAACAACTAGGAAGAAAGCCAAGGTCTTAGTGTTCCAAAAAATATCAAGGTGGGCATAGCTAGACTAAAAGATTGGACCAAAGAAAATTTTGGGGATATAAAAAATAAGATCAAAGAGGAAGAAGAGGCTCTGAGTCGATATCAGAAATTTCCACCAGATGGAGTGACCCTACACAAATGCTCAGATGCTGCTAAAGAACTGCAATATTGGCACAGGAAAAAATGAAGCCTACTGGTGCGCCAGGGCTCATGTTAATGAGATGAAGGAGGGTGATAAAAACACATCATACTTCCACCAAAAAGCTTAGGCAAGGAGGAAAATGAACAAATTTGCAGGCCTGAAGGACATCAAGGGAGAGTACAAGGAATATGAAGAGGATATCAAAAAGATTGTCATCAGTTTCTTTGAGGATCTATTTCACACTTGCAGTCCCACTGGTATGGAGGAGGCAACAACAGGCCTCGAATCCAGTCTCACAGGCGTTGATAAGGAAAAGTTGGAGGCAGACATAACAGATGAAGAAATTCTTAAGGTTGTCCAGTCAATGCATCCCAACAAGGCGCCAGGACCAAACGACATGAAATCAATGTTCTATCGAAAAATCTGGCATGTGGTGGGTAAGGACGTGAAAATTACATTAAAGGATGGTGGAAAGACCATAATGATATTGAAGATATAAATGATACATTGATGGTCAAGATTCCCAAGACACAACAACCAATGGAGCTTACTGAATTCACGACTATTAGCCTGTGCAATGTATTGTACAAGATTGCTTTCAAAGTTGTGGCTAATAGACTGAAGCCTCTCATGAATTCAGTTGTAATTGAAAATCAAAGTGTTTTTATTCAGGGAGATTGTTTACAGATAATGCACTCATTGCTTATGAAATGTTCCATACGATGAAGAGGGATAAAGTGAGGAAAAAGGGTTACATGATGCTAAAATTGGATATGTCAAAGGCATACGATAGAGTCGAGTGGGAGTTCATAAATCATGTCTAGAAGAAGTTGGGGTTTGGGGAAAATGGAGTAGCAAGATTCATCAATGCACCTCAACAGTGAGCCATGCTTTTGTTGGGAATGGAGACAATACTAGGACTATCAAACCCACCCAAGGCCTACATTAGGGAGACCCTCTCTCACCCTATCTTTTCATTCTTTATGATGATGCATTTTCTATGTCGTTAATTTAGCAGTGATAAATAACCTCTTATATGGTATTAGAGGTAGCATACTTTTTTCTAGAGCCACGAGATTTGAATGCTTGAAGGTAGCTGAGATCATCATCAAATATGAACAAGCATCAAGATAAAAGACAAAATTTGTCCATGACAAAAGTGGCTTTCAATAAGGGAGTCTACTATTTTCAGAGGGAGAAGATTAAGACATTGCTGAATGTGATTGAGGTGGATAGGCATGCAAAATATTTGGGATTACCCACAACCTTGGGAAGGTCTAAAAAGAAAACCTTGTGTAGGGAAATACAACATCAGATTAGTAGTAGAAACAAAAATTTTATTGACATATTTGCCATTAACCAATGGATCGCGTCAATAACTATGTAACGGAAAAGATGGCTTCAAAAAGATATATCTGGTCATGGAGCAAGTCCAGCGACAATCTTCATCGATGTAGATGTGTACTGTATCTTGAATGGTGTCTGTGTAGCTCTTGGTTGCATTGGGACTCATCTGACTACTCCACCATGGACAACATACTTGAACATCGTCATCTACAACAACCCCTCTCATCACAGACTGTTGGCTGACATCGTCCTCCTTAGCGATGGGCAAAGGCCACCTCACCTCTAGAGAAGTCCACATGGGCCAACTCGAACTTCTATTATCCTACTAGAACAAATAGGAAGGAGTTGTACTTCCATTGGCATACTAGTCACCAACCTACTCTCCCACAATAATGATCCTCAGTTGTTTGTCTCCCTTGCTATCCCTCCCTAGTCGGGTAGGACTTGCTTGAGCTCTCTTAGTTACCATAACCAGAGAGGACAAATTTTTTTAGAGAAACTAATTCTCAATTGTCCGTGTTGTGCTCTGGGAAGCCCCCAATACCCCTCTATTTATAGGTGGGGTTTGGGCCATGGTTCCCAGTCTGTGAGGGAGTGGAAGGGACCTGAAGATCTTGAATTTTTGTAATAATTCTGGAAACTTCACAGCCTACGATAGTTGAAATGGTCATCTCGTGACCGAGACAGTCATCTTGCACGTAAGACAGTCATTTCACTAAGCGAAACAGTCATTTCGTGATGTTTCCCAATCGCACATGAATTGCCAATTCAAATCCAATTAATGCTCAACACGACGTCAACACTAATCCTTGATGTATTCGAATTTCCCCATGAACCGCTCCTCTCACTCTCATGAGATGGTCATCTCACGACCACAAGACAATCATCTCATAAAAGTGAACCAGTCATCTCGACTACAAGACAGTCATCTCACATAAGCGAAACAGTCATCTCGCTTCTCAGTTCAGGCAAAACTCAGCGAATTAAGTTATGATCTTCCTGACACTCCAAACAACAGTCTCAACACTTGAACTGATTGTTTGGCAGTCTAGTCAGCTAATTTGTTGTGTGAATTGAATACCTACATACTTTAGTAATCAATCCAATCATCATTCAAGATCAAACTCCTCTTCTATATGAGTTCATGTGTGTGTGACCCTATAGGTCCCATATTACATTGACAATGAATGTCAATAACAACTTATGACATCACAAGCAATGAGCGGTGCCTAGTCACACATCATTGCTACCCAAGTAAATGGAAAGTTGGAGAACAAATTCAACCTACAATCTGTGTATAGGGTTACAATGTTTGTATAATTTCTTTGTCACTAATATCCAGATTGAACTTGAGGCATGGATCTATCATCCTCTTCAACATTCAATCTATGTTTGTATGAGATATGTGTAAGCTCAATATCATATATTGACTCACACATACATGGCCATGTATTTATCAGTCTTGCTAACTCAAATGGCCTTGGATATCATACGCCCATAAGAGGGACAAATCCTATATCTATCACTCACAGTCAGTCTACATGTGTCACAGTCACCCAATCATCACCTTTATAACAACTCATCTTTTAGGATTGCGATTGATGATGTCAGAGTGTACCAAACAACATGTGATGAGTGTAGTGATTTTAGGCCTAAGAACCACAAACACCACCATCACTATAAGACGTGGTTCTTACTTACCTAGTTAAGGTTTCCATGTATCACTCTTATGGTGGGTCTATCTGATACATTGTTCTCTAACATGTATATGTGTGCTTGGTTTGATATCGCCATATCATGAATAATGAGATTATGTCATCAACCAACTCACACTCTGATCTTATGTGTTATTGTTGTCTATTTACCTTCCACAATAGCAACCGATTAGGGACATAACAAGAATGCATATACTCTTAACATTCATATGATCTCATTCTTTAGGTCCTCAACTTGAAGATATACGTCATTGAGTAATATCATTCTCTAGACATTTATTATGGCATTTCATTATCTCAAAACCGAATAAATAGAATAAATTAGAATCTTGCCATTATTAATAATCAAATCATTCGCAAATTATGCCATTACAATCATCATATGACCGACTCTATAGGCATACATACTAACCAACTCCCACTTGCACTTGGAGCCAATCACCCATGAATCTTATTATGGTGACTTAACATGACCATGATGCTTTTGCTACAAAAGTGCTTTTGTCAAGGGATCAATAATGTTGATCTCAGTTGGTACTATGCAAACATTTACATCTCCTTGTTGTATGATCTCTCATATGGGATGATATCGCCTTTGTATATGCTTCGAGCGTTGATGCGATCTGGGTTCCTTAGGTTGTGCAATAGCTCCATTGTTGTCACAATATAGCTCAATTGTGTCATTGATGCTTGGAACAACCCCAAGCTCTTAAATGAACTTCTTGATCCATACAACCTCCTTTGTTGCATTCAATGCTACAATATACTCAGCCTATATTGTAGAATTGTCAACTGTCTCTTGCTTGGAACTCTTCCATCTTACAACTCTATTGTTTAGGTAAACACAAATCCTGTTTGTGATTTATAATCATCTTTGTTAGTGTGAAAGCTTGCATTAGTGTAACCTTTTACCATCAACTCTTCCTCTCTGCCATAGACCAAGAATTGATCCTTAGTCCTTCTCAAGTACTTGAGGATGTTCTTTATGACTGTCTAATGAGCATCACCTGGATCTGACTGATATATACTCATAATGCTCAAGGCATACAAGACGTTTGGATGGGAGCACAACAACACATACATGATGGATCCAATTGTCGAGGCATATGGAATCAAACACATGCACTCCCTTTCTTAACAAGAATGGGGACATTGAACTTTAGAGATGGTTACTCCAGACAACGCTGGTAGGTTTCCTCTCTTTGAGTTCTCCATGCTGAACCTCTTCCACACTTTTTCAATGTATGTGCTTTGATTTAGTCCAAGAAGCCTTCTGGATCTATCTCTATAGATCTTTATCCCTAAGATGTAGGACACTTCTCCTAATTCTTTCATAGAGAATGTATTTCCAATCCATGTCTTTACCTTTTATAAAGTAGGGATGTCATTCTCCATCAATAGTATGTCATCCACATATAATATGAGGAATATTACCATGCTCCCACTAACCTTCTTGTACACACAAGGTTCATCTTCATTTTGAACAAAGACAAACTCTTTGACTGTCTCATAAAATGAAGATTCCAACTGAGATGCTTGCTTCAATCCATAGATTGACCTTTGTAGCTTACAGACTTTATTTGCATCCTCTGGATTGATAAAACCCTTGGGTTGTGTCATATACACATCCTCAATAAGATTCTTGTTAAGGAATGTGGTTTTAACATACATATGCAAATCTCATAGTCATGATAAGCTATAATAGCAAGCATGATCCTGATGGACTTAACCATGGCCACTGGAGAAAAGGTTTCATCATAGTCAACACCTTGAACTTGTCTGAAACCCTTTACAGCCAATCTACCCTTATAGGTTTGTACTTTTCCATACATATCTATCTTCTTCTTGAAGACCCACTTGCATCCTATGGGTTTTAGCCCTTCAGATGGATCCACTAAGGTCCATACCTTATTGGTATACATGGATTACATCTCAGATCTCATGGCCTCAAGCCATTTCTTAGACCCTAGTCCCTCAATAGAATCTTGATAGGTAATTCGCTCATCATCTATGACCAATTCACTGCCTTCCTGAGTCACAAGATACCCATATCTCTCAGGTTCAAGGTGTGTTCTATTAGATCTACGAGGTTCATGTGTTACTTGAGGAATTTGAGATTCCACAACAACTTGTGAGTCTCTTTGTTCCTCTTGTACATCTATTGATTCAATGATCTCTTGTTGGTCTTTAACCTCTTCGAGTTCCACTTCCCTTCCACTGATTCCTTTGGAAATAAATTCCTTTTCTAGGAATATAACCTCTCTAGCAACAAACACTTTGTTGTCAGATTTGGAATAAAAGTAATATCCTTTGGTCTCCTTAGGATATCCAACAAAATAACATTTATCAGACTTAGGGGCAATCTTTTTAGAAAACATTTTTCTAACATAAGCTTAACATCCCCAAATCTTCATGTAAGACACATTGGGACGCTTCCCATACCATATATGATATGATGTATTTTGAACCGATTTAGATGGTACCTGGTTTAGTGTATACGTGGTGGTTTCAAGATCATACCCCCAGAAGGAAGTCGAAAGATCAACAAAACTCATCATAGATCACACCATATCTAACAATGTGTGATTCCTTCTTTTTGATAGACCATTATGCTGAGGTGTTCCAAGCAGAGCCCACCGGGATACAATCCCATGGGCTGTAAGAAGGTTCTCAAACTCTTGGTTTAAGTATTCTCAACCTCGATCAAGATGAAGTACCTTAATACTTTTACCAATTTTGTTTTGTACTTCATTCATGAACTCTCTAAACTTTTCAAGAGCTTCTGACTTATGTTTCATTAGGTAAACATAGCCATACCTACTAAAATCATTAGTAAAGGTGATGAAGTACTGATACCCACCTCTAGAAGTTGTTCTAAAAGGGCCACACACATTAGTATGTGTGAGTCCTAATAGATCACTAGCCCTCTCACTATTTCTCATAAATGAAGTCTTGGTCATCTTTCCCAACAAACAAGATTCTTATGTCTCTATTGATTCAAATTCAAAAGAGTACTGATAACCATCTTTATGGAGTCTAGATATGTGATTCTCATTTATGTGCCCTATGTTGGTAAGGTATGCCCATTGAGAAAATCATGTGATTATTGACATGGCATAAACCTTAAAAGGATTTGATTTATATTAACATATATAAAGGCAAGCTTCCAATTCATTTGTTTCACTCAGTTATGAGATATGAGGATACAAAATGAATGTCTACATAATAATATTACTCAATGACATATGTCTTCAAGTATTACCCTTATGGAAATGAGATCATACATATGTTAAGAGTACATATACATATTCTCATTATGTCCCTAGTCGGTTGTTACTGTTGAAGGTAGATACACACCAATAACACATAAGACTGGTGTGTGAGTAGGTTGATGACTGAGTCTCACTAAGCCATGATATGGCAATATTAAACCAAACACACATATACATGTTAGGGAACAATGAATTAGATAGACCCACTTTGAGAGTGACACATGGTTGTGGTGGTCACAATCATCTCTCATAGTGAAGGTGATGATTGTGATTCTTAGACTTGAAATCACTACACTCATCACATGTCGTTGGGTATGTTTTGACATCATCAAATGCAGTCATGAAACATGGATTGTTATAACAGTGATGATTGGGTGACTTTGACACATGGGGATATACTATGATTGATAGATATGGGATTTGTCCCTCCTACTGGAGTATGATATCCCAGCCACTTGATAAGTGAGACTAAGAAATGCATGCACATGCACATGTGAATCAATATATGATATCGAGGTCACATTATCTCAGACAGTTTGCTCTTAGTTCAAGGAACATGGATTGAACAGTGAGAGGATGACCTTCCATGCCTCGAGTTCATCTTAGATATCAGAGACAAAGCAATTATACAATCACTGCAAAACCTTACACAGATTGTGGGTTGAAGTTGTTCTCCAACTTTCCATTCACTTGAGTAGCATTGATATGTGACTAGGAACCACTCTCTGCTTGTGATGTCATAAGCCAGTTATGTACATTCACTGCCAATGTGATATGGGACCTATAGGGTCACACATATAGGAACTCATATAAAAGAGGAGTTTGATCTTGAATGACAATTGGATTCATTACTAAAGTGTTTAGGTATTCAATTCACACAACAGATCAATGGATTGGCTATTTGCACTACCAGACGACCATCTCACTGAGTGAGACGGATGTTTGGGAAGCCATACATGCGTCTCAAGAGTGGAGATGACCATTTGGGTTGTCAGGCTAATCAAGGATTGCATTGGCTAAGTTTTGCCCTTGAATTGACCGGTTCAATATGATTGAACTGATCGACTCATCTCAAACTCATCAGACGACCGTCTAGGTGAGTGAGATGGGTGTCTCACATGTGTGCAATGGCTCGGTTGGGTGAACGAAGGTTCGAGATTTTTCCCAAATAGTTTCGATTGCACATTACTTGGGGTGCAAGTAAATTCATATGTTATATTAATTGGAATCAAAATTGCCAAATTCGTATCTAATTGGGAAACTGCTAGATGACCATTTGGAAGTGCGAGACAACCGTATGGAAGTGCGAGATGACCGTACGGTAGTGCAAGATGACTGTCTCGCACCCCAAATGACCATCTATGTGTGCCATACGACCATTTAGTATCTTGCAGATTATGAAAGTTCAAGTTCTTCTGGTCCCTTCCACTCCCACGCAATCCCGTACAGATTGGGAACCCTGGCCCAAACCCTGCCTATAAAAGGAGGGGTACTGGGGACTTTCCAAGATACAACATAGACAAACTGAGAATCAGTTCCTCTGACAATTGTTGTCCTCTATGGTTGTGGTAATTAAGAGAACCCAAACAAGTCCTACCCGACAGGGAGGGATAGATATGGGAGAGAAACAACTGGTGATCATTGTTGGTGGGAGAGTGGGTTGGTGACTAGTACACCAACAAGAGGGACCTTCCTGTATGTTTTTGTTGAACGTCAGGAGTCTAGTTAGACCGTGTGGACTATCCTAGAGGCATGAGTCCTTTGGCTGTTGCTCAGAGAGCAAAGCCTACCTATAGTTTGTGGTGAGACCACCAGAGTCGCTGCAGAGGCTGTGCATGCAGTTGTTTGTGGTGAAGACTAGGAGTTGCACAACCACCATCCAAGAGAAACTAGTGAGCAATTGCAAAGAAGCAAATTTTGTCACTGAACTTGCTCCAGGACTAGGTATAACTCACTTAAACCATCTTCCTATTTCATAATAGTTGACACGATCTTGATGTTATGGAAATACTAATATATAATTTTTTTATTTCCGCTGCTATACTCTATGCTTGTATTTTCCAACACCCTAAACGACAATGCCAAAGGTATATTTTGTTTGATTTGATGAGTTTTTGTCTTTTAATATTTATGTTATATATGCTTCTCTCTAGATATATCAAGTATAGACCATAAGACATTGGGGCACTGCCAAAAGATCCCATCTTTACTAATGGAACATATTCCATTCTTTATAAGAAATTTGAATCCATTCTTGTCCAAACAAGATACAAATATGATGTTCCTATTAATGGCAGGTACATAATAGAAGCTCTATAACTCTATTCCTATCCCACTTGGCAGAGATAACTTATAGGTTCCAACTGCATTGCAGAGATCACAAACATAACAAGAATGCATATACTCGTAACATTTGTATGATCTCATTCTTCAAGTCCTCAACCTGAAGACATACATCATTGAGTAATAGCATTCTATAGACATTTATTATGTTATTTGATTATCTCAAAACTGAATAAACAAAATAAATTGGAAGCTTGCCTTTATTAATAATCAAATAATTTACAAATTATGCCATTATAATCATCATATGATTGGCTCTCTGGGCATACATACCAAAACCTTCCACTTCATACAGGAACGCGTAGCGAAAAAATTACAAGGATGGAAAGAAAATCTGTTGTCCAAGCCAGGGAAGGAGGTCCTCATCAAATCAATGGTGCAATCAATTCCTAACTACATCATGAGCCTATTCCAATTGCTTGAGGGGGTGATTAATGTGATCAACAATTCTATAGCAAGATTATGGTGGGAAGCAAAAGATGGAGAGAGAAAACTTTCGTGGTTTAGTTGGAAAAAATTATGTAAGCCAGAGAGCCAAGGTGGGACGAGATTTAGAGATATTCACACTTTCAACCAGGCGTTGCTAGAAAAAAAAATATGGAGGCTTCATACCAGACAGGACACTCTAGCACATAGAGTCCTAAAGGCTAGATACTTTCCAAACTCATATCTATCCTAGAAGCTAGAAGAGGATACAACCCAAGTTACATTTGGCATAGTATTTGGAATGCAAAGTGCTCTTCATGGAAGGAATACAATGGGTAGTGGGAAACAATGCATAGATAAACTTGTGAGAGAACATGTGGCTTCCTCATGAGGTAGGCGATCCGATTACATATCAGACTTAGGAACATGGACATATCTAATGATTTAGTGATTTAATGGTACCAGGAGGCGCAATATGGGACAAATACTTGATCGGTGACATTTTCCCATAACAGGTGAGCGAGGCTATCAAATCCATTACACTAGAAATTTATCTTGTAGAGGATGCCAACTTTTGGTGGCCGAGTGCGGATGGTACTTACAATGTGAAATCGGGGTACTGGATCGGGAGTTTAAATGCCACTCAAATAGCAGATTTACAAAACTAAATGACCAACACCATGTGGAAGGAGGTATGGAGGAGAGGGTGGCCATGAAGGCAGCCCATTCCTCTGGAGGGTGAGTATAGGGATCCTGGCCATGTTGGGTAGGTTGCACGATAGGTACTGCCATCTAGATGGTCTATGTATCCCGTGTCTCAATGGTAAGGAGACCATTACCCACATGCTTTTTGAGTGTGTGCATGCCTGGGAACTTTGGAGACATGGGTCGCAAACCATGAAGGACAATATCTAGGTGACACAATGGCTCATCTCCTGAGTAAGAGAAAGGACGAGGAGGCCGACCAACTTATTGCTTCCATGTGGACAATACAGACACATAGAAATAAGAGGGTCTTTGGTGAGGAGAACAAGGATATCCATTTTATGCATGAAGCCATGATATCCATGATGAAAGAATATCAAGGGCACAACAAACATGAGAGGTCAGACAATAGTTAGGATAGTCTGGCGAGGCAAACTGGGAGCTGTTGGCATCCACCTAAAGAAGGGAGTCTCAAGCTTAATACTGACACAATGTGGAATGGAGGTAGGTCATGGATTAGAATGGTCTGGAGGAATCACCTCAACAAACTTAGGGTGATTGAAGGGGAGTAGTACGAGCATGTAGAAGATGCCACAATGGCAAAAGCACTCACAGTTAGAGTAGGGTTAAGGTCCAGCCATGAGCAAGGAGTTTGTAACCTCATGGTGGAGATAGATTCATAGATCCTATGTTAGTTGTTCCATGTGATGACCACTAGGCGCAACCAGATGGGAATCATTCTCAAAGACATGCAGTTACTTAGTTCTTTATTCATTCTTTTAGTTTTTCTTTCATAGGAAGAACAACTAATCGTGTGGCACATGAGGTAGAAGTAGTAGCTAGTACTAGGTCTCGAAATTTTTATTTTGAGCATTCTTTTCATTCTTTTGTTGCCAATGTAGAGCTATCAGACGTCAGCAATCTAATAAATTAACTGGGCTATACTAAGCCCCGTCCCTTCCTAAAAAAAGATGCCACTCAATTTGATTCTGGAGATTGAAGTTTTTGATGTGTGGGGTGTAGACTACATGGGCCCCTTTCCCTCTTCATGTGGTTACAAGTTTATTATAGTCACTTGTGATTGTGTATCAAAACATATAGAGGCAATTCCCACAAAAGCTCCAAATGCAAAATTAGTGATTAAACTATTCTAAAAGATCATTTTTTAGAAATTTGGTGTCCCAAGGGCAGTCATATATGATGGAGGCCGTCATTTCAAATGAAAGAAACTTCAACAACTTATTGAGAAAGTATGGAGTCAAGCACAAAATCTCAACTCATACCATCCGCAAAATTCAAGCCAAGTCAAAATTTCTAATAGACAATTGAAGGCAATACTAGAGAAGACAGACTCCATCTTAAAAAAAGATTGGGAATTGAAATTAGATGACGCATTGTAGTCCTATAGGACGGCTTTCAAGACACCAATTGGAACAACTCTGTTCAGCTTGATCTATGGAAAATCTTGTCATTTACATGTAGAACTAAAACACAGAGTGCTTTGGGATATCAAATTTCTCAACTACGACCTAAAGAAAGTAGGAGAGTGAAGGTTGTTGCTGTTGGTATGTATGCCCAGAGAGCCAATCATGTGACGATTGTAATGACATAACTTGTAAATGATTTGATTAATAATAAAGGCAAACTTCCAATTTATTATGTTCTAGTCAGTTATGAGATAATGATGCAACATAATAAATTTCTAAAGGATGATAGTACTCAATGACATATGTCTTTTAGTTGAGGACCTGAACAATGAGATCATACATATGTTAAGAGTATATACATTCTTGTTATGTCCCTAGTCGGATGTTATGAAGGTTGATAGACAACAATAACACATAAGACTAGAGTGTGTGTTGGTTGATGATAGAATCTCATCAGTTTTGACATGTGATATCAAACCAAACACATAGGTACTTGTTATAGAATAGTGTACCGGACAGACCCACCATAAGAGTGATACATGGAAACCATAATTGGTAGTCAAAATCAACTCTTGTAGTGTTAGTGGTGATTGTGATTCTTAGACCTGAACTCACTACACTCATCACATGTTGTTCGGTGTACTTTGACATCATCCACTGTGATTCTGAATAAGGTTTGCCATAAGGTGATGATTGGGTGCACTGTGACACATGTGGATAACTGTGAGTGATGCAGATGGGATTTGTCCCTCCTACAAGAGTATGATATCCTAGCCACTTGATTAGCGAGATTGAGAAAATGCATGGCCATGCACGTGTGAGTCAATATGTGATATTGAGCTTACATATATCTCAATCAGACTGCTCTAGTTCAAGGAACATTGATTGAATGTTGAAGAGGATGACTATTACATACCTCGAGTTTGATCTGGATATTAGTGACAAAGGAACTACACAAACACTGTAACAGCAAACCATAGATTGTAGGTTGAAGTTGTTCTCTAACTTTTCATTTACTTGGATAGCAATGATGTGTGACTAGGCACCACTCTTTGCTTGTGATATCATAATTGGTTATGTACATTCATTGGCAACGTTATATGGGACCTATACGGTCACACACATAGAATACACCTAGAAGAGGAGTTTTGATCATGAATGATAATTGAATTGATTGATAAAATATTTAGGTATTCAATTCAAGCAACAAATTGACTGACTAGACTCCCAACTGACCGTTTCAAGGGTTGAACTGACCGATTGGAGTGTCAAGTTGATTGGATATTACATTGGCTGAATTCTAGATGAGCTGGGGAGCGAAACGATCAGTTCACTTAATGAACCGACCAGTTCATGGTTGCAAGACAACCATTTTGCAAAGCGAGACGCCCAGTTCATGGTGTAATTCAATTACATCAAGGATTAGTGTTGACATCATGTCATGTATTAATTGGATTAGAATTGCCAATACATATGTGATTGGGAAATATGAAAAAACAACCGGTTCACTTGGTGAACCAACCCGCTCGCATGCCAACGATCAGTTTGCTTAGAGAACCGACTGTTTAGCCTGTCATAAGTTGTTGTGAGATATCGGTTCTTTCCACTCCCACATAGATTGAGAACCCTGATCCTAACCCTCCTATAAATAGAGGGATACTGGGGGTTTTCAGACACATCAATTGCATGTGACAATTATTTGTCTTCTCTAGTTGTGGTAACTGAGAGAACCTGAGAAGTCCTACCTGATAAAGGGAGGGATATAAGGAAGAAAAATTGTGGGAGATCAAAGTTGGTGACTAGTACACCAATGGGAGGGACAACTCCTTCCTGTCAGTTCTGATAGAACGACAAGATTTCTAGGCGGTATGTGTAGACTTCTCTAGAGGCGTGGATCCTTTTCCTGCTAGGAGGATAATGTCAGCCTGCTATCCATGGTGGAAACTAGGAGCTGCTACAAATGCCATTCGAGTGCAACTAGAAGACAACTATACAACTACAACAACGAGGAGATTTTCGTTGGACTTGCTCTAGGACTAGGTATATCCTCAAAACTATCTTTTCCATTATATAGTTTTTGATGCGATCCACTGGTTTAATGGGGATATGGTAGTAAATTTTGTTTCCACTGCCTACCTAATGTCGTATTTTCCTACAGTTATAACTCTAGGAATTAGAAGAGTTGTAATTAGATGCATAGAAAAATGCTAAAATTTGTAAAGAAAAGATGAAAAGATGGTATTATAAAAGGATCCATAGTAAAGATTAGTGTTGCTCTTCAACTGATGTTTTAAATTGTTTCTAGGATGGTCTGATCCATTTGAAGTGGTGAAAGTATGTAAACATGGCATTGTTGACATCCACAGTGAAAATTCGGGAACATTCAAAGTCGACAGACAACGTTTAAAAATTTATAATGTCGTAGAGCCAATTGAAAAGGGAGTCACACAACCCTTACAAGCCCATATGACATTGAAGAAGGATGATCTAGCTCTCATACCTTAAATAAAGCACTTGTGAGAGACAACTCACGTTTTTTTTATTTTTGTTACTCGTTTGCATAAAAAAAATACAGACACATAGCGTGTACTTTGGTTTTGAATTGCCAATCCTTCTCATCCTTCCACATCTAGACCCGATGTGGAGATACTAGATATGATTTCTCTGAAATTAACAAATCTCCGTTGACCATTCAATCCACCTTCACTGAGCATGGGAACATATTAACTATACTTGATGTTAATCAAAGGGTAAATTGGGCCGCACAACAACAACTTCTTGCGTATCATCAAAACTACAATGTGATGTTAATTGTCATGCATTCATGGCACATACAACAAGGTCACTATCCATATCCTCCATCACAAAACGTGTAGTACCTTGCTCCATATGGCTAGACACCGTCGCCTGTACAACCATCATTTGATCCTCCAAATGACAATCAATATGCATGTCTTCTAATAATTTCTCAACTTATAAACAACATTGAGGACAATGTTTGGTATAAGTTTGGGGAGATTATAAGAAGCCAAGGTATATGTATATATTCCATTTACATTTGTTACCTTACATTTTCCATCATAGCATATGTGCATTTTTATTATTTCTTTTTCTTGCATAGACTATTAGGAGTGAAAATTTTGATATTTTTCTTAAGTGTCCCAACATCATGACTCCCAAACTGAAATATTGCTAAATTCTCTATAAAAGTGATTTCTCATGAACCTCACAAATTCACAAATGCAACTCCTTGATTTCTTTTTCCCAACTACTTAATGAAGGAAAATATGCTACTTATGTGTGTATCAGTGGTATGCCATTTAAGGTTAAAGTTTACATCATTAATCATAGTTTGTTATTCAAATTATTTGCAGAAGGAATTGTGCTTTGTTCTTTTGACAAGATTGAGCAATTATTTACTTAATGATCTAGTCATTGAAAACAACTACTTTTTATATCTTCTTCTAAAAATGGAAGGAAAAGAAGATTTCTACTTGAAAATATCATTTGGGTAAATTTGCAAATCACATTACTCATCAACCCTAAAAAGATGCTAAACCACCCACTTGGTATGCCAATCTAGCTTGAAAAAATGATCTGGTTGCTACGGTTGGGCGCTAGGACATAAAGAGGGAAACTAATCCCCACCATGTAAGGCTGACCTGGCATAAGCACACTTCATGACAGTGAATAGTAAGGTGTCGATAACCCAAAAAAAGAGGATAAAATATATAAGGAAGGAGATTTTGTAGTATATGTATAGATTATTTCAGCTCTTAAGTGATTAATGTCTCAATTTTATCAAATGTGGAATGCCAAATCTTACCCTTTCTAGATGTCTTATCCAATCTAGTGGTTTGTGGAAAGCTCTTAATTTTAGTGATCTTGAATTGACATTGGGACATGGAATGTTGAGTTAGCATATTTCTCTTATCATTCTAATTTCTATGTTGGGAAACTAAATCAAAGAACATTTTTAGTTTTGTTGATATATATATATATATATATATATTCTCTCATGCAAATTGAATGATTACTTGAGGACAAGCAAAATTTCAAGTTTGAGGAGATTTGATACTCGATCTCTATAAGTGTTTCACTTAGCATTATGTATCAATTTTTCACTCCTTTAATCCCATTTTCATGCATCTTTTAATCATCTAGCATGCACATTTAGTTTTCTCCATCTTTTATATCTTCTTGTGACTAATCCATGATTTAATTCTAGGTAACGATGAAGTTATCAAATTGGTGAAGAAATGGAGTAATGAAAGCATTTAAAGACCAGGATCAGCTGCAAATACGGTATGCTTCTAGACCATATAAATTCCAGTGGACTATATTTCAGACAGACCATATACAGTCTGACTGGCAGACCATATACAATCCTTCTAGACTGTAAATAGGGTTGTTAGTTAGTAGTTTTTGGTGGTTTTTAAATTCCAAATGGCCCCATTTCGAGGGTAGACAATGGTTAATGACTTAGACAGTTTTGAGTCAAAAAGAACATCATTACACACATGGGAAAGAGTTTTGAAGAGTGGAGAAAAAGCTCTAGCACAAAAGGAAACATCTACACCAAGTCCTAGTAGATTTGAAGGGATTCTTCATGGATGACTCATTTTCCTCCATAATGTTGAGTTGATGGTCCTTATACTCTGAGGATAACTGAAGGAGGAGGTCTGGAGATCATTCAAACATTCTCTAGTTGGAGAATTCAGAGTTCTACTATTGCATTTTGAGTTTCCCTTCTTCTTCTTCTTCTTCTTCTTCTTTATATTTTTTCTTGTATCTAGATCATGTCTTGCAAACTCTACTTTGTGGTAGTTAAATTCGTCACTTTGAACATGGTAGCTTAAGTCACTTTTTCTAATACTTGTGGAGTAGCCCCTGACTTTTTTTAACATGTAGAACTCAATTTCCATTTTAATATAATAAAGTCATCTCTTATGAAAATCCTTTGGGTTAACGGTTTCCTTCATGGATTGATCACCCATGAATGTGTAATTTGTGCTTTTAAGTTGTGCCAAAAGGAAGATTTAAGAGTATGGAATTAACAGTCTTCCTAGTTCCATTTGTTGATGAAAGTGACATCTTTGAACTAGTAGTTATGCTTGCTTAATATACTTATCTTGTTCTATCTTGATTATCTATTTGACAAGAGTAAATGGAAATGCTTTGTAGAATCTCTTAATTTCTTTCTGAAAGGGACAATTTAGGAGGCACATATTTGTAAGAGAATCACATGATTAATTTTGTGAATTTAAGTCTATATGGTGACCAGTTAGGAGTGAAACCCTTGTCTTGGAAATCTTCTCCCTTGGTGATAAAGTAGTTTGGTTAATCTTTATCTCAATTTATTTCAATCATAACTTTTATTCTAATCAACTACGTACCATCCCTTAAAATCAGATTTAGATTGTTGAATATCAACACACTTGCATTTAACAACCTTGTTCCTTGGACGATCTCAAATATACTACACACACTCGTATACTTATGGGGTAGTGCTCGAGCTTATAAATTTAAGACTTGTATGCAGGACTAACATGTAGTAATCCAAGAGAAAATTTTAAGATTAACATTTATTTAAGGTGGGTAGAAATGTAACATCCGAATTTTTTAGAACAAACCCCTATATCAAATAAATTGTAATGCAAAATCATGAACATCGAGTTCTTCTATGCAAAATTACCATATAATGGTATAGATATAATTAATATGGGGAACCAAGAGATATCTTAGACTTAATATTGTATGATGAGGCAGTGGATAAAATTTCAAGAGGTTTAAAGTAGTCTCAATATCAAAACTAAGAAAGACACAACCACAAAGATAAGGTGAGATAAGTTTCAATATTGAGGATAATTAGATGAGACTTATTTCCATCATAAGAGGAAAAATACAAGTGGGATGGGTCTCAAATTTAAAAGGCTTACGTACACAAATGGAATATAATTTTAATAATTTATTGAGAATGTTATGAACATATTTATTAGCAATTTAATGGAAATACTATTCATCATTATTAACAAGTTTAGATAATTTATAACTAGTTTTTGAATAAGAGTTTGGATATGAGTCAATATCTTAGTTGGAGTACATATAATATGAGTCATTGAAAAAAAATTATAATTTTTGGATACTGGTTTAGAGTCCAAATTATTAAGCAAAGAAAAATAAATATGATACATTTTTAAAAGAAAAACAAAAATGATCAAGACTCCTAGGCCATCACAGACTGGAGAGATCGCGTATGGAAAGAATAGGGGATGAAACCCCAAGAGATCAAGAACGGAAGACTATAAAATCCTTATATCATTAAAGATTAGGGTTGGAGGTGAGGGATTGACACATAGAAATGGTGATAGCATGATTAAGAGAAGAGGATATGGGACAGCGGTGCAACGAATGTTTTGGGGATTTTGAACCACTACTATCCTGAGCCCTATAACTATGACATCGATTAAAATGGGAGCCCTGGTGGACTGGATATGACAAGTCTCAAGGTGAAGAGGTGCTCTGGAGTCAAGACCAAACATCAAAGATGACCTGGTTGGTGACCAATCTTTGTTCCGCTAGAAGAGCGTGAGATCGCACGAAGGGGAGCCACTCACAGGCTAAATGGGCAAAATAGGAGGCAGATCCCAAGGTGGAACCGTGACCAAGAGAGGATAAAAAGAGGGGAGATGTTGATAATTAGGCCCCTCAAATCTCAAGTCGACAATATGAATTGATCCAAACTAAGGTAAAATTCATATCTTGAGATAGGTAACTCAAATTTTAGCAAATAAGGTAGCTGTGGAAAGCTTGGGATGTTATTATTTGATAAAAATTGATTAGGATGGGTTGTTTGATGTTTGATATATATTATAATTTGAATATAAGAAGTTATGAGATTCCAATGTTCTGCACATTAAAAGTAGCAAACGACTGTAGAAATTAACAAATATTTGCCATTAGGTGTATTTTGATATCTATAACATTAAAATAAGGAATGATCTTTTAGATTTAGTTCTTTCTTATGTTTTGATTAAACCCTAATAAGGCTATTTCGTGTATTTCACCCATTGTTTGACCATGAAACATATGATATTTTTACCAAAATCCTAATGTGCAATGTTTTTACTGTTTCTAAAGTTTTGGATTAGTGTCATGTATATTGATATCATTAGATGATTTTTGGGGGCTATCCATTATGAAAAATAATAGATGATTATTTGAGAAAATAGATGATATGCATGATTATTTTGTCTGGTATATGACCTTAATCGTATTTTCCTCCTATGGCATAACTAAAGTTAGTGAGATTAGTATATATATTATCTTTGAGGATCACTCTCAATATTAGTGCATAAGATGATTTTGCTTTATATAGGTATATCCGTATATGGATGCTATATAATATATGATTTTGGATATACGTTCAACATTAAGATTTCTATAATGGTTTTGAATCAGAGTTATTTTCACTCTAAACGGGACATCTAGTTTGGTTTATAGTGCTAGGGTGATGGGATCAGGGTATAAGATGTTTATTAATACAATAATTCATGTAAATGATGTTAATTTTAGGAACTTAGGATTGATTCAAGATCTAGGAAACTAATCTAGGATCTTCTTTGCTTCAAGTAAATGGGTCATGTTATTGTGCAAACTTATTCATGGTTGCTTGAATGTTATGTATAAATTAGATATTATGAATTCAAGCTCAATGCTCTACATCATGTTTATTATATCAATTGCTTGACAATTGTTATATCCTATGTCTTATGGTTACCATGATCACTAAGATTAGAGATTATGACTAATGATTAATGATTAATGGATTTAAAGTTCAAGTTTCAAGAGGGAGAAATCCCATTATGTTAAAGATTCAAGTTCAAGATTATTGTCATGTTAATGTTAATGTTAATGTTAAGATAATTGGAGTTGAATCATTTTGTATATGATTCTCAAATAATGGACCTCAAGGGGTCGTTATGGTCTTTTATAGTCAAATCATGGGCATTTGTGCCAATTATGGGCTTTCCTAGCAATCATATGCTCTTAAGTGGGTGTCATGGGGGAGATGCATATATTTACAACTCAATTCTTCATGTTATTAAATGACTCAAGAATATATAAATTTAATTCGTGTTCAATTCATCTTTTTCAGTCATGTGAAGTATAATTATTTGTTTATACTATATAGTGATAGTAATAGTAATAGTAATGTTTACTGATGTGTTGTTTTTCCCCTTTGCATGGTTGGGGACACGATGTCCCCTGGAGTTGAAGCAAATAAGGACTAAAGAGGAGCAAGACAAGGATTACAAGACCTTAAAGTACAACCTGGTGGGGTGCCATCTACCTTAGAGGATCTTAATATTTAGAATATTTCCTTTCATGTTTATTTTTTCATGTTTAAAATGTTAGAATTTTAGACTTGACAAAGAAGTCAGTTGTAGTTTTCCTATTAAAAGAAAAATATGTGAATCTTTTTGAGACAATGTATGGTGATTTATTCATTTTTAGCAATGATTATCATGATGTGACATCCCATTTTAAGAGTTAAATGCTTCCGCTCAGTTATTGTATGTATGCAAAGTGAGGTGTTACAACTAAAGTCAAAAGTATATTTTTAGCAAATATCCTTTTATATGTTATTTTATGATAAATTGATTAAGTGTGCCTTCAATTAGAGTTAATTACACAAGTGAATCAACTAATGTATTTTTACTTTAATTTGGCACACTAAAACCTTCATAGGATTTATGGATGAAGGAACATGTGAAAATACCAATTAGTATATCAAATTGATTTTATCAGGAATGATAAATTCTCTAATTTAGACATAACATAAGAGTAATGAAATGAAATTTCAAATGTTTTCTAGAGGAAGTTTATGTTAAAATTGGAATCAATGTATTGATGAATGCATATTCATCCCTTTTCAAAATGCATCTTTTTTGAAGGAATTTTCAAAATGCATATTTTAAGTCTTTGCCTAGAATTTTATCTTACTTTTACTAAATTTCTAGAAATAATTGCAATTTACTTGCTTTTGATCCATTAATTAGAATTCTTATCCTTTCGCTCAGTTTGCATATTCCACCCCCATTCACATTTTCTCAACTTCAAAAGATAAAAGCCTACTTCATTACTTAGAAATCAAAAGACCAAAGACTTAAATTACAAATTTCCAAGCATGTTAGTACTTGAGTCGAGCAATTCAATTAGTGAACCAATTGACTCACTCACCTAAAGCATTCCACTCCAGAACCCCAATCGGCCATTTCATTGTGTCGATCTATCGACTCAACATTCCACTCATCATCTGAATCAGCTAATTCAACATCTAGACTAGGCGACTCATACCACGAATCGGTCAACTCAAAAGTTTGAACCTAGCGTTTCAAAGTTCAAGTGGCTGACTCAATTTTGTGGACACCAACTCTTGGTCAACATCATGCCACAACCCCATTTTTAGGGGTTTGACCTGCTTCCCTGGGCTCATGCACCGGTGAACGTGAGTCGAGTGACTCATAACATGAATCAATCGATTCACGGTACGCAGACATACTCTTTAAAGTGCCACCAACTAGTTTTATTGTACAGTTTCCACCCCTCATTCCCCTATAAAAGGAGGGGGGACTCCACAAAGAAAGGTATCTAAATTTTTGTATCTTGCTCTTATTTACTTTCTTTCTTTGAAATTCTTGCATCTTGTATTCTTCTTTCTTCAATAAAATATCTAGTTCAATTCTTGTTCTTGGTCTTCTTGCTTTGGATGAGGAATTAAGAAAGGTAACCATTTTATTATCACTAGACCAGAGTCCCTTCCAGATCCTTTCCACTTTACTAGTATATGGTTCCCTTTCTTCCTTCCTTTGCTCCTTCTTTAATTTCCATGGATCACCCCATATACAACCTTGTGAGGCTCAAGTGATTAAGGTTTAGGTGTGACTCAATTAAGATTTAACAAGTCATGGTTTCTAGGATTAGAGTACATATGGCAATTGATGAACAAGGGTAGTCATGGAGGTGTATATGAGAGTTTTACACATCATGTCACCTCCCATCAATTCTATAAGTAGCTATGATCCAATAAAACTAATTATCTCCAAACTAGATACTTATATCTTACACCTAAGGGTAAGAGAAGGGATAGATAGTAGGAAAATGGGTAGCTAGCTAGGGATCCATTAGATGGACCTAGGAGTAAAATCCCATATTAGCTACATATCACCTATTTCTCCTACTACCTAGGTGTTTTCAAGCACAAACCACAAAGTAATCCATGGGAAACAAGATAGAAGTAGAATATAATCATTAGAAAATGAATCATAGAGTTTCCATATTATTTTCCCTCAACAATGTATCAAACTCACATGTCAACCCCAAATAGCCCAACTAAGGGGCTTAACTACTCATCAACTGAAAAGGGAGAAAGGAGTAGAAGAGTGAAACGCCAGAGATGCTTGGTCAAGACTCTTCCTTATTCACCTCTAGCTGTAGATGCACAAACTCCGCCCTCCTTGATGAATGAAAAGCATGGAAATGTGGATAGTAATGGTCAAAACCCTAGAAAACTAGGGTTTTGTCATGGAATAAGGTGGAAATGAAGTAGAGATAGATGAAAATTAGAAGGAGTGGAGTAGGTAAAACCTTCATTGCTTAGGTATCTAACCTCTAACTCCAACAATGACCATTGGTTATATAGTTTCTAAGGAAGCATATGGTTGATTGGGGAATTTAGGTAAAAAGACAACAAGGAAGCAATATGGTTTGGGTGTCAGGACATTTGTTCTAGAAAGAATGAACGTGGTGGGAGAATGATGGAACATGCATGTTGTGGGGGAATGAGCATGGTGATGATGAAAAAATGTCAGGAGAAACATGAGTTTTCAGGGGTTGATAGCATGAGCGTGTTGGGAAGCACGACTGTGGCGACAGTTGGGTGGAGAACCTGCGTTGGGTAACACAATCATTTTTGGTGGGGTTGATTCGGGTTTGTTCTCTCGAGCACCGGCCTTTTGAAATCTTGGTAGCATGATCGTGTTGGCTGGAATGGCCGTGCTGGGGTCTTCTTGATAGAATCATGTTGGCTAGCATGGTCGTGCTACTTGAGCTTGTTGGATCTACTTTAATGTTGTACTTCCTCTTGATGTTTCACTTGGTGGCACACCCGTCTTGTGGTACCATGACCTTGTTGAGGGTCTTCTAATATAATTTGATCTTGAATTTGATTATCTATGATGCTGTTTTTCTTATCTTGATTCTTGACCACTAGGGGTAGGTTGTGGAAATTCTTAGACTCTCTTTAGGATCATCCAAAGATGAAGAAATTTTAAGATCCTCCTCCCTCTACTCCTTCCATACAAAGTATGGACAAAGTACTTGAAAAACACACAAAGAACATTTATAAGTGAATTAGGCAATAAACAGTTTATTGAGAGAAACAACATATATTTTAACATGTATAGATATGATTAAATAGAAAAATAGCACGATATGGAACCCAAGATTGCAACTGCATCAACACTGACATCCCTCAATGCTATCGAGATGGTTCTTTACTTTTCAAGTTTGTGCATGTAAATCTTGATTGCACTGACCCTTGGGTTAGTACCACTGATATTATTTTATTTGCTTACTGATGGATCATTGTAATATGTTATAGTAAAATCTCGATGGCACTGAAATTCCATTCAGTACCACCAAGACAAAAATGAGGAGATATATGTGCCCTCCAATCCCAAGGACCATGACAACATGAATCCAATGACTTCAAACACCAATCTGCAGATGATCCCAAAGTCAAGTACCAACATGAGGGGATTTGTGTGTCATTACTTCACTCAATCATTGATGGTGGATACCAAGAGCACGCTGATGGGCATTCATGCCAGTACCACCTACTTCCAAGTTAGTGACAAGGTTTTCCATCTTCTCATATAATAAGGGGGATTAATTTGTTTTCTTCACACCTCAAGCATCTCTTCTTAGAGTCACTCTTCTACAAGCTTCTTTGAGTGATTTCTCAGTGACAAACTACTACATCGAGCCCCGACCTCCACCTCCTTTCTCTTAATGGTAAGAAAATGCCCCCACCAAGAAGGAGCTTCTTCAAATGCAACCACATCCCAACTCATCCCCAGGTTGTGCCTAGATCTTGGAAGTGATGAGCAAAAGAAGCACTACACCAAGCTTTGGAAATACGAGCTAGAGGCCACATGATACAACGACATGACCTTCATCGAGTGGCTAGGATTCACCGAGAACCTATGCAATGTGTGCACAGATCAGGGGATGACTCCAAACCACCCCTTCCTAGGTGGATGACTGACATATACAAAGATCATATTAGAGTTCCTAAAGTCTCTTAAGGTGTGCTTCCTTTCACATCACACCAGGAGCAACGAATGAAAAGCTGACTGAGTCAAATTTTATCTCTACAACACCACCCACAAACTCTCCTTGGAAGCATTCAACACTATCTTTGGGTGGGTAAACCATGGAATGTGTTGTAATCCACTTGACTTCGATCATTCAGTGGCTTGTTGCAAGATGACATACCTGCCAACCAATGCCAGGATCATATGACATCGCTCCACCATCACTGACATCGAGCACCCCTTTACATGTATTCTACACAGACTATTAACAAACACTTTGTTCTACATATTCACATATGACCAAGGGAAGGTACAATCAACAATCTCTATGTTCTCTGGGTGCTTCTCTAAGAAGGAAGTGAGAAGGTCAATGTCGATGCATTGTTTGTAGGTCATGTGTACCAGGTGGCCAAGAGTGATAGAAGGAAGATACTCATACACTTAGGTTGTCTCATCACCTTATTATTATTTTATTATAGATATAGTTACTCTATTTGGGACCAAGGGAGTAAGGTATCGAACTTTAGAAGCCTATATGTGATCAATTACCAATAAATGATTTTTTTAATGAAAATCAAAATATGAAACACGTAATCCCTCCTTCCCCCCATACCATGGGAAAATAAAAGTTTAATTGAGCAAACAAGATCATTAAGGTGACTTCCCATTACTATTCTTGCATATACATTTTGAAACAATAATCCACACCACAAGTTTTTTTATGATCTTCTTTTGAAATCAAAGTCAACAATAAACTGGTCCAGGTTACCCGAAAGTGACAATTTTATAGGATAAAGTGCATCATATGTACTAGATTTTTTGTGTCTATCTCTTGACCCATCCCCTAATACGGCATGAATTGCTTTTTGTGTGGCAGGTCGACTTGATGGAGATTTGGAAAAGCCCAATTTGCACCCCAAATTTTCACCAATCTCATACCCAAATCCATATTGTCAACATGATTATGATGTAGCCCTATTTCAGGGCTTCATTTTGTATCTTTTTGCATCTCAATCACATATAAACATAGTAGAATGCAAGTTAATTTCCTCAATATGCATATTACTATCAAATGCACTTATGGACATTCTTGGCATGTTTTTCAGGTACTTGGACCATGCTTTGGATGGATGAGAGATAAGGAAGGAGTTCTAGGATTCCTCCACGCATGGAGGGGTTCAAAGAAGACCCCAAAGCTCCCTCAACCTACCCCTAGTGTACAAGGGTCAAGCTCAAGCAAAGAAGTCCATGGATCATGAAATTTCAAGTTCAAAGTGCTACTAAAGATCCCAACACGGTCGTGGTGCCAAGGAATGACTGTGCTTTCCAATGCAAAAGTTACATAGTTGATCTTCATTTTGTCGAGCTACATCAACACTGCCAAAATTACTATGCTACCTAGCACGGTTGTGCTAATAATCCCCCTAAATAGTCATGCCACCCAACATGGTCATGCTACCAATGCTCAGAACGGGCATGCTGACGAGAACAACCTCTACTCCACCTTACCCACCACGGTCATGCTACCCAACACGACCACTCTACCTAGCCCCCACCAGGGCCGTGCTGCCTAAGAAAAACGTGATACCAACCTACTAGTCACCACTTTAACTCTAACATTATTCATTTCCCACCACGTTCATTCCAACCATCACCCACCACAGCCGTTCTTCCCAAAACAGCCGTGCTGCCACAAAAAACCTAGCTTTTCTGCACTAAGTTTCTACCAATATCCCTACTTACCCTAGTGCTTCCACCACCACCTATATATACATGGGTGGAAGCCACAACACTAGGTTAGCTACCTTAGAACCCTCCTAGCTACTCTAGAGCATGCATTGCTATCCTCCTTGCATTCAAGACCTCCATCTACCATTCCCATTCCATTTTCAGCATGGAAACCTACTTTTCTAGTTTTTCTACCATAAACCCCTACATTTCCATGCTATTCACCCATCTTGGAGGAGGTATGTCGTTCTAAAACATCTAGGAGGTGAAGGAGAAGAAGCTTCCACGAGCTCCATGGCCTTCTATCTCTTTCTTCTTCCCTTTTTGCTCTTTTGTATGATCATGTCTAGCTAAGCCCCTAGTAGTGGGATGTTTGGGGTTAAAATGTTACTTTGATACTATGTTTGGGGGGGATAACTTGTAATGAACATATTTCAATTCTATGATGATTTCCTCTTGCTTCTATCTCATTTTCCATTATCTTGCTTGTGGTTTGTGCTTTTAAACATGGATTGCTTGTTTTATGATGCTTGATGACACCTAGCTTCTAGTAGAAAATGGAATGTAAGTGGCTATCTTCGGAATTGCTCCTAGGTCCAAATAGTGGATCCCTAGCTAGCACCCTTTGTTCCCACATACAACTCCTTTCTCCTACAAGTATGTGTGAGATCTAAGTATCTAGTGTAAGTGTGATTAGTACAATTACCTAGAGTTTTCTAAAGGCTAGATGGTAAGTAACATGAGGTGAAACACCCTCATCTCTACTCCGATTCATACCCTTGGCTATTAATTGCCCTAATACCACTTACCCTAGAAACCTAGACTTTCCAAGTCCTATTAGAATTACACCAATCCGTAGTTCTCCAACTAGTAGCATAGGGTATATTCCAACAACACTTACCTTGTTGTTTGGTTTGGTAATCTAGATTGAAGATATAAAACTTGCTTGTTATGTAACCTCCCCCAACTAATATCAAAGTATCATTCCCAAATGGCCCACCTATCCATCTTATTGCTTAAAACCCACCTACCCATCTTAGCTTGTTAATACCAGTTTAGTTAATTGCCTTTGTTACTTCTTAGCTAATTGCTTAATTCTTGATAGTTAGGGTTTTCTTGAGGAGTTAGTGCTCTTTGGAGCTTGATTGTGTTATTCTTGTTAGCTAGGATAACCTAGGTTCTTACTTGCTCTTGTGCTTAACTTGCCTCTTAGTTGTTAATTTGAATTTCTAGTCTAGTGTAGCTAGTTGTAATTCTTTGCTATTGCTTAGTTACTTATATAGCCTAGATTCTTAGTCTTAACTTGCTTAGGGTAATCTTAAGGTTTTTGGTAATCTAGTTTCCTTCTTGTTGTTAATTGCTTGCAATTGTAGTGTAATCAACTAAAACCAACCTTTAAACCCTAAAATCCTACACTCTGCTTTAGGAACGTAGCTCACCCTAACATAGCTATAGTGCCCCCTCTCTCCCTGAGGATCGACCCTTCACTTGCCACTTTCCTATACTATAACATGACCTCGTGCGCTTGTAGGTGAAGTGTGAATAGTCTAATCTGGTGTGTTAGACTAGGTCCCTTATATAAATTTTGAAAGATCCATGTGTGTTTGCCTAAGTTACATCTAATCAAATCCAATTGGCTAGTTGTAACCCACGAAAGTCTAAAACTCACCAAGCTTTCTGGCACTGTTGCCAGGGAGTAGAGGCGCTCAACCTAGCTAGTTAATGTATCTTAGCCTTTTCTACTACCCTCACCATTGCTATTATTTATTCTTTGTTTACTTTTGCATACTATCCGTCTAACTTGGCTCTTGTTACTTGTTTTTGTATTGTGCAGGTGACAGTTGTGCATGAGCAGTACGCGTTCGACTTGTACTGACTTAGTGTCATATGACCCCAAGATAGGTAGAAGAAGATGCCAAAGCTGCCACAAACAACACCAATCGGATGAAATGGAAGGCCCTGGTCCTAATGGCGAAGCTCAACCACAACCCAACCGCCCTCTCCACGAGTACTTCACCCTGAGGAACTAAAATTCCCCAATCACCACCCTTGTTGACCAAATGTTGGGTCAACAATTCTCCATTCCACTAGCCCTTCTTGGACTCCTTCCTACTTACTATGGGATGGAGAATGAGAACCCCTACCACCACATAGATGCTTTTCTTGAAACTTGCTCCACTTTCCGCACACCCGCCGCCACCGATGACTCAATCCAAAGAACCTCTTTCCCTTTCCCCTGAAAGAAAAAGCTAAGGAGTAGTACATGTCCAAGCCTGAGTTAGTGACATGGAATGCAGTGAAGAATGAGTTCCTTAAGAAGTTCTACCCCATCACCAAGTTGACTCAGATGCAGAGATGCATTACCTCCTTCACGCAAAAAGAGAATGAACCATTTCATGAAGCTTGGAAACGATTTTAGAAGCTCCTTCATGACTGCATGCATCATGAAGTACCTCTATGGCAGCTTGTTCAGACATTCTACAGTGGGCTAGTTAAGTTGAGCCAAACTATTGTTGATTCCTTCTGTGGAGGTACATTCATGGCAAAGCCACCAGAGGAGTCTTGGTCCCTATTTGAGCATCTTGCTGAGAACTCTCGCCATGGTGATTCAAGTAAAAGGGGAGCACTGTGATCGAAACTATGGCGAAGCATTCAAAACATACATCATTAACTAAGCAGAAGCGATCACTAACAACGGATTACTGAAAATCACTAAAAATTTAAACCTTTTGCAAAGAGATCCATACACAGGAAAACTCTTTTATCAAGAACCAATGTATATCATTTATGTCCTGGTTCATAAACATATCACATGTACTATCTCTTCTCGAGAATTACATACAACAGTTGCTTTGCCAGAATTATACATAAGGAACTCAAAATCTCAAGGCATCAAGCCAAAATCTCAAATCGATGTATTAAAAGTACTAACTACTAACTCCGAGGACCTGAGAGTGTAGAGACGACACATAGGACTTCTATCTACAAGACACGACAAACAGTACACTCAACTTGAGCTGTCACTGCTGTTGTTGATGTTCTTCCTCTGCGAGATATTCTCAGTCTCCTCCGTGCTTGTCCACCTAAAAATTTTGAATCCCACGGGGGTGAGACAATTGTAATTGCCTCAGCGAGAGATATAACTCTCCTCCAAAAACATTATTATTGCAGTTTAATAATATAAAATTGGGCATAGGATAAACAGTTTAAAACATTCTCAACTTTTAAAGCATTGCAACTATTTATGATAGAATAGTAGATCATCTATTCTCTTAATAAGGAATAAGACGAACATGTATATCATTTATCCATCATATTATACCATCATGTCAAACTTCTCTTGTGACACTCATTATCTTGATATGTCACCCATGAGACATTCTTGTTTCAATCTGTTGGCCTTAGCCAATCTGCTAAACATATAAGGGATTATATATACTGTGTACTTCATATATCATTAATACAGGCATTGGGTTATTACCAATCCTGTGTCATCATTACAGGCATTGGGTTATTACCAATCCGGTGTCGTTATTACAGGCATTGGGTTATTACCAATCCTGTGTCATCATTATAGGCATTGGGTTATTACCAATCATGTGTCATCATTGTAGGCATTGGGTTATTACCAATCCTGTATCATCATTGCAGGCATTGGGTTATTACCAATCCTGTATCATCATTACAGGCATTGAGCCTCTGCCAGGTATTGGACTATAACAAAACCTGATTACACCGCCAGGCATTGGACACTACCAATCCTGATTTCACAGCCAGGCATTGGACATTAACCAATCCTGATTACATAGCCATGCATTGGAATTTAACCAATCCTGATTACACAACCAAGCATTAGGGCTGTAAATGGGTACGCGTAGACCTACGGACCCACAAATCCAGACCCTTAAAAACCTACCACGGGTCTACATTTCTAGACCCACATACCCGCATACCCGTATACCCGTATTATTACAGGTCCACTGATGGGTATAGTTATACCCGTACCCGCTATACCCGTGTACCCGTATTACTATATAAATAAATTTAATTATATATATATATATATATATGTATATTTGTCAAAATCTAATGGCTGGAAAACTACCCAAATATGTCTGACGGTCCATGTTCACAGGCTCTCAGTCTTCCAACCTGTTCTTTCTTCACACTACTCGCATGGACCGCGTGGTCACGGTATCCGGTTCACAATTCTCTCAGTCGCGACTAGCGACTCACTACTCCAGAAAGTGAAGAACTGAGAACTAGGGTTCCCGTTCCCAGCCGCAGTCGTCGACTCGCAACTTTGAAGTAGCCAGTCACTGCCTCTCAGCAATCTGATCGGCGATCGGGCTTCCGCTCCCGAGATCCTAGCGGTAGCTGGCATCCGCCGCTCCCGTTCTTTTGTCTCCAAGCCAGCCAGGTGGTCGCTTTCTCCTCACCCACGCTCGGCTTCCTCCGCGGCTCATTGATATGTCACCTAGCTAGTAATTGATATGTTAACCCCTCAACAATCCACTTCCATCGAACTTTCTGATATCATTTTTCTCTTCTAAACCCTGATCAGCAGGAAGGCAACGGAAAAAAGGGTACCGCGTCCACCTCGTCCAAGCAGGTTGGTCCCAGAACACCTGACGCAAAGGTACAACACTTCGATTGACGACGACTCATTTGTATACATACTTGTTCTTAATTATTTGCATAAGTTGAGTGATATCTAGTTTTGGAATGGATTTCTTGCATACGTCTGAATAAATGATGCTTACACACAAGGTTAAACATTGATTTTGTTTCAAACGCTGAGAAGGCTAGCTCAGAATAGAGAGGCGGCAAGGAAAAGTAGGTTGCGGAAGAAGGTCGGTTGGTTAAACCGCTAGCCTAATTGATTTAGCTACCGTGATAGTTTAATTGGACAAGAAACTATAAAGAGAAAGCAAACACATTCCTCTTTTTTGTTTTTTCTGAATTGAGTTTAATTTCTACCTGCATATTCAACAACTATATGACAGGCGTATGTCCAACACCTAGAAACAAGCAGGATTAGGCTGGCTCAGTTAGAGCAAGAGCTGCACAGGGCAAGATCACAGGTAAATTTGATGTATCTGATTATTATCTAGCTCAGGGTCATTATTTCAGTTGTTTCATGTATTTTTTTTAACAAATCGATTAGTTGTTGTTATTCTAGGGCTACTTCTATGGGGGAGGGATTGAGCAGGGCCTCGGCCCATCCATAGCCATGGGAGGTATCACCTCAGGTAGCCTAGCTAATAGCATTCAAAATATTTTTCTAGAAGCCTTACTTTCATGCTTGATGATAATAATGCCGCAAATTTCCATTTGTGCTGTTAGTTCTATATTTGTTTCTTGGAATGTGATTCATCGATTTCCTATTTTTGTGTCCTTATCCATGTTTGTACATCAAAATTGATTCCCTGTAATGCATTCTGTGGTCTGTGTGTTGCACAAAATAGCAGAATTTTATTACACTAGCAGGGATTACATGAACATTCTAAACTGCATTGAACTTGTACATTTTGTGGGACAATTTGTAATTAATTTGGGCCTAAATGTGTGTCCAAAAATCAGATTTAGTCTTTTAAAATAGATTGTACAGCAGAACCGTGTACCCGCGGAACCGCACCGCATACCCGCATTCTATGCGGTTCCGGGTATGGTGCAGGTCTGACTATTGAGTAATGCGGGTCTAGACCCGTACCTGTACCCGCTAAAATAAAAGGGTATGGTTCTGGGTATGGCCATACCCGCACCGTACCCGCACCGTTTACAGCCCTACCAGGCATTAGACTTTAACCAATCCTGATTACACCGCCATGCATTGGACTCTAACCAATCCTGATTTCACAACCATGCATTAGACTCTAACCAATCATGATTACACAGCCAGGCATTAGACTCTAACCAATCATGATTACACAAACAGGCATTGAACTCTAACCAATCCTAATTACACATCCAAACATTGGACTCTAACCATTCCTGATTACACAACCAGGCATTGGACTCTAACCAATCCTGATTACACAGATCATGGGATATAAATTCCTTTAACTCATCATTGATCATCACATCCTTATCTAGGCTTTGAACCCTGAGGTTAGCCTTCATGAATTTTCACATTCTTTATTGAATATAATTGTTCCTTTTATTAAGATTATTAAAACATTGTCATTTCTTATAATAAACTTTTATAATCATCTTGGTACCTCTTACTATGTCGTAATTGTTCTCATGGCTCATAAGGCCCATAAAACATCTTGTCACCTCTCACTAGGCAACATCTAACCATATTGCTCACAAGGCCATTAAACATCTTGTCACCTATCACTAGGCAACATCTAACCATATGGCTCACAAGGCCATTAAACATCTTGTTACCTATCACTAGGCAACATCTAATCATATGGCTCACAAGGCCATTACACATCTTGTCACCTCTCACTAGGCAACAATAACATATTACCTCATATAATACAATAGTAACACCACTATTCCCTCAATAGGGTTAGGGCTTACTATTCACATTACATTAGGATTTCTCATGTTCCATTACCCAATTTAGGGTTAGGGTTTCCCATCTCACATTAATTAGGATTTCATATTTATCAAATCAATCTTAATAGATTGCTCCACACCTCTAGGAGCATCCATTAACATCTCGAGTATTCAATCATGTTTATCAATACAAGGTATGAGTTCATTTCTCATCCTTATCATGGTATGATTACATCATACTCATTAGTTTGGCTTACCCCCATTCTCAAGGTATATTAGCCTATACTTATCAAAGTATATCAAACTCATTACATTTCATTGTCACAATTTACATAACACACTTCATGTGTTTCTTGTCCAAGTATATTGGATTTGAGGTGCATCAAGGTATATCAACCCTGGAATGCTAAAAGTGATATCTATCATATCTTGATGTATCTCTTTCCTCAGCACTTCCAACTTTCTTGAGTTATCAACTTATTTTGGATTAAGGTATTTCCCATATTAATACTTTCATCCACTAACCTATCACTCTTATCATGAAGTGCATAGGTCACACACAAGAATGGTCCAACTATCTTTAATGATATGGACTCATTTCAGGTTAAGGCATTGCTTGCTATAAGGTTACCTATAATCAATCACTTTAGGTATTCCCCTTATCAAAGTATTAGTCTTCATTCCATTATTAGGATTAGGATTTCACATAGCATCACCCTTCATTAGGGTTTCTCATGGAATCACCCTCAACTAGGGTTTCTCATGGAATCACCCTCAACTAGGGTTTCTCATGGAATCACCCTCAATTAGGGTTTCTCATGGAATCACCCTCAACTAGGGTTTCTCATGGAATCACCCTCAATTAGGGTTACATCCTTACCCTAGATTAGGGTTACACCTAGCATTTCCCTAGATTAGGGTTAATGTTCATCAATCTTCTTAATTAGGGTTTCATGATCACTTCGTCAAAGATCATACAATAAAATCTTAGTTTATTCATATTGAAGGTGTTTGAGGCTTATCCATTACATGATTATCCTACATGTATGGATTCCTCTCTCTCTCTCATCCTCTTTAGGATGTTGACTATGTAAAACTTGGATAAATTAGGTCAACCGACCCTTTAATTAAATACATTCAATTAGGGTTGACATAGTGTATTGAAATATTGCTTACTTAAGCTTCAGGGATTAACTCATCTAGGGTTACCAATTACTTAGTACCTTAAAGGTACAACCCTAGTGATTATCTTTGAGATAAATCAGTAACAACCATAGGGTCATTTTATCTTTCATCACCTTAGGTTTCCAATTGACTTAATCACATTGAAACATCCAAACGTTCTTGACCATTGATGCTCCAAACAGTTTGAAACCATTTGAAACCAAACGATTCTGAGACCGTTTGACCCCAAACAGTTTCAAGACCGTTTGGATTCAAACGGTCTCAAGACTGTTTGGTCCAAACTTCCCTTGAAACCAAAAATCCAAAAGAGGTACTTCTTCAACTAAACCGATTAGGGTTTTGCATCAACAATTCTTTCATCAATTGGATCATTGAAGTCCATCAATGTATGATCCTTGGATCTTCAGCCCTCAATTGCAACCATTAATCATCCAAACGGTTTTGGTTTGACTTTGTCCAAACGGTTTGAAACTGTTTAAGGCTCCAAACGATTTTGACCTAACTGTCCAAACGGTTTGAAATCATTTAAGACTCCAATCGGTTTTCAACTTACTTGACCAAACGGTCAACTCAACCCAAACGGTCAACTCAATATGTCCAAACGGTTTGAAACCATTTAAGGCTCCAAACAGTCAACTACCCCATTCAGTCAACCATGTTCAAATGGTTTGGAACTCCACCTCCAAACGATTTGCAAACCGTTTGGTCACCAAATGGTTTGGTGAACCTGATTGGATGAAAAGTATTGAAATCATTTGCAACTTAAACTTGTTGAGATGTGTACTTATGATGATGTCATCATCATCAAGCTTTAACCCCTCGAAATCTACTTCCATTCTCATGATAGTTTCATCAATTATTCAAAGGAACTGCAAGAAGAACAATTGAACATAATGGATTGAGAAATTGAATTCAATAACAATGAATAAGGGTTCAAGTTATATAACCCGCCTTCAATTGAGCTTCAAAGCTTCAACCTCCATGTCTTTAATGGTGAAAGAAACACCTTCCACTATCCCAAGCTCGTCCTTAAGCTTTGAGTGAAAAGGAACGGCT
Source organism: Alisma plantago-aquatica (assembly GCA_963693085.1). Classification (NCBI taxonomy): domain Eukaryota; kingdom Viridiplantae; phylum Streptophyta; class Magnoliopsida; order Alismatales; family Alismataceae; genus Alisma; species Alisma plantago-aquatica. The sequence continues at coordinate 911,127,673 of OY856410.1, forward strand.
AGAATTGAAGATGGAATGGAGATAAGAAGAAATCACGCATTGATTTTCGATTTCCACCATGGAATCAAGGTGAAAAGAGATCATGGAGCTTACCTACAGGTTGGGGGTCGTCCTCCTGTAGCTACTAAGATCCCTTGGTCGTTTTTCAAGCAAAGAGTGAAGGTGTATTCGAAATTCCCCTTTCAAGCTATGGATAAATGAGCTTATATGCATTTTTATTAAAATTCATTTTAAGAGAGAGAAAGTAGGAGATAACGCCTCCATTTACTTGCCACTTGCCCCCTTCTCTTCCTTAGATATGAGGATATATTCCTTTTCTCTTATTCCTCTAAATTATCCACGAATTAAAGGAAACCAAATTAAGCACCTTAACCCTTATAATAATAATATCCTAAAGTTAGTGGATAATTCTTTTTCTTTTAATAATGTGAGTGAGTTATCCACTTCCTTTAGATATTTCATTTCCTTTGCAAGGCACATGGTCTTCCATTATTTTGCAAAATCATCCCTCACCTTTTGGTTGAAGGGCTCTTCAATTAATATATTTAGTTTTGCATTAAATTGAAGTAAAGTTCCAATTAAGCTTAAATCTTGATTATTTTAATATCAAGATTCTCTCTCCTCCAAAGAGATACAAATGAGACACCCTCTCATTTTCTTTGCTCTACATGATGCCAAGAAACATTAGGGACTATTTTTAAGTGGTAATTTTCATATTGAACCCTGGGTTTTGGGTAAATTGCATATTACACCAAAACTAAGTTTTAATGCACAAACATTGCTTTATGAGCCCTTTCTTGGTACTCAGGCTACCACAAGCCATACCTCTGCATCATCTTCATTCTCATGATGCTTCAACACACTTTGAGGAACATCTTATCATGTAACATTTGCAATTTAACCCCTCAACTTGGGTAATTTGCACTTTAGTCCAAAATAAGCAAACATTGCATCAACATTATTCAAATAGGACCAAAATTGAAACATAAGTTCCTATTGAGCCTTAATTACTTTCCACAAGATAAAATCAAGGATCTAATTAACTGGCTTAAACAAAACTTCTAGGGTTAGGGCATAACCCAGGTCAGGGATATTACAATTATAAACCCCTAACAAGGATTTCGTCCCCGAAATCCCAGATAAAAGGAGACAAATATTTATTCATTCATTATATCATCAAGTCTCCACATAACATTTCATTGTTATGGAGACACCATAGAACTTTGATCAATACAAAGTTCTTCCACACAAAATTCTCATAGAATCAAACACACAAGACACATACTCCACTATCCTTTCATTATTGACTGTGGAGTTAATTCTGTGTCACGTAACACTTTTCTTATTTAGATAGAGGTTATTTGTTAATTTAATTTGATAAAATTTTCTTGCAATAATTTTACAATTATTCCTTCAAATAGTTCATTCTCATCAATGTTATGTTTATGCAAAGCATAAACCCCTAACATATGATGTCCATACTACATTAGGTAATTGGACTGATTCCACAATTAACCATTCCAGGTAACCATCATAAAATAGCCTGATATTTCTCAGATACCAGAATCCCTTACCTTGGTATCTAACACATGTGTTGATAACACATCACATCCTTATCTTCCTTTGGTCATTATATAAATTTTCAACTGTTCATGAGTCATTTACTCTTGTTTCATCCTAGGTTCCTTGCTATTAGCATAGGAATTATAAAGATGATTATATATCATTATCTCTCAGCATCATTATCACCATGAATACTAGACATGGGTATTCAAACCTTTAGTTCATCACTGAACATTGTTATCTCTTATCAGATAATTGTTACCTCTAGGTCTGAGGACCAGGGTATACATTATACTAAACATATTCTTTTTGTTTATAAGTTGATTTATAATTAAATCAAATTCCTCCGTATATCAATTAGAATGTGATAGAAATATCCATGCCACATCTCCTTCTTGATTAGGCTTCTTTGGATTGTTTCAGAATGATTACTTGATCAGAGTAATCAGAAATATAACAATCTAGGTATGTCATACTTACCTTGCCTTTAATAAATGAATACCTGGCCAGGGTATTCAAGAACTGAAATTAGGTAGTATGCATTTATTTTATTTTATGTTTTCATCTCTTTAAATTTGATATACTTAATATCTCAGATTTTCTCTCAGTTCCTTTTTCATCTCTTCCCTTCCTTAATGAAGAAAGAGAAATTTCAAAACATATAAAAGAATATTAAACTGAACACAAGTTTTCATCCTACTTATCTCTTCCTCATATCCTCAAAGGATTATACATATGAACTAAACAACACTACCTTTATTATAGTAGAGGGTAGAGGATATTTCAAAATAGAAAGTTTTATCTTGACACGTCTACCTCTCACAAGTTATCTAGTGTCTTGTCTGTTGGGTCACGTCATCACTTTCTATTTGGACATTGCCACCTCATATGTCCTCTCTGTCCACATCTATAGTAAGCTCGGAGCCTTTTAGGTGACTGCTGCTTGGGTGCACTACATTGTGGTTCAGTCGGTACTACTGAAATCTTTGATTGTTTAGTACCACCAATTCCTTATTCCTGTGACTATTTAGACTTCCTTTTAAGGCCTGTCTCATGTTTCTTTGTTGTAGACCCTTCTATCCTTTGAATTGACTCCACAAATGTGGCAAACCTCTCTCTACTTTCTAGGGCAGATGCCAGAATAGACATTTCAGCATTCAGTCACTTCTCAAAATGTCGAATCTTTTCTTCCTCAGTAGCAGCCATTTGAGGATAAAATCACAAAATTTCCATAAGCTTGACCTCATATTCATTTATTGACATGGCTCCATGTCGAATTTTCTCAAACTGCGAGATCTTTTTATCTAAGTATGTTCTTGGAAAATACTTATTGATGAATTCTCGACAAAATTCCTCCCAATTAACCTCTTTGTCATTCCTTTTTATTTCTTCTATAACCCACCAATGTCCAACACTATCCTTCAAAAGGTATACAACATGTTTAACTTTGTCAGCCTCTGGGATACTAAGGATCTTAAAAGCTTTTTCTAACTCAGTGAGCCATAAATCTGCATCTGCTGGGTCAGATATCCCAGCATATTCTATGGCTCCAACATGACGTAGTCATTTAAAAGTATTACCAGACCCATATCCCTCATTGGGAGTTGGTGCCCTGGGTGGTGGTACCGACATCCAGTCTGTTATATGCATCACTGCAGTCATGAATTGCCCAAAAAGAGTAGAAAAATCTGGGTTTCTCATCATGACCTCATCAACAGGGGGATTCTCAGGCACTGTTTCTTCTCTTGCCTGATCCCTGGCACCTTCTACTGGTGCAACAACATTGCTCTCAACAACGTGTCCCTCATGTTCTCCAGACATCTTGGAGTTATATATCTTCTTCTGCATAAGCAGAAGTCACTATAAGATATACTGGAGGACACTAGAACAGACTCAATACCTTAGTCCTATGTCTCTGTAGACTCAGTGAACCTAGAGCTCTGATACCACTAAATTGTGGTGAGGCGTTCAAAACATACATCATTAACTAAGCAGAAGTGATCACTAACTACAGATTAGTGAAAATCACTAAAAATTTAAACCTTTTGCAAAGAGATCCATACACATGAAAACTCTTTTATCAAGAACCAATGTATATCATTTACATCCTGGTTCATAAGCATATCACATGTACTATCTCTTCTCGAGAATTACATACAACAGTTGCTTTTCCAGAATTATACATAAGCAACTCAAAATCTCAAGGCATCAAGCCAAAATATCAGATCGATGTATTAAAAGTACTAACTACTAACTCCGAGGACTTGAGAGTACAGAGACGACACATAGGACTTCTATCTACAAGACACGATAGGCAATACACTCAACTTGAGCTGTCACTACTGTCGTTGATGCTCTTCCTCTGCGAGATATTCTCAGTCTCCTCCGTGCTTGTCCACCTAAAAATGTTGGATCCCACGGGGGTGAGACAATTGTAATTTCCCCAACGAGAGATATAACTCTCTGCCAAAAACATTATTATTGCAGTTTAATAATATAAAACTAGGCAGAGCATAAGCAGTTTAAAGCATTCTCAACTTTTAAAGCATTGCAAACTATTTATGATAGATCATATGTTCTCTTAATAAGGAATAGGATGAACATGTATATCATTTATCCATCATATTATACCATCATGTCAAACTTCTCTTGTGACACTCATTATCTTGATATGTCACCCATGAGACATTCTTGTTTCAATCTGTTGGCCTTAGCCAATCTGCTAAACATATAAGGGATTATATCTACCATGTACTTCATATATCATTAATACATGCATTGGGTTATTACCAGTCCGGTGTCATCATTACAAGCATTGGGTTATTACCAATCCGATGTCATTATTACAGGCATTGGGTTATTACCAATACTGTGTCATCATTACAGGCATTGGGTTATTACCAATCCTGTGTCATCATTGCAGGCTTTGGGTTATTACCAATCCTATATCATCATTGCAGACATTGGGTTATTACCAATCCTGTATCATCATTACAAGCATTGAGCCTCTGCCAGGTATTGGACTTTAACCAAACCTGATTATACTGCCAGGCATTGGACACTACCAATCTTGATTTCACAGCCAGGCATTGGACATTAACCAATCCTGATTACATAGCCAGACATTGAAATTTAACCAATCCTAATTACACAGCCAGGCATTGGACTTTAACCAATCCTAATTACGTCGCCAGGCATTGGACTCTAACCAATCCTGATTTCACAGCCAGGCATTGGACTCTAACCAATCCTGATTACACAGCCAGACATTGGACTCTAACCAATCCTGATTACACAACCAGGCATTGGACTCTAACCAATCCTGATTACACAGCCAAACATTGGACTCTAACCAATCCTGATTACATAGCCAGGCATTGGACTCTAACCAATCCTGATTACACAGATCATGGGATATAAATTCCTGTAACTCATCATTGATCATCACATCCTTCTCTAGGCTTTGAACCCTGAGGTTAGCCTTCATGGATTTTCATAGTCTTTATTGAATACAATTGTTCCTTTTATTAAGATTATTAAAACATTGTCATTTCTTACAATAAACTTTTATAATTATCTTGGTACCTCTTACTATGCCGTAATTGTTCTCATGGCTCATAAGGCCCATAAAACATCCTGTCACCTCTCACTAGGCAACATCTAACCATATGGCTCACAAGGCCATTAAACATCTTGTCACCTATCACTAGGCAACATCTAACCATATGGCTTACAAGGCCATTAAACATCTTGTTACCTATCACTAGGCAACATCTAATCATATGGCTCACAAGGCCATTACACATCTTGTCACCTCTCACTAGGCAACAATAACATATTACCTCATATAATATAATAGTAACACCACTATTCCCTTAATAGGGTTAGGGCTTACTATTCACATTCCATTACCCAATTTAGGGTTAGGGTTTCCCATCTCACATTAATTAAGATTTCATATTTATCAAATCAATCTTAATATATTGCTCCACACCTCTAGGAGCATCCATTAACATCTCGAGTATTCAATCATGTTTGTTACTCTTAACATTTATCATTAAATGATTATCAATACAAGGTATGAGTTCATTTCTCATCCTTATCATGGTATGATTACATCATACTCATTAGTTTGGCTTAACCCCATTCTCAAGGTATATTAGCATATACTTATCAAAGTATATCAAACTCATTACATTTCATTGTAACAATTTACATAACACACTTCATGTGTTTCTTGTCCAAGTATATTGGATTTGAGGTGCATCAAGGTATATCAACCCTAGAATTCTAAAAGTGATATCTATCATATCTTGATGTATCACTTTCCTCATCACTTCCAACTTTCTTGAGTTATAAACTTATTTTGGATTAAGGTATTTCCCATCTTAATACTTTCATCCACTAACCTATCACTCTTATCATGAAGTGCATAGGTCACACACAAGAATGGTCCAACTATCTTTAATGATATGGACTCATTTCAGGTTAAGGCATTGCTTGCTATAAGGTTACCTATAATCAATCACTTTAGGTATTTCCCTGATCAAAGTATTAGTCACCATTCCGTTATTAGGATTAGGATTTCACATAGCATCACCCTTCATTAGGGTTTCTCATGGAATCACCCTCAACTAGGGTTTCTCATGGAATCACCCTAAAATAGGGTTACATCCTTACCCTAGATTAGGGTTACACCTAGCATTGCCCTAGATTAGGGTTAATGTTCATCAATCTTCTTAATTAGGGTTTCATGATCACTTCATCAAAGATCATACCCTAAAATCTTAGTTCATTCATATTGAAGGTGTTTAAGGCTTATCCATTACATGATTATCCTACATGTATGTATTCCTCTATCTCTCTCATCCTCTCTAGGATGTTGACTATGTCAAACTTGGATAAATTAGGTCAACCAACCCTTTAATTAAATACATTCAATTAGGGTTGACATAGTGTATTGAAATATTGCTTACTTAAGCTTCAGGGATTAACTCATCTAGGGTTAGCAATTACTTAGTACCTTAAAGGTAAAACCCTAGTGATTATCTTTGAGATAAATCAGTAACAACCATAGGGTCATTTTATCTTTCATCACCTTAGGTTTCCAATTGACTTAATCACATTGAAACATCCAAACGTTCTTGACCATTGATGTTCCAAACGGTTTGAAACTATTTGAAACCAAACGGTTCTGAGAACGTTTGACCCCAAACGGTTTCAAGACCATTTGGACTCAAACGGTCTCAAGACCATTTGGTCCAAACTTCCCTTGAAACCAAAAATCCAAAAGAGGTACTTCTTCAACTAAACCGATTAGGGTTTTGCATCAAAAATTCTTTCATCAATTGGATCATTGAAGTCCATCAATGTACGATCCTTGGATATTCAACCCTCAATTGCAACCATTAATCATCCAAATGGTTTTGGTTTGACTTTGTCCAAATGGTTTGAAACCGTTTAAGGCTCCAAATGGTTTTGACCTAACTGTCCAAACGGTTTGAAACCGTTTAAGACTCCAATCAGTTTTGAACTTACTTGACCAAACGGTCAACTCAACCCAAATGGTCAACTCAATATGTCCAAATGGTTTGAAACTATTTAAGGCTCCAAACGGTCAACTACCCCATTCGGTCAACCATGTTCAAACAGTTTGGAACTCCACCTCCAAACAGTTTGGTGAACCCGATTGGACCAAAAGTATTGAAATCGTTTGCAACTTAAACTTGTTGAGATGTGTGCTTATGATGATGTCATCATCATCAAGCTTTAACCCCTTGAAATCTACTGCCATTCTCATGATAGTTTCATCTATTATTCAAAGGAATTGTAAGAAGAACAATTGAACATAATGGATTGAGAAATTGAATTCAATAACAATGAATAAGGGTTCAAGTTATATAACCCACCTTCAATTGAGCTTCAAAGCTTCAACCTCCACATCTTTAATGGTGAAAGCAACACCTTCCACTATCCCAAGCTCGTCCTTAAGCTTAGAGTGAAAAGGAATGGCTAGAATTGAAGATTAAATGGAGATAAGAAGAAATCATGCATTGATTTTTGATTTCCACCATGGAATCAAGGTGAAAAGAGATCATGGAGCTTAACTACAGGTTGGGGGTCGTCCTCCTGTAGCTCCTAAGCTCCCTTGGTCGTATTGCAAGCAAAGAGTGAAGGTGGATTCGAAATTCCCCTTTCAAGCTATGGATAAATGAGCTTATATGCATTTTTATTTAAATTAATTTTAAGAGAGAGAAAGTAGGGGATAACTCCTCCATTTCTGTTACGACCCCACCTCCCGATAACCCCCAATTAAGGGAGACCAAGAGGTTGAGCCGCACCCATTAATCCCGGATCAAAGGTTTGACATATAACCATAAACAATTATTAAATTCTAACAAACTATACTGAAAATGGTAATAAAATTTTTCTTTTCATACATTTTGAAAGCTTGGATCTCTAAACTTTTATCCACACCGATACTAATCTATCTAATCCTCCTTTGCACTTTAATTCTCTTTTAGTATCACATGTGCCACTTTACTGTTTGCTCTTTTCATTGTACCTAAAACACCGACAAACAAAACGTCGGTCAGCCATAGCTGGTATGTGGGGGAAAACAATAAACATGCAACTATGATAACAATGTAATCATTCAATTAATCATTTAACAACCAAGATTACATTTTAAATATAACTCCATGATCCAAGAGTACCCTATCCTCTGTGTTGTCCCCATTAAACCCCTCATGATCCACCTATAAGAGAACCAGTTTCTAGGGTTGAGTCACATGGCAGTACTCGTAAGTAGACCACTCCTTAACTCAGGATTTGCTAAAGAGTCTCTAACTCACGGTAACCTAGACCTTGCTCTAGGATTACCCCTTTTTTAGCCTTTTCAAAGTAACAGAGGTGGACCTGGATCTAGCCAGTTATATATGCAAATTTATAGTGATAATCATAGTCACTTTATAGTGGCATGAAATAAATAAACATCCAAACAGTTTAGTTGCATTCAATGTGATTAAACATTCAAGGAATCCATCGGGAAACTAAAGTGGTTATTCATAATCGTAACCACATACCTGTATTGAAGATTTAGATACCGAATTTAATCATATCATAGAAATCCCAGTCAAGCAACCAATCATGCATAGAATCCTGAAATAAACATACCAATTTCCTTTTATTAATATTCATTCAATATCATTATCATTCTTAGGATTTCTATTCCAATCTTAGGGTTTTCTTGGGAATTAGGGTTTTGCCTCCATTCTTAGTTATTAAGAACTCTAATTCATCAAATCTTCTTAAAAACCTTGAAATTCTCTCCTTTTAATATTCTTAACTGTCTTAGGATCATCATTTAGTAATTTACTTAGTTAATCCGAAACATCATAGTTTTACTCTTCTTTTACCCCAATTAGGGTTCCCATAAGAATTATTCTTCATTTATGGATTACACCCTAAAACTACCAATTTTTGTATACTAAACGGATAAAAACTCTATATTATTAATCAACAGGTTAATATCTTTCAAATTAACCTATTAGCCTTTAAAGATGTATCCCTTATATTCAATTTAGGGTTTCTAAGGTTTCCTACAAAAACCTAATGATCTTGATTATCTTTATTAAGGATTCTCTAATCCAAACTATGGTCAAGGATTTTACAATTGTATCATGTTATGGCCACTAAAACTCATATATACTCAAATCAGGGTTTTTAGTCCATTAAACCATGTTCATGATCATAAAACCCTAAAACCAACATACTTATTATCTTGTTATGATTTTATCATTCCTTTTATTCATAACAGGTTAAGATTTCTCAAAAACACATAAAATATTCATCATGTTTGTTTTTACATCATTCTAGGGGTTTTCTATCAATTAATGCATCAAAAGATGTAAAAACTTATACTTTTTTGAGTTTTAAGCAGAATTAGGCTTCAAACATAATTTATTTGCATTCCTCTCGTTCTGAGGATCAATTTTCATATAAGACTTGCTTTAATCCGAATTACAGTTTGCTAGATATGAATTTCGCAAGGTTTCACTTACTTGAACCAATTGGAAGCTGCCACGTCATCTTTGTCAATGCAACGTTGAATTAGAAACATAATTAAATGATGTATCTTCCCATGCGTAAGTTACTGGTGCTTCATACCCCGGAGGGGTAGAACGGTCCAATGTGACCCTCGTCATCTTCCTCCTTGCGCAGCCGAGCTGCGCTGCCCTAGCCGACCCTGTACGGCTTCTCCTTCGCACATGGGCCCTCGACGGCCCTCGGAGACAAGTCCTCTCCCTCCGCCATGCCTCCTCATAGGTGGGGCCACCCTGGGTTCGGCCGCAACAGCCGGAAGTGGGCTCCGCAACCCCGTGGCTTACTGCCTAGCTGCAGCCATGCTGCAGGTGAGCCGCAGGCGCTCGGGTGAAGCTCGACGCTCCACGACGGTCATGGATCACCCACTGACCATCAGTGTTCATCTATCTTTCTCCAATATGGTTCCACATCTCTCTGTTGCTCCAGAGGACCCACCACCCGTGGTTTAGGGTTAGCATGGGAGGAAAAAGAAGAAGAAGGGTTGTATCGCGTGGGATCTCTCTGGGTCTCGACCAGGGTTTTACCCCCTTCTTATAGGGTGAGTGCATCCACGTTCATAGGCGTTGATCCAAGAGAAACTGAGTTTTCTCTCATAAGGAATCCTACTACTTCCATGAGAAGTAATTCTCTCTTTCCTACTTATTTCCTTGTTTATCCTCATGCTTTGTTTATTAGGAATTTCGATAATTATCATTTTTAGTATCCTTGCTCTTGGCTTTTAATTCATTGGCCATGTATTTCTATTTTCCTTTAATAGAAAATACACCCTTTTTATTAATATTACATATTTCCTTAATAATGCAACACATTATCCTCTTATTCTGCCTTTTTAGTATTTTCTCTTTCTTTCCTCTTTATTGGGACTCCTTAGATCCAATAAACTCCATGATTTCGACATTCATTTTCAAGGATACTTATTATCCTTCTAGATGCATCTAAATGCATTATTCCACATTATCTTCTCATTAAAATATTTCCTTTTTGAGGATTTCTTAATTTCTCTTTTATTTTCCTCATTGGCCTTCCTTTTATTATTAGAATCCTCATGGATATGAAATCTCACCAAGAAATCTCATTTATGCCTCTTTCCATTCATTTTCCACATTTTATCATTATTTTCAATTTCTTTCTTAATAAAGAAATACTTAATTAATCTTTTCTTCTCTTATTATTTTCTTTTTACAACTTTGGACTTCTTGGAACCCAAGGAACCCAAGAGACTCGAAATCCTCTTTGGATTTGTCTTCTAGAGGTTTCCACATATTTCTTTTATCAATTATTCAATTATTCATTCACCAATTGAATTTTCTTTGTTATTGGGCCCAATAGCCAATAAATCCCACAAATCAAACAACAAGGCTATTTTAAACGAAATCCAATTATTCTCAACCCAATATAAGATTATTTGTTCGAACATCTTTAATATGAGAAATTATATTTCTCACCACCTGAACCCAAACATTGGGGTTATAACATCCTTCCCCTCTTATAGGAATTTTGTCCTCAAAATTCAGGCAAGCAAACAAACAATTCAGGATAAGACTTTTCCATGTCCATCATTGGCCCCTATGTGGCTTTGCCGTACTCATGGCGCATCCAAAGAACCTTTATCATCACATATTCTTTTCTCTGAGTTCTTTCATCCTGGCGTCTATAAACTACACAGGTGACTCAGGCCATTTCAGCCTCCCTTGGGGCTCACTAGGTTCATTGCTCAGCACATGGTCGGGGTACCTCACATAGTGCTCTAAATTAGACACATGGAAACATTTCCCATTACTCTATCCTGAGGGGTAGGGTCAAACCTAACCTTCTCCACCCATCCATCTTTAATGGACCCATGTATCAGGGACTTAGCTCTCTCATTTATAATTTAGAGGGGTCAGATTTTTATGTCACATATTCTCCCACAGTAACTTGTATGTCAGTCTACTTTGCATCTGCTCACGACTCTCATCGTCTCTAGGCTCCTTTCAGCCCTTGCACAATCAAAGTGACTTCATCTATACGCACTGGGGTCCACTTTTCTAACCATCATGTGGTCCTTTCACCAACATCACCTTACTGAAGTGGTGACCGACACAACCTCCCTTACAGAGCTTCATATAAAACCCGATACTGGCTATGGTGGTCATGTCACATCTTTCATAGGACACGAACTGTCTCTAGATATCACCCTGAACGAGCACACATGCCCTCATCAGACCCTTTAGTCTGGATCATACTAACCATAGTTAGGGGTGATAAACTATACTATCATTGAGTTATTCATGTACCTACTTCCATCTTTTGGAAGGTAACCTTTAGGTCAAACTCAAGAACCTTTGTACTTGCTTCATGGTGTAGTTGAACCATCTTTCTCATGGGTAGTTCAACTAGATCTGTCCCTTTACAAAACTCTATCTTTCTCATAGTATCTAGGTAAGACGACCTACCATAACCCATATTGTATCTCGACCTTCTTTGGCCCAGGGAAGACCTATCACAACATCCATAGTGTTGATCTCCCGTTCCCTCCCAGGGACTCTTTTGTCCTCTATATTGATACATGGGGTTACTGGGGTTCGTCTTTTACCTTCTGGCTTGCATGGCCATAAACCACATGCAACCTTATCTTAAGCATCCAAAGTGCTATTGCCATTTTCTACGGTGTACGGTGATCTTCAACCATGATTTTCTGTATGTCATGATTCTTTCAAGATCAGATCCTCTGAAACCCTAAACCACTCTAGTCGGGGTTTCGTCACTTTCTCTTCCAAAGAAGTGCATCTGAGGTTCTACCACCATCCTTTCGTGGCATCAAGGACTAGACTGGCTAACCAAACAACCCTTAACTTTTCAACGCATCTTGTTACATCTGAGTGTTATCCAAACACCTCTCCTTTTCAAACTTAGGGTTAGCCAAATAACCTCTTCTAGCTTCTAGTCAAACAAGCCATAAGTATCTTAACCAGAGCATCCATTACCACTTCACATCCTTGGGTATTAGGTAACATTGAAGACATACACTTCTATGTATTTCACTTATCATGTCACCTCAAACTATATGTTTATCTTCATAAGAACACTCTCTGATTCTATCATCATGGTGATCAAACTCAACTTGGTATAACTTGTAAGTTCCACATAGCTCATGATAAAAACATCCTCATAAGGAGACTACCTCATTTCTCTTAGTGTTTACAAACCATCCATGTATCATTCACTTTACTAGGGTAGATATCTTCTCTATCCCCATTTCTCGTGGCAACGCTCCAACCTACATCATCTCTTATCCTTGGTGTATGACATGCATAATGTCCTATCTCTCACCCCATAACAAGAGGAAATAAGCATTTGGCTGCAGTCCAAATACAGAGTTCTTCCTGTTCCAAGAGTAGAGATGGTACATCCCACCTTGCCATTACACCTTTAAATCTAAGTTGTAACGTGCCACATATGTCTCTTCATCACAAACATCATGATATCAAACTAGTCTTGAACCTGCTGAGGTTTATATCCTTGGTCATCTCCTCTAGGTCTATAGGGTACTGACTCTTTTGGGGTCATCCCTCTTCCCTCATGCATCAAGAGAGTGCCCTACTCATCTGCCCTTTGGGTCCCATGGGTTCATGAAGGTGATCAATCTCCTAACCCATGGCCCTCAGACAATGATAGCTGTTACCTCCCGACCCTATGGTCATGTGCCACTGGGGAATTAGGCAACTCCTACTTTCATCGGTCTTATCCCTACCTGACCCTAGGATAGAATTAGGATTCTCCATTCCAGAATATGTTCACTCAGAACCTTACCCAAGTCTTCATCATCTCTCTTTCTGCATTCATGGGCTGGCTCTCATCCGTTCATAGGCATCATGGCAACCTGCCTACCTTGGTCAAGCCCCATACTGGTTACCTCCATGGTAACACATTCACATGCAATAGAGATGGATATCTATGGGTCTATAGATTCATTCTCATACCATGTACCTTTCACTTAGCTTCTCAAGATCCTATGAGACCTCTTTAGGTTACCTTGAACCAACAAAATTGATATACACCCTTCCAAAGGGGACCCTTTCCCAGGATGGGAGGAAAACTATCTCTAAGGCCACAAAAGCTCTTAGGTCTAGGGTTTACATCCACACGAGCCTACTTAACCCTAGCAAGCCATTAAGGAACAAGCAGATCACTTACCAAGCCATGCTAGGTCATACTCGTCCTCTTTTCTCAATGTTGGATCAAGATCATACCTTTTGTTTATCATCAACCTAGCTGTGAGGGGTTCATCAAACATGCCTTAAACTTCAGGGGCTCCCCTTTTCCTCTATACATGAGTATTACCATGCTCGCTTCTATAGGAACTCAACTTCTCATCATGAACATTAGGTATACCACTTCCCCTCTTAGGCCTAGGAACCCAAACTGCATGCTATATCTCTTAACTATGAACCAAGCGTGCAAAAGGCATGACATTCACTTCTTGTCATCCTTCAACTCGAGCAACACTTAGGATTGGGTCCTCCTTAAGGACAACCAACAAGGTACAAGGCCTCATAACCTGCTACAAAACCTTTCTAAGTTTAAGGAACTCTTCTTCCTACCTCGGAGGGTAAACATTTCTACCATAGTCACGTAGGCACCAGATGCTTCATCTTCATTCTCTAGGGTTGGCCCCTCTAAAGGCAACCAAGACATCATCAACTTTCAGGGATCGATCATGAGGCAACCACTATCATCCATTGTTCAGGGTTTTAGGCTTTCAACCTTCTTGCTGGGTTTCCTGCTCTCTCTAGAGCTAACCCCACATCCAACCTCACCATTAGAGGTCCTTTCTTCATGAAGGATCATCCTCAAAAGCATACTCTACGTGGTTGAAGCCTAGGTTCGAACTTATAGTTTCTCAAGATCATCCAGGGTTTCATCCTACTGTCAGCATTATGGCGTGCCCTAGGTGCCAGCTATGCCCTAATTGCACAAGCCCATAGGGTTTCTATGGTCCTTCACTAACATCATCTAAGGAGCTATCCTTTACCTTAGCATGCACAACCCTTCCCAGAGTTGGGTTGCCAAAGGTGCTAGGTCACCCATGGATCCTATGGCATCCCAAAGGCATGTCCTTTCAAACACCCGGTCCAACTCATCTCTCTCTAACCTTCATTTAGGGTTAGGGTTAGCATCATCCTCAGAGGATGTGCCAGGTCTCTACTTGCAATGGGGATCTCTATCTCCAAGACTAACTTATCCTCCTGACAAGAAGGTCTAGCCTCAGGTCTCTTCTGAGGACATGACATCTTATGTCATACGACCTAAGCATGTATCTATTATTTATTTTGCATTTAATCTATTAAGATTATGTCCATGACATCTTATTTACATGCCTTTCATTAATTTAGTGGAGGATTCCTTAAACCTTATTAACCTTACCCATACCTCAAGAGGGTGAGGAGAAGAAAGAAAACCCTAATCCTTTAGGTCCTTATCAGAATTTTTGTGATGAGAAGGGATGAATAAGATGAGAAGTCCTAAATGTATCTTATTTCGATTCATACCCTAAGACTTTGGCCAGGCGGTCACACGGGTCTGGGATTCCTCGTATTCTGACTAGCGGTGCAGAGGAAAATGTTGCCAGCCCCCGATCGTGATCCCTTTCTAGACACCTCCGTCTTTTAGATACTCCTCTAATAACTCCCTTGGGTTCTATGGAGTTTGTAAAATTTAATAATTATTAATGGCTAACTGAGGAACCTAAGCTCTAATACCAAATGTTACGACCCCACCTCCCGATAACCCCCAATTAAGGGAGACCAAGAGGTTGAGCCGCACCCATTAATCCCAGATCAAAGGTTCGACATATAACAATAAACAATTATTAAATTCTAACAGACTATACTGAAAATGGTAATAAAATTTTTCTTTTCATACCTTTTGAAAGCTTGGATCTCTAAACTTTTATCCACAGTGATACTAATCTATCTAATCCTCCTTTGCACTTTAATTCTCTTTTAGTATCACATGTGCCACTTTACTGTTTGCTCTTTTCATTGTACCTAAAACGCCGACAAACAAAACGTCGGTCAGCCATAGCTGGTATGTGGGGGAAAACAATAAACATGCAACTATGATAACAATGTAATCATTCAATTAATCATTTAACAACCAAGATTACATTTTAAATATAACTCCGCGATCCAAGAGTACCCTATCCTCTATGTTGTCCCCATTAAACCCCTCATGATCCACCTATAAGTGAACCAGTTTCTAGGGTTGAGTCACATGGCACTACTTGTAAGTAGACCACTCCTTAACTCGGGATTTGCTAAAGAGTCTCTAACTCACGGTAACCTAGACCTTGCTCTAGGATTACCCCTTTTTTAGCCTTTTCAAAGTAATAGAGGTGGACCTGGATCTAGCCAGTTATATATGCACATTTATAGTGATAATCATAGTCACTTTATAGTGGCATGAAATAAATAAACATCCAAATAGTTTAGTTGCATTCAATGCGATTAAACATTCGGGGAATCCACCGGGAAACTAAAGTGGTTATTCATAATCGTAACCACATACCTATATTGTAGATTTAGATACCGAATTTAATCATATCATAGAAATCTCAGTCAAGAAACCAATCATGCATAGAATCCTGAAATAAACATACCAATTTCCTTTTATTAATATTCATTCAATATCATTATCATTCTTAGGATTTCTATTCCAATCTTAGGGGTTTCTTGGGAATTAGGGTTTTGCCTCCATTCTTAGTTATTAAGAACTCTAATTCATCAAATCTTCTTAAAAACCTTTAAATTCTCTCCTTTTAATATTCTTAACCGTCTTAAGATCATCATTTAGTAATTTACTTACTTAATCCGAAACATCATAGTTTTCCTCTTCTTTTACCCCAATTAGGGTTCCCATAAGAATTATTCTTCATTTATGGATTACACCCTAAAACTACCAATTTTTGTATACTAAACGGATAAAAACTCTATATTATTAATCAACATGTTAATATCTTTCAAATTAACCTATTAGCCTTCAAAGATGTATCCCTTATATTCAATTTAGGGTTTCTAAGGTTTCCTACAAAAACCTAATCATCTTGATTATCTTTATTAAGCATTCTCTAATCCAAACTATGATCAAGGATTTTACAATTGTATCATGTTATGGCCACTAAAACTCATATCTACTCAAATCAGGGTTTTTAGTCCATTAAACCATGTTCATGATCATAAAACCCTAAAACCAACATACTAATCATCTTGTTATGCATTTATCATTCCTTTTATTCATAACAGGTTAAGATTGCTCAAAAACACATAAAATATTCATCATGTTTGTTTTTACATCATTCTAGGGGTTTTCTATCAATTAATGCATCAAAAGATGTAAAAACCTATACTTTTTGAGTTTTAAGCAGAATTAGGCTTCAAACATAATTTATTTGCATCCCTCTCGTTCTGAGGATCAATTTTCATATAAGACTTGCTTTAATCCGAGTTACGGTTTGCTAGATATTAATTTCGCAAGGTTTCACTTACTTGAACCAATTGGAAGCTGCCACATCATCTTTGTCAATGCAACGTTGAATTGGAAACATAATTAAATGACGTATCTGCCCCTGTGTAAGTTACTGGTGCTTCATACCCCGGAGGGGTAGAACGGTCCAATGTGACCCTCGTCATCTTCCTCCTTGCGCAGCCGAGCTACGCTGCCCTAGCCGACCCTGTGCGGCTTCTCCTTCGCACCTGGGCCCTCGACGGCCCTCGGGGACAAGTCCTCTCCCTCCGCCATGCCTCCTCATAGGTGGGGCCACCCTGGGTTCGGCCGCAACAGCCGGAAGTGGGCTCTGCAACCCCGCGGCTTACTGCCTAGCTGCAGCCGTGCTACAGGTGAGCCGCAGGCGCTCGGGTGAAGCTCGGCGCTCCACAACGGTCACAGATCACCCACTGACCATCAGGGTTCATCTATCTTTCTCCAATATGGTTCCACATCTCTCTGTTGCTCCATAGGACCCACCACCCATGGTTTAGGGTTAGCACAGGGGGAAGAAGAAGAAGAAGAAGGGTTGTATCGCGTGGGATCTCTCTGGGTCTCGACCAGGGTTTTACCCCCTTCTTATAGGGTGAGTGCATCCACGTTCATAGGCGTTGATCCAAGAGAAACTGAGTTTTCTCTCATAAGGAATCCTATTACTTCCATGAGAAGTAATTCTCTCTTTCCTACTTATTTCCTTTTTATCCTCATGCTTTGTTTATTAGGAATTTTGAGAATTATCATTTTTAGTATCCTTGCTCTTGGCTTTTAATTCATTGGCCATGTATTTCTATTTTCCTTTAATAGAAAATACTCCCTTTTTATTAATATTACATATTTCCTTAATAATGCAACACATTATCCTCTTATTCTGCCTTTTTAGTATTTTCTCTTTCTTTCCTCTTTATTGGGACTCCTTGGATCCAATAAACTCCATGATTTCGAAATTCATTTTCAAGGATACTTATTATCCTTCTAGATGCATCTAGATGCATTATTCCACATTATCTTCTCATTAAAATATTTCCTTTTTGAGGATTTCTTAATTTCTCTTTTATTTTCCTCATTGGCCTTCCTTTTATTATTAGAATCCTCATGGATATGAAATCTCACCAAGAAATCTCATTTATGCCTCTTTCCATTCATTTTCCACATTTTATCATTATTTTCAATTTCTTTCTTAATAAAGAAATACTTAATTAATCTTTTCTTCTCTTATTGTTTTCTTTTTACAACTTTGGACTTCTTGGAACCCAAGGAACCCAAGAGACACGAAATCCTCTTTGGATTTGTCTTCTATAGGTTTCCACATATTTCTTTTATCAATTATTCAATTATTCATTCACTAATTGAATTTTCTTTGTTATTGGGCCCAATAGCCAATAAAGCCCACAAATTAAACAACAAGGCTATTTTAAACGAAATCCAATTATTCTCAACCCAATATAAGATTATTTGTTTGAACATCTTTAATATGAGAAATTATATTTCTCACCACCTGAACCCAAACATCGGGGTTATAACAATTTCCTTGCCACTTGTCCCCTTCTATTCCTTAGATACGAGGCTATATTCCTTGCCTCTTATTCCTCTCAATTATCCATGAATTAAAGGAAACCAAATTAAGCACCTTAACCCTTATAATAATAATATCCTAAAGTTAGTGGATAATTCTTTTTCTTTTAATAATGTGAGTGAGTTATCCACTTCCTTTAGATATTTCGTTGCCTTTGCAAGGCACATGGTCGTCCATTATTTTGCAAAATCATCCCTCACCTTTTGGTTGAAGGGATCTTCAATTAATATATTTATTTTTGCATTAAATTGAAGTAAAGTTCAAATTAAGCTTAAATCTTGATTATTTTAATATCAAGATTCTCTCTCCTCCAAAGAGATACAAATGAGACGCCCCTCTCATTTTATTTGCTCTACATGATGCCAAGAAACATTAGGGACTATTTTGAAGTGGTAATTTGTATAGTGAACCCTGGGTTTTGGGTAAATTGCATATTACACCAAAACTAGGTTTTAATGCACAAACATTGCTTTATCAGCCCTTTCTTGGTACTCAGGCTACCACAAGCCATACCTATGCATCATATTCATTCTCATGATGCTTCAACACACTTTTAGGAACATTTTATCATGTAACATTTGCAATTTAACCCCTCAACTTGTGTAATTTGCACTTTAGTCCAAAATAAGCAAACATTGCTTCAACACTATTCAAACAGGACCAAAACTGAAACATAAGTTCCTCTTGAGCCTTAATTACTTTCCACAAGATAAAATCAAGGATCTAATTAACTTGCTTAAACAAAAACTTCCAGGGTTAGGGCATAACCCATGCCAGGGATATTACAGAAACTACATTCCTTCTCCCCCCTGCAGCTCCAGTCAGAATAGAATCCAACCCCCAAATGATGAAGATGATCACTGATATGATGAGCATGATGAAGAACCAAGCTGGAGGCTCTACTAGCCAATCTACAATGGAAATTTATGTGTTTATGAAGAAGTGAATGCTTTATATGCTTTTGGCAACCACAACAATAAGGCCCGATGTCCAACTCTTATACTCCAGAGTGGAGAAATCATCCTAAATTCTCATGGAAACAACAATATGAGGAGGGGCTAGGACATCTAAGGCAACATCAAGGCCCTAAGTACAGCTCAAAGTTTGAAAAGGAAGTGCTTGGGAGGCTAAGGAGCCATTATGAAGTGAAGAAAAATGTGTCCTCTCATGGGCAAAGGATTAGCCGCCTTGAGAAAAGGCTAGATCAGATTTCTCTTTCACTTGCTTATCATGGAGAAGGGAGGCTCCGATCTCAACCTATTCCTAACCCAAACAATAATGGTAGTTTTATGAGCACTCCCCAAAGTACCTATTCTCCACCGCAGTGCCAAGGACCACCCAATCCTTATGCTCCTCCACCTCCATAACCCCCATTCAATTACCAATACCCTCCACCTCCACCTCATTCATACCAACAACCCCCTCCACAATATCACCCCATCCACCACAACCATTACAACCACAACCTCACCATAATTCATTCTCCAAAACCCAAATACCCCACACCCAAGACCACCACCGCCTCAATAGACACTACCACCACCATAGGCTTCTTCTTCTACTACCCATGAGAATGTGAAGATGGTGACAGTTCTGAGAAGTGGTAGGACATTAGAGCAACCACGAGATAGCTCTATTGATAGTACAACCAGTGATGACAACATTGATATTGTGATCAGAGATGGTGATACTGAGATTCAAGTTGAGGATATCATAACAGGCACCCAGGTTGATATTGTGATACAAAGAGATGATACTATGATTCCTATAATACCGATTGATGACTCTGTTGATTTGAGCCGATTGGGAGCACAACTCCCTCCATTCCCAGGTGCACTTGAGGAACCATCCACTGAAAGAAGGAAGAAGAAGAAGCACATCAAAGACATCATGGAAACTTTTAAATAGGTGAAGATCAATATATCCTTGCTTGATGCAATCAAGCAAATCCCATGTTATGCTAAATTCTTGAAAGACTTGTGCACACTCAAGCGGAGCATGACAGGAAGACCATCAAGGAAAGTCAAGCTCACTGAGCAAGTGAGCTCAATTCTACAACACACCGTGCCAAGGAAAATGACAAACCCCAATTCTCCCATCATCTCTTAATACATTGGAAAACACCGCATAGACCAAGATCTTATTGACTTAGATTCTAGTGTAAATCTGATGGTGTATAGTGTGTTTGTTGAACTGCAAATGGGACAACTGGGTCCAACTCACTGCACTTTGCAATTGCCCGAACATTCTGTGAAAATGCCTAGAGGGCGTGTTGATGATGTGTTGGTAGACTTGATGATGATACCTTCACATTCTTCCCTGCTGATTTTATTGTACTAGACATGGAAAAAGACTCGAGGAAAGTGCCTATTATCTTGGGGAGACCTTTCTTGCATACAATCGATGTAGTGATCCATGTGAGGACCGACACCATGTATGTGACCGTAATGCACATGAAGATCCGATTAAACATTTTCAAGTCTTCTGCTAAGGCTGAGGTGATAGGTGCTACAGAGGAAGATTGTTACCTTTTTGAGTGTCTTGATGAGATTGTAGAAGAATGCCTACCTGCATGGATTCAAACTGCCACTCAAGGTAGAGGTCTAAAGCCTATTGTGGAATTCCCCGATGATGATGATGATGAGGAGGAGGAGGATGAGGATGAGGAAGATGAGTTGGCTTTAGTGGCTGTAAGTGATTACCTCCCTTCCATTTTTGAACCGTTGAAGAATTCCCTTGAAGAGCCTCCCATTCTTGAGCTCAAGTCTCTTCCCGAAGGACTGAAGTATGCTTTCCTAGGCTCAAATGACACCCTCCCGATGATCATTTCCTCTATCCTTTATCTGGAACAAGAAGATGACTTCATGGCGGTTTTAAAGAAAAACATTTAGGCCATTGGATGGTCCTTTGCTAACTTGAGGGTTATTCACCACTCCATTTGTGTCCATAGAATCTACCTTGAGGATGATGCTAGACTAACCCGTCAAATACAAATATGGTTGAATCCAAAATTGAAAAAGTTGTAACGCAAGAGGTCGTGAAGATACTAGGTGCTGGAATCATATATCCCTTTTCTGATAGCCCATGGGTGAGTCCCATCCAGGTTGTACCCAAGAAGGGCAGGATCACAATAGTTGAGAATGAGGATGAGGAATCCAAGTGGAGGATGTGCATGTACTACAAAAAATTGAATGAGAAGACCAAAAAAGACCATTACCCTCTTCCATTCCTCGATCAGATCTTGGAGAGATTAGTAGGATAGAGTTTCTATAGTTTTCTTGATGGGTACTTCAGTTACTTCCAAATAGTTGTTCATCGCGCGGATCAAGAGAAGACGACATTCACTTGTACCAGTAGTACTTTTTCTTATAGGAGAATGCCATTTGGGCTGTGCAATGCTCCTTCTACATTTCAAAGATGTGCGACATCCATCTTTTCTGATATGCTTGATTATTTGCTTGAAGTCTTCATGGATGATTTTTCAGTGTTTGGTAAGACATTTGAAGAATGTTTGCTCCACCTAGAAGCCATGCTTGAAAGGTGTATCAAGGTTTGTTTGGTGCTATCTTGGGAAAAAAGTCACTTCATGGTTCTCGAAGGAATTGTTCTGGGTCACCGAGTTTCTAAGGCCGACATTGAAGTTGATAAGGCTAAAGTGGGCCTAATTTCCACTCTCACTATTCCTTTCACTGTAAGACATGTCCGATCTTTCTTGGGGCATGCAAGTTTTATTACCATTTTATTAAAGACTTTAGTAAACTCTTGAGGCCGCTTTGTCACTTTCTTGAAAAAGATGCGAAATTTAACTTTGATGACAAGTGTGTTGAAGCCTTCAATCTCTTGAAGCATAAGCTTGTCTCTACTCCTATAATGTAACCCCCAAATTTCTCATTGCCATTTGAAATCATGACATATGCATTGGATATGGTAGTGCGGGTTGTGATAGGCCAAAGAATTGGTGGGGTTCCGCACGCCATCTATTATGCAAGCAAAACTCTCGATGAAGCTCAAAGGAACTACACCACCACAGAAAAAGAGTTGCTTGCCATGATTTTTGCTCTTGACAGTTTTGTTCTTATCTATTACAAAACAAGGTGGTGGTATACACAGATCATGCAACATTGAAATATCTCATGGCGAAGAAAGACTCTAAGCCAAAGTTGATATGTTGGATTTTATTGCTTCAAGAATTTGATCTAGAGATTGTTGACAAGAAGGGAGTGGAAAATTCTCCAGACAACCATCTCTCTGGCATTGAGGCACCCTATGATGACATGAATCAAATCAAGTAAACAATGCCACATGAGCAGTTTTTCTTACTTTCATCCACCCAAAGACCATGGTATAAGCACATATCTAACTTCCTAGCTAGTGGGAGGATGCCAAGTAATTGGACAAGGGAAGAGAATAAGAGGCAGTTTGCTATGGTGGAAAACTATGCTTGGAATGACCCACATCTATTCAAATATTGTCCCAAACAACTCATTAGAAGGTCTGTCTCAGAAATTGAGCAGCCAGAGATCCTATCTATGTGCCACTCCGACATGTGTGGAGGTCATTTTGGTGGAAAATGCACAACCACCAAGATTCTTCAAAATGGATTCTATTGGCCAACCTTGTTCAAAGATACTCATGAATATTGCAAATGTTGTTTGAAGTGCCAAAAGGTGGGAACTATCTCTCAGAGGTACATGATGACTCTATCACCCATTCTTGTGGTTGAGGTGTTTGATGTTTGGGGAATTGACTTGATGGGTCCATTTCCCCCCTCCTTTAGACATGTGTACATCTTGGTGGCCGTTGATTCTGTATCCAAGTGGATTGAAGCTATTTCTACTAGAACAAATGATCATAAAGTGGTTTGTGATTCTGTGAAGTCGAACATCTTTAATGGATTCAGTGTACCACGAGCAATGATTAGTGATGGTAGAAGCCATTTCATCCATAGGACATTTGAAGGGCTGCTAAAAAGGCACGGAGTGAATCATCACATGGCTACTCCTTACCACCCTCAAATGAGTGGTCAAGTTGAGTTAGCTAATCAGGAGATAAAGCTTATACTTGAGAAGACGATGAGGCCGAACTGCAAGGATTGGTCTTTACATCTCAATGAAGCTTTATGGACATATAGGACTGCATTCAGGGCCTCAATTGGCACCACTCTATTCAAACTCATGTATGGTAAAAGTTGCCATCTGCCTGTGGAGATGCAACACAAGGCATTATGGGCATTGAAAGCCATGGATATGGATGGAAGCACTGCCGGATTGAGAAGAAAGTTGCAGCTATAAGAGCTTGAGGAGATGACACATGAGGTTTATGAATTGTTTAAATGTTATGAGGAAAGGAGCAAGTTCTTAAATGATAAGCCGATCAAGAAGAAGGACTTTGAACCCAGACAATGGGTATGGTTGTACAACTCTAGGATGAAGTTATTTCCCAAGAAGCTTCGGTCAAGATGGGAAGGACCTTATCTAATCAAGAATGTATACCCATCCAGGGCTGTTGTGATATGTGAAAAGGAGGGAGCAAGAGAGTTTACCGTCAATGGGTAAATATTAAAAGCAGTTGTCGAAGTAGGTCTGGATAAAGTCAATCAAAGTTTTGACATTGTGATGCTGGTTGAAGAATACCCGCTTCATGAAGAGATGTGTTTGAATGCACATGAGAGGAAATTTTACTACAAGGATGCTTTGAAAGTTCTATGAGGATGATTGACTTTAAGAATCAATAAGCCCGACTGAAGATGTAAAATTTAGCACTAGTGGGAGACGACCCACCTAGGTATGGGAACTTTTGCAACCAACCTTCACTTTTTGATACTTTTGCTTAATTTTACACGATTACAAGAATACACACACACTTGTGTTTATCAATTTGCTTTAATTTTGATGATGAGACCGATAAAATAGGTGAAAGTCTGAGGAATGGGGTACATTACAATGAAAGTAGTGAAGGAACATCATTTGGATCGAATTTGATGATTGGATTATGAATTATTGAGTAATTTGAGAATTTGGAAGTTTTGTTAACTTAGAGGTACCAACATGACCGTACTGGCATTGTCTCTTTCAATAGTGAAAACTCAAGTTTTGGGCCTCATTAGCACGATTATTCTGACCAACACATCCGTGTTGGTGCTTCGCCAGAATGGTCGTGCTTGTAACATCCCTGACCTGGGTTATGCTCTAACCATAGATGTTTTGCTTAATAATATTGATTAGATGCTAGTTCATTTTTCTTGGAAAGTAATTAAGGCCCAATAGGAACTTATATTTCAATTTTAGTCCTTTTTGAATAATGTTGAAACATTGTTTTGTTAAGTTTTGGACTAAAGTGCAAATTACCCAAGTTGAGGGGTTAACTTGCAAATTGTACATGATATAATGTTCCTCATATGTTTAGGCATCATAAGAATGAGAATGATGTAGTGGTATGGTTTCCACAAGCTTGAGCACCAAGATAGAGCTTGTTGAGCAATCCTTGTGCATTAAAAACTAGTTTTGGTGTAATGTGCAATTTACCCAAAACCTAGGGTTCAATATGAAAAATACCACTTCTAGAGGGTCCCCCATGTTTCTTGGCATCAAGTAGAGAAAATAAAATGGGTGGGGCGCCTCATTTGAATTATTTTGGAGGAGAGAGAATCTTGATATTAAAATAATCAAGATCTAAGCATAATTGAAACCCTAATTCAATTTAATGCAAAAATAAATAAAATAATTGAAGGGCCTTCAACCAAAAACGAGATGTTTGAATTTTCTCAAGTGTGAACACCCTTATGCCTTGCAAAGTCAACGAAATATCCTAAGGAGGTAAAGACTCCACTCACATTATTATTAGAAAAAGTAATATCCACTAAAAAGGGGATATTAGTATAATATGTTTAAGGTGCTTAATTCCTTTTCTTTTAATTCTTGGATAATGAATAAGTTTTGCAAGGGTATTAAGATGGATTCGTGGCCAAGGAATTGAGGGGAAGAGGCGGCACAAATTTTGGAATTAAAAAAAATTATAAGACATTTTCTCTCTCATTGATTTTCTTATAAAACACCTTTTACAACTCAAATCAAAGGCTTTTTTGAGCCCACTTCCTCTCTTTGCTTGAAAACCGACCAAGGGATCTAGGAGCATTTGGAGGACAACCCCCAACCTGTTGGTAAGCTTCTGGATCTTCTTTCACCTCGATTTCATGGTGGAAATCACAAAACAATGCATGATTTCTTCTCTATTTCACTCCATCTTCAATCCTAGCCAATCTTTTCACTCCAAAGCTTGAGGACGAGCCTTGGGAGAGTTGCAAAAGCTTCCTCCACCATTTTTAACATGAAGCTCCAAGCTTCGAAGCTCAATTGGAGGCGGGTTATATAACTCAAACCCTTAAATATTGTTATTGCATTCAAATCTCCATTATTTGTTGAACGTTTTGTTCTATTTGAAATTCCCTTGATCCATTGTTGTAATTACCATGAAAAGGGCAGTAGCTTTTGAATGAACGAAGGTAGATGATGATGACATCATCTAAGGCACATATTCCAACAAGTTTCCCTTGCAAACAGTTTTGAAGATCTTGGTCCAAACAGTTTCACCAAACCGTTTGGAGACTAAACAGTTTGCAAACCGTTTAGAGTCTTGAACCCCAGACCATTTAGGATGGTTGACCGTTTGGATGGGTAGACCATTTGAGGTCAGGACCCTATTACTTGTTGGATGAGGATCTAATAGTTTCAATTGATTGAATCAATATATGGACAATCATCTAATTTGAAACCCTAATCGGGTTGAGTGCTGATTTTGCAATTAATTAATTTAATTCTTTGGGTTGATTAACCCAAACGGTCTCAAGACCATTTGGAGATCACCCAAACGGTCTCAAGACCGTTTGGAGGTCAAAAAAGACCGTTTGGAGGTCTAGGGTTGAGTATGGTTGAGTATTTGAAGGTCCAAAGATAGCAAATGGTAATGCAATCAATAGTTCAATTGTTGATCAATCTAATGATCCAAACCCTAATTGAATTTCACAATTTTAAGTGATGGGATGGGGAAAACGGTCTCAAGACCGTTTGGAGGTCATCCAAACGACCTCAAGACCGTTTGAGGTCAGGTCATGCCCAATTTGAATGATGGCCCAATAATTTCAAAACAATTAGTTCCACAATGACTAATATTGAAAGTTCATCGATTTCAACCCTAATTCAATTGGGTTCAAAACCTAATTGATGATCAATTGAAGGTTGAATCAATGTAAAGATGATTCATTAATCTCAATTGAAGTATGGTGCTTAGGTTTACTTGGCGAGTAATTACATGGATTCAATTGATGAAGGAATTAATCTTGGAAACCCTAAATTAATATGAGTGGTTGAGACCATTTTTGGTCCAATCGGTTTTGAGGAGGTTTGGACCAAACGGTCTCAAGACCGTTTGGGACCAAACGATCCCAAACAGATTGAGACTCGAATAGTTTCAAGCATCAACTTTATCAAACAGTTTCAAGCATCAACTTTGTCAAACAGTTTCAAGCATCAACTTTATCAAACAGTTTCAAGCATCAACTTTGTTAAACAGTTTCAAGCACCTAGTTTGCTAAACGGTTTCAAGTGTTTGATCCAGACCGTTTGGAGGTATTTCAAGAAAGACCGTTTGAGGTCTAAGTGACCAAGACCGTTTGAGAAGTAATTAGTCAGAACTGCATGGACACTTAAGGTGATTAAAGGTCTTAATTGATCATTACATGATGTAATTCAAGGGTGATTATGGTAATTATACCCTTAATAAGATAGGACGATTAGTATCTTTTGAATGATTAATCTTTGATGGTTATGGAAGTAGTGACACAATACATGTGTCAACTCTCGAATCAAGTTGATTTGACCTAATCTAATCAAGTCTGAAGTAAGTATCATGTTATAAAGGATGAGAGAGAGAGGACTTCCTACATGAATGATATTTATGTAGTGGTTAAGTCTCAACACTTCCAACATGAATGAATGTGTAATTAGGGTATGATCCTTGATAAAGAGATCATGAACCCTAATTAGGAAGGTTGATGAACCCTAACCCTAATTGAGGGCAATGATAGGTGAAACCCTAATTCAGGGAATTTTAATAATAAACCCTGATTGAACGTGAATAGTAAACCCTAATTGAGGATGATGTTATGAGAAACCCTAATCAAGGGTGAAACCATATGAAACCCTAAGTGAGGGTGATGTCATGTGGAACCCTAGACAAGGGTGATGTCAAAATGAAATCATTATAATGTGAGGTAAAACCTAATTCAAGGTAATGTTGTGTTATGATATGTGATATTATGATATGAAATCCTACACTGATATAGGATAAATATATATGTGGAGCCCTAATCTTGGGTTGTAATGTATGAAACCCTATTTTTGGGCAATATGATGATAATCATGACCCAAATATGGGTAATGAGATTAAGTCACTAGTATAGAAATGGTCTATAACGTCAGTATTTTTAAGCCTATAGCGTCACTTTTTAGCTGACGCCTAAGTGGTCGTCGCTACAGAAATTGCTCTATAAAACCGACCTTGTGTAGTAAAAACCGACCCTATAGGCTCTAAAAAACTAAACACAAATGAGAAATGAAATTGTACTTGAACCCTATAACGTCGGTTTTTTAATAAATAATCGACTCTAAAGATTATTTCTAAGGACGGTTTTTTTACTAAATAACCGACTCTAAAAAACTGACCCTATAGCGTCGGTTTTCTTAAAAAATCGACCTTATAGGTGTCTTGGTCGTTCCACATAGAACGGTCGTGATGCATAAAACAACTGTGTTGGGATGAGGTAGAACGACCGTGCCGCTTAGCACGGCTGTGTTGGTCTATATTAGTACGGCCGTGCTACATGGTACATCCGTTCTACCATATCTCAACATGGCTGTTCTATGCGGGACATCCATTCTACCTCATCCCAACATGGCCATTTTATGCAGCAAGACCGTTCTACGCGGAATGACCAAGACACCTATAAGGTCATTTTTTTAAGAAAACCGACGCTATAGGGTCGATTTGTTTTTAAAATTTCTGTAGAAACAGAACAGAACAAAACAGAAGAACAAGAATAAGATATGGGAGAGGGGAGCATTGATGCTCAACCGTCACCATTCCAAACCACACATTCATAACAAAAATGATTTATATATTGAGTTGAGTACACATAGTCACATTATAATTTACAAAATGATAGATTGCAAGTCTGAGATGATATTAAATGTCAGATACAAAAGTAAATATGAAAGAGTACTGAAACCACATACATAAATGGAACATAACTGACATATTTATTCCAATGCCATATTGACTTCATTTAGAAAAGCATCTGACCACTCTTCTCAGAATTCATTTAAGTCCTCACGTGTGTAAGGCTGAGTTGTAAAGATTTGTAACAGAAAATGCACATGCTAATATTTTATAAAATGACTACAACTCACTTGTAAATTTATGATGTTATTCTTTATTACCTGATCTATAGTCTGAATGTCATTTGATGCTTGTTTGACAATAGCTTGCATATATTTGATTACATAGTAACCACAAGCCTAATCATTATTTTGTATAGGACACTACAAATAACGAATTATACTTAATGTGAGCAACTACTATAAACAGAAGACTATAAGAGTTGACATATAAGAGTTGAAAATTAATACATATATGACTAAGCAGTTGTCAAAGTAGCTACCTTGACATTTTTCAAAGTCAATGTCTTTAATTTTGTGGGTATTTGTCCTCCGCCTTCACGAAAAGATTTTATACCCCTATCAATTAAATGATAGTTGGTAAAATAGAAATTCTAAACATAAATATCATGTTGAAGCATTGACTATATTTATGCTTATGCCATAGCTGACAATTTCAGTTTGTGACCCCTTGTTGTTTTTCCCATTGGGTCAAGATAATAAAGAGTCATCAATTTTGGGACAATCACCACTGATTCCCAATGTCTAGATCTGAGTAAGAATAAAACAAACATTAAAATAAATACATTTGTTCATTATTAAAATTATATTGAATAATAATACTTACTAGACGTTAAAAGGAATTAAGATAATTTCCTTTCCCACACTAGCAAATATTTGAATGCATCAGAGAAGTACTCACTCACTTCCTCAATATGTGTCTCCACCTGACTAGTGACCGAAGGAACTAAGAATCTAACATTCTTTATATAAAAGTTTGTGGCCTCAATATATAAATGGTTGTTAAACATTTGTAATTATTTTCATATGTAGAAATAAGCTAAAAATGTGTATTGGAATTTTCTATATTGATAGATCCTTACCTTATCCATACTTCTAATATCGAAGTATTCAGGCAATCATAACTGAACAACTCTATAATATCATCAAGAAAAATATAATTGTCAAAGTCCCTCACAGTTGCATCTTCTATTAAATTGATCAACATTTGTAGTCCAAAGCTTTGGTTGGCTA
Source organism: Alisma plantago-aquatica (assembly GCA_963693085.1). NCBI lineage: Eukaryota > Viridiplantae > Streptophyta > Magnoliopsida > Alismatales > Alismataceae > Alisma > Alisma plantago-aquatica. The sequence continues at coordinate 911,157,904 of OY856410.1, forward strand.
AGTATCGGCACAAACATTTACATTTACTTCCCAACTCGTCGAATGTGGATTCTGGAATAATAGATGGCTTGGGCATAGGAGGACGACTAGTAGAATTTTTACTTTTTAGTTTGCAAACCTGTTAATTAAATTACATACTTCTATTACACGAGTTCATATATGCAGTCAAATATGAAAAACATGGTAGAATTCAAGTATACCTTGTCATTGATAACCAAGTGTCTAGGCCAACCCACCATAGCACCCTCTGCTTCTTCAACTGTACTATATTCATGATTAGGTATGGGTAGTGGTTTGTCCCCTATTCCATCATACACAAGATGGATGGACACACGGCAAATGTCATAAGTAATTTGTTGGCAATGCAATGTACCACCAAGGTTGTACACCTTGCCCGCTGCCACAACATTATATTATGGAACCTCCACTACAAGTTTATAATTCATACCAACCTAGATTGAAATAATATAGGTTATATACGAAGCAGTAGAACAGATACATGTTACAACTATATATATTATCATATATATATATCATACTAATAACACAACATATAGAACAAAAGCTTACTGCAGATTGTTGTGGTGGGTTATTGGGAGTGCACCCATGACCTTCTACAACTATAGCATGGGCTTGTACCTCATCACTTAAGAGATGCACAATATGAATAGGTTGAGAAGGTTTAGTAGGCTGAAATGAAGACATTATTTCTTTTACTTTCTGTGCTACTAATGCTTCAACCTCCTCTTGGGTAAGACCTCCTGCACGACCTCTTTTAGATTGCAAAGGGCCAAAATAAGACTTGAATCCTATGCCAGCTCCTAATCCCCTAACACGACCAAGACGCTCCTTTGTACCAAGAGAAACTGATAGTTCATCCATGTGGCCAGTTGGGATGAACTTTCCTTCCTTCCTTTGCTCGTGGAGATCAATCTATTCATAGTTAATAAAAATATTAAATCACAATATTAATTAGATATAAATAAATCTAAGTTTGTGGGAGTTACTCTTTACTTAGCTGGGATAAACCTACCATCTTTTGTGCCACCTCCTTAGTTGCAGGGTTGACAATTTCACCTGCTCGATTCTTTCTAGCATCAATCCATGTCAAGTGTCGGGGTGGACGCTCAACTTGAGTTGTACTAGATTCTTCTCCAGAAGAGGATTGCTTCCCTTGTAGTTGGCGGCAGAAGGCATAACCACCGGGCCCCAAGCGATGGTCATGCACATTTTTGGCCCGTCTTTCCTTTTGAGCCTGGTGGATAGCCTGATCATTTAAAATTAGATATTGCAATTCAGACTTGGCAAACATGTATAAAAAGATTCACCTCCTTCATTGTATAAAATTAAAGATCCATGCAATACATCACAATCTTTATTACCTGAAACTCTTCCGATCTCCTAGCTAGCTGCAACAAATCTTTCCCACACCTCAAGATCTATAAAAATATATACATATGTTGCTTTCTTTTTTGTTTAGGATTATCTATAAATTCCCTTGCGAGATATGTCTTAAAACCCCTCCATCGTACACCACAATGTTGTAGCACTCTTTTCTTGTGATCTTTTTCATTTAGATGAAAAACACCCTATACATACAAAAGAAGCAATTAATAATGTTGTTTTGAAAAGCAATTAATTCCAAGCAAACTAAATTAGAATCAATAGATAAAAAACATATTAAAATAATATCAATTCCACTCACAGATATATCTTTCCATATGAGGTCTTTTTTGGCATTAGGAACATCATGCCAATTTTCTATATCTATTGGCACCTTACTGCGCGCGATCGCCCCTACGTAATGCTTGAAAGCACTAGCATGTTCCCCAACAAGTGCTCTTGTGATATCAAACCAGACTGGCAATTTGTCCCCTTTAGCCCTGAGCTCCTGCAGCCTACGCATCAGTGTGGGACCTCTACTTTTCTTAGCATCACCACTACCATCCTCATGGTGCTCATGCTCATGCTCAGAATGTTCATTTTCACTCGCCATTTTAGAACCTGCAAGTATACATGATAAAAAAAGTGATAATAAAAGCACAAGTGATAAGGTATACTTGCTTGAATGATAATAAAATAAATAATTCAAAGAATACATGCCTCTAGTATTGGTTGAGTTGTTAGTCAAGGAAAATTCCTTCAGCATGGTCTTGACGTTTATAATATTCATCGGTGTTATCTTCAACATTTACACTGGCAAACCAACTGAGAATGGACTGGAATCATCATACTTTTTGTAGTATTCTTCTTCATTTATAGGATCTACAGTAAACTGTCTTTTTCCATGAAGAACGACAGACCAATTTTTATTTTCCGGGTCATCAATATAGAATACTTGTTTTGCTTGGTCTGCCATGATGAATGGCTCGTCTTTCTCACCAATCTTTTCAAAAGTCACCAATTTGAAACCCAACTCATCCACTAAAACTCCTTTGTTGTTGTCAACCCAATTACACCTAAATATAGTAACTTGAAAATTTGTATAGTCCATTTCCCATATGTCCTCAATGACACCGTAATATGACATCTCAGCTTCGCATGGTCTTTTATCTTTGGCACTAGCAAAATACAACGAACAAGCTTGAACAGTGACCCCACTATTTTGAACTACACTACTTTCATCTTGACGTTTTGTGTAGTATGAAAATCCATTTATGTCATAACATTCATATGACATGACATCCATTTTTGGCTTAAAGGCAAGCCATTTTATGTTCTTAGCAACATTATTCGGTGATTCAGATAGTTGATTAAATACTTTCTCTTCAAACCACCTAATAAATGTTTGATTATGCTCTCTTTCAAGCCACATTGAGCTGGATCGTGGATGATTTCTCTTGATAAGATCATTGTGTTCTGTGATGTAGCTACTAACTTCATCGATGTTGTGTAAAATATACAAATGCGCTTGTTCCCACAACTCACGACTGATTCCTTTCACTCGTCCTCCCAGAACTCCTTTGCCACAATAATATTCAGCGTGATGGGAATTTTTTAGATCGCTAGAAGTTTCATTGCAATTCAAAAAATCATTGCAAAAGTCCATCACCTCCCTAGCCACGTAACCCTCAACAATACTCCCTTCAAGACGATAATGATTCTGAACATCACCTTTAAAAACACTAATGTAGCATTCAAATGGATACATCCAGTGTAAGAAAATTGGACCCAACATCTATATATATATATATATATATATATATATATATATATATATGTACTACAAGATGAACCATGATATCAAAAAATGAAGGAGGAAAGTACATTTCAAGCTGACACATGGTAACAATTACATCTTTCTGTAATTTATCGAGAGTATCAGGATGTATCACTTTGTTGCATATTTCATTGAAGAAGAAATAGAGTCTTGTGATTGCAAACCTTACATGCTTCGGCAATATAGATCGAATAGCCACAGGTAAAATTTGTTGCATTAAGGTGTGACAATCGTGAGATTTGAGACCTATCAACTTCAGATCCTTCATTGATACCAATCTACGAATATTAGAAGAGTATCTTTGTAGAACCTTAATATTATACAAGCACTCACAGAAATATTAGAAGAGTATCATTGTGGAACCTTAATATTATACAAGCACTCACAGAAAGTCTTTTTCTCCTTCTTTGACAAAGTGTAACAAGCTGGTGGTAAATATGTGCGGCGACCCCTGATCTCCAATGATAATTCTTTTCTTATACCCATTAATTCTAAATCTTTTCTAGATTTGATGTCATCTTTCATCTTTCCTGGTATGTTCAATAGCGTACCGATGATGCTATCACAAATATTTTTTTCAAAATGCATGACGTCAATGCAGTGTCTAATTGCCAAAGATCTCCAATAAGGAAGATCCCAGAATATTGACCTCTACTTGTATAGAAATTTGTCACATGCGAGTGTATGACTACTTGAACGCTTTCCAAATTCATTAACAATATGTTTCACCCTATCATATAAAACATTTCCTGGTATAGGTTTAGGAGCACTTTGTTCCTCAGTTGACCCATTAAAGGTGTTGCATTGCCTTCGATAAGGATGCACTGGTGGGAGAAATCTCTGATGACTAAGATATATGATTTTACCACCATGTTTCAGTCTGATTGAATCAGTATTTTCCTCACAAATAGGACATGCTTTGTATCCTTTTATGCTATATCCAGACAAATTTCCATAAGCTGGAAAGTCATTAATTGTGCAAAACAACATAGCACGCAAACTGAAGATCTCTTTACGGGAAGCATCATATGTCATAATACCTTCTTCCCATAGTTTCATTAGGTCATCTATTGGAGGTTGAAGGTAAACATCAATATCATTTCCAGGTTGCTTGGGCCCTGATACAATATTGACAACATGACATACTTATTTTTCATACACAACCAAGGAGGAAGATTGTATATAACAATCATAACAGGCCATGTGATATGTTGGCTGCTTAATGTACCATAGGGATTCATTCCATATGTACAGAGTCCAAGTCTTAAGTTTCTTGGTTCGTTACCAAATTGAGGGTATAATAAATCAATTTTCTTCCATTTTGGTGAATCAGATGCATGTCGTAGGACACCATCATCATTGGCCTTTAACTCCCCATGCCAAGACAAATTTGCGCATCTTCTGTATTAGCAAATAAGCATTGAAATCGTGGTATTATTGGTAGATACCACATCACCTTGACAGGAGAGCCATTTTTAGCCTTAGCTGAATTTGTGGTCTTATACCTTGACGCACCACATTTTGGACAATTTATTAAATTACTATAGTCCTTCTGAAACAACACACAATCATTTGGACATGCATGAATCTTCTTAGCCTCCATTCCCATTGGGCACATTATTTTCTTTGCTTGATATGTTGAAATTGGAAGCTCGTTGCTTTCAGGAAGAATTTCCTTTAACAAAGACAACAGTGAAGTGAAACTCTTATCACTACACCGATTTTGAGCTTTAAGAGTATATAATCACATCACAACACTCAACCTCGTGAACTTAGTAAAACCCTTATATAAAGGTTTTTCAGCATCATGGACTATGTTTGCAAATAAAGAAGGTGGATCAATGACATTGTCCCGACAACTGCGTAGCATCTCATCAACCATATCATCCTGAATCGGGTCATCCTGAATCGGTTCATCATTGAAATTATCATCATTATCTATATCTTCTATGCCACAACTATTAGTATCGACATTTTCTGATCCATTATTAATTTTCTCTCCATGCCAATACCATTCATTACAACCTTGTATGATCCCATTACATATGACATGATCCTTAATTTCCTCAGCAATATCAACTTTCAAATTGTTACCACAATTTCTACATGGATAATAGAACCTATATGTAGGTAGTTTCCTATGTTCCTTAGCAAATCTGATAAATTCATCAAGACCTTTGGCAAACTCTGGACTACAACGATTCTTGATAGACATCCAACTTCGATCCATTTTCTATATCACATTAAAAATTAATTATAAAACTAAGCATTTAATATTGATACTATAAGATGTAAGTTTTTATTGATAGGAAGTTAATTACTTTTATACTAAATTGTACCACCTATCCCATTTTTGAATATTTAATCTCATTAGTAACTGTAATCCTCTTTAGGCTCAATGACTCCACACATGTACTAAAGTCCTCCCACCTCAATAAGATCTTATCACCAACACCAGAGCTGGAATAAAAATTTGATGGGGGCAGGTATGATAAAATGGAAATTGCAACTATTCTAAGATGTGGGAAGCATTCATTGGCCAAGACACCTTCACCTCGGGAAAGTAAAAAATAAGAAAAATGTTCAACCCTGCTTTGAGATATATTTAGAAGGTTCTAGCCAACAATGTCTCTGACCGGTACGACAACCAAGGCTACTTCTCTCAAAAATACCTATTTGTGATGTCAATAATGGTAAGTCATGGCCATGTGAATATGGGAATGATGATGATTGATAACCTAAAAACAATCTCCTCTAAGAGCAAGAATCTTTTCATAATGGGGGTACAGATTGTGACCACCATAGCAAAATCACTTGATTGTGATCTCCAGAACCTCACAAAGGCAGAAGGGACCAAATTGATTGACTTGAATTTTCTTGTAAGGTCCCAGATGATATCCATAAGAGACAAAAATATCATTTATAAGATGAACCTCGGGTACCTTGGCACCACTTTAGGGTTACCTTACCATATTGCTATTCTTCTTGATGATACCAGGCCATTGGAAAATCTGGCAACACAGATCTCCAAGTGGGAAAGCCAGTATCCTAGAGAAGACTACAGACCTGTGCCAATGGACTTACCTAAGGAAGGAGAAGAGACAAATGTGCTAGAGCAGCAACACATCCTTGAGCAGTCACGTTGCACAAGACAGAGACACGAGGACTTTAATGTGCAACCACCTCCAACAAATACATATGACATGTGAACCATTTATGCACAATTGGAGGCAATTCAATAGACACAACATGCCATATGGTTATATCAGTAAAAGATGCACCATCATATCAACAATATGTACCAGTATCAGTATGCACAAGTGTAGAGAAACCCCCAATGAGGGGAGGATTTTTGGGGAGCCCTATCTGGATATCAGGAGACATACCCTCCTCCACAGGAAGACTGTGACGTCCCCGGATTTTGATTTCTCCAAACCCTACTGGGAATGAGAGGTTAGAATCTGAAAATGTCATCCAATCATATCAGAGAGCGATGCGGAAACATAATACGCATACATGAACATACAACCATAACATTTCTCAACATTCAACATGTATATTTATACAACATGAGTTATTACACAATGATTTACAATTACATATTGAATGAAGATTCTACAGTCTAAGAACATGTATGCTAAACTAGGATCTACACAATAGGTACAACCTGGACAACTGCTCACTTCCTTTCTTTTATCCCACGCTAGCTCTGAACCTAAAACATACGTGAAACAACAAATCAACACACAAGGTGTTGTGCACGTGGGTAGAAAGATACATACTAATATGCTTGCATAATTGAAATAATCTTGAGAAAGAAAGAGTAAAAGAAAACATTATTTAAAGCGATAATCAGGTAAACACATTTTAGATGCCTTTTGATGCGTTTGTACTACTAAGTGGTGTCACACTTCATTTTTCCCCGCCCCTTGGGCTATGGGGACCGAGTGTCGACCTTATATTCAGAGGGGAGAGAGAGATGTCACACTTCATTTTTCCCCACCCCTTGGGCTATGGGGACCGAGTGCCGACCTTATATTTAGAGGAAGAGAGAGAGAGAGGATTGAGGGAGAGAGAGAGAGCATATATCCAATCAGTAGCTACGAACCATCTATATTCTTTTATGTTCTGTAATGTTTTGCGGAGCATATACTACTAATACACATCCAAGAATTTATATGCAAACACAAGCATTCAAAGTACATCATATCATTATGCATTCATGTAAACTAGTCTTATACTTAATAAAACCCACGTACCTGAGTTCAGAGATTCCTATTTACATTCTCGATCATCTACGTATTTGGTCATCACCTGATTAATAACAATTAATCGTCACTAATACATGGTTCATAATATTACTGATATTTTAGGTCTAAGTTAGTATTTAAGCCAAATCTAGGTGTTACTAATCTAAAATGTGTCTCTGGTATTTTTATAGTGATCCAGATGTCATTCTAAGGGTCTGGTTCAGATTTCATAATTTTCCGATGATAGGTATATTTTCTAGAACGAAAAAGAGTTTAAAAGCATTAATTTTCTCATTAATAAGGAAAGACGTAACATTTTGGCATTAATATCAGATTAGAGTCCACTTATAGTTTCTAAGTGGTATTAGGGTTCCAAGAATATTTTTCTCATATTTTATATCCATCATTTGCTAATTATACAAATTAAATGAACCCAAAAGAAGCATTTACCCTAAATTGAATATCATCAATAGTTGTGCTTCAAAATCCAGAACTAAGGTTTAGTAATGTAAAGGATGATTTTCTGAGTCTGGGGGTATTTTTGGGGGATTATTTGGCCATACGGGCTATTTTCTATTGATTTTACAAGTTTAGGATATATTCTAAAAGTTTACAAGGATGTAAAGATGATATACCTTATTGGTGGGGTCCACCGCCTGAGGTGGCGCCCTTGCACTGGCCCAGGCTGGCCGGCCCACCTGCTCTAGCCTCCCACTCGTGTGGTTAAGAGAAAAAAATCGACCGGTTCATCCACTTTCTGGACCCGACAGGGCTCATCAGCCCCTCCCCTCTCTCGCGATTCTGCTGCGCGTGCTCCGATCTGGGCGAGATCACACCGCCGTCGTGAGCCTTCTCTGCGGCGAGAAAAGAACTGAGGTCAGGGCCCTCCTTTCCTACTAGTTCTACTACCAGAACCTCCGGGATGCTTCTCTGGTCTATGGCGGCTAGGTCACGGTGGCTTGAAAAAGGGGGGTTTCTTCCTCCGCGCTTGATCCGGCCTGTTGTTGCGCCAGGATGCTTCGCAAGGACCTCCGCCACTCCCAAGCATCACCTGAAGCAATGGAGAAGCTCCAAGTTTCGTCCTTATTGGTTGCCCAGGACCGCGACCACAAAGCCCCAAGACGACTCCGCCAAAGGCTCCTCAAAGTTTCCAGTGCTGCCGCTAGGAGGGATTCTAGTAAACGATCCAGTATTGGAATCCTTATCTTTGGGTTCAGAAAAGTCCAGGTGATTTGTGGTGGTACTAAAGTCCTTGATTGCTGCTCCTTTCTCGCTGCGGCCCGATCGTGGGTTCTCAGAAGCCGATCCTCCATTATTCCGTGAAGGAGGAGGTGTCGGAGAAGGGTGCTTGGGAGGGGCGTCTGTGCTCCATCCTTCATTGCCCTGCTCCACGCGTAGGCCTCCGGCTGTGGCTCCAGCCTAGCTATGGTCCAAGACACTCCATGGTGGCGGTAGATCGCAGCTGCTTGCAATCACGGCCGGGAAGACCCTGCTGCTCCAACCTGACGTGGTTGTCTGTCATTGTTGAGGTAGGTTAGACGCGGTGTGGAAGATTGGTGGTAGGGAAAGGAGAAAGTAAAATACTTAGGTGGATTGCAGGCAGTGAAGCCAACGAATCTATGCCTTTATGTTTCTGTGGAGTCCTTCGCACATGGGTAAACTATGGTGGTGGGTTCTTCCCAGTCTCAATCCTTGCGGCTTGTCATAGCACAGCTAGGTCTTCTTGGTTTCGGCTGGGAGCAACGGTGAAGAGAGGATGACGAGGATGATTGAACTCCCTCGCCTTGCCCATATCTCGCCAGTCAAGGGTTGTTAGTCCGCAGAGGGCGGAAGACTCAGCCCATCTTGCTAGCATCCCAGGTTTCTCGCCATGACTGCTTCCTAGGGAGTCCAGATTGCTACCATCTGCTCCTGGGGTTTCGGAACTAGGAGACTATCACATATGTAAAACTAGGCTCATGTGATACAAAGTTAATATATATATCCTAGTATAATTCTTGCTCTCAAAAGTTAAATCAACCAAAGATCTAAAACTTCAATATGTATTTATTTGACATCAAACTCTAACGTTGATTCACATGTACATAATTCCTCAAAGCAATTAGTTCACTACTCACTAGATCACTAAATGAATGATTGGTCTCATGAGAGCTTAATCAATTAGTAAGGGTATTAATTCACAATGGAATTCAATTAGGCATCATGGGTCTCTATCATATCTCAAAACACCTAATTTGGGTGAAGGACTCCATGATTGTGTTACCAATTCCTCAATTTGGTATTTTTCCTCTACATAGAATGCTTGTTTCTCAAATAATTTATTAGTTATTAAAACTCAAAAATCTAGGCTATCACATTCACCCTACCTTATTTGGAATTTTGTCCTCGAAATTCAACTAATCTCATTCTTAAAGGCTATTTAGGAGTTCAACTTCATATACATCATCATTGCTTAGGTTCGAAGACCACCATAGTTGCATGCACTCTAAGTTATCAGCTTAGGGTCCAGAGATTCTTGGGTGTGTCCACCCCACCTTCTATATATGTGGAAGCATCACTTAATGTCTTAGCCATAACATGGAACTTATGATGTCTTAGGGTTACATCACCCCTAAGGGTACATGTTTTGTTCATACATTTGAGTTCAAGCGGAATTTGTTTATAAGCCATGATGTTCAGATTATTCAAATCTAACATCATTAATATGTTTTATGATCAACATCTAACAATGATTTTAGAATTAGAGGAGATTATCTTCATCCTTGATATTAGGATTTTTCTACTTAAGAAGGGCTTGTGTAACATGTCTGACCATTAGGGTTTCACCCTATGGTGTGATATTCATACCCAACTTAGAAGCATACATTGAGAAGGATCAAGGTTACGAACTATATTTCTGATCATATATCCTATGATCCAAAAATATCTTTATATCAAGTTCATTAGTTCAACGTTTTATGTCTTGCATGTATTATGTGAAGGGGAAAAGGGAATATACTAAGTTTATCCCATGATCTCAGCATCATATCTTTCATGTTTCATATGAAGGGGAAGATAATATTTTAAAGTCAAACTTATCATGATTTCAATCTTGGGTACTACATGTATGATATAGGGGGGGAATATAGAATAGGTCAAGCTTATATGAGTGACTCCTCATATATAAATCATCTATATAGCTCAAGTGAGGTTTCTATCATCATATATTAAGAAAGATAAGAAGAAGAGAGAACATGTATTTTGAGTATCTTTTGCACAAAGCATCATACTCTCATAACTAGAGTTCATATATTACCTCACTTGCAACTAATGATGAGATTCACAAAATATGTCACTCTAGCTAGGACCTAACTCAGCCAAAGGATTGACTTTATCATATGGGTCATCTACCCATCATTTTATTTTACCCAATTCTCACATATAGATTTGAATCATGCATAAGGACTCAACTCAACACTCGAGAGTAATCTAGTGTAGGATTTTATTTTTAACACATATCTCATATATTGGAGGCTAGGTCCTATGACCTTCTCCCTTTGGGTCTTACTCTCTCTAGAGTTCACCACATATCTCATCCTACCACTAGACATCCTCCTTGTATAAGAGCTTGAGGCTCATGCACACTCATCTCTATCTTAACTTAACTTATCTTAAGTAGGAAAAGGGAATGTACTTTCATCATCAAGACTTTGCTTCAATTCTCCAAAATTGGATTTAACAAGTATACAACTTAAACCTATATAAGGAAACTTATACCATCAGAGATCAAACTTAGATAAGATTTTACGTGCTTATTTCAACTGTCATTCTATCATCTGCTTTATGTATCACATATCTTGATAAGGCTCTAGACATCTAATCTAGACTACTCTCTCTTCTAGACTGATGTCACCCCCTTTCACTTAGATTGCATGAACACTAACTACTCTTCAGTGTGAGGGACACATTTTTATATTTGCATATAGGTAATAAAATATTATATAGTTTTTCTCCGACAAAGAAGACGTCAGAGAAAACTGTCGAGGTGCGAGTTGATTGGGAAACAAAACCAAACCAGCAAACTCGAGTGTCCCACACATAGTAGATAGTCTAGTGCCATGTCACCTAGTGAAATGGTGAGAACAAGGTGTAGACTAGTGTAGCTACCCAATACATATGAGCTCTATATGGAAAGGGTCTCACACACTTGTCTAAACCTAGTTTTCGAACATCTAGGTTCTAACCTAGAGGCTAAGTCAAACCTTATTCGTATAGAACAACTTACTCAGTTTCTAGGGTTTAAGGTGAAAGGTGAAATTTAGTTTTTATGTTTCATGGTGAGCAATTGTTAGGTGTAGCTATTGTTCATGCTCTGATACCAACTGTGACGTCCCCGGATTTTGATTTCTCCAAACCCTACTGGGAATGAGAGGTTAGAATCTGAAAACGTCATCCAATCATATCAGAGAGCGATGCGGAAACATAATACGCATACATGAACATACAACCATAACATTTCTCAACATTCAACATGTATATTTATACAACATGAGTTATTACACAATGATTTACAATTACATATTGAATGAAGATTCTACAGCTTAAGAAAATGTATGCTAAACTAGGATCTACACAATAGGTACAACATGGACAACTGCTCACTTCCTTTCTTTTATCCCACGCTAGCTCTGAACCTAAAACATACGTGAAATAACAAATCAACACACAAGGTGTTGTGCACGTGGGTAGAAAGATACATACTAATATGCTTGCATAATTGAAATAATCTTGAGAAAGAAAGAGTAAAAGAAAACATTATTTAAAGCGATAATCAGGTAAACACATTTTAGATGCCTTTTGATGCGTTTGTACTACTAAGTGGTGTCACACTTCATTTTTCCCCGCCCCTTGGGCTATGCGGACCGAGTGTCGACCTTATATTCAGAGGGGAGAGAGAGATGTCACACTTCATTTTTCCCCACCCCTTGGGCTATGGGGACCGAGTGCCGACCTTATATTTAGAGGAAGAGAGAGAGAGAGGATTGAGGGAGAGAGAGAGAGCATATATCCACTCAGTAGCTACGAACCATCTATATTCTTTTATGTTCTGTAATGTTTTGCGGAGCATATACTACTAATACACATCCAAGAATTTATATGCAAACACAAGCATTCAAAGTACATCATATCATTATGCATTCATGTAAACTAGTCTTATACTTAATAAAACCCACGTACCTGAGTTCATAGATTCCTATTTACATTCTCGATCATCTACGTATTTGGTCATCACCTGATTAATAACAATTAATCGTCATTAATACATGGTTCATAATATTACTGATATTTTAGGTCTAAGTTAGTATTTAAGCCAAATCTAGGTGTTACTAATCTAAAATGTGTCTCTGGTATTTTTATAGTGATCCAGATGTCATTCTAAGGGTCTGGTTCAGATTTCATAATTTTCCGATGATAGGTATATTTTCTAGAACGAAAAAGAGTTTAAAAGCATTAATTTTCTCATTAATAAGGAAAGACATAACATTTTGGCATTAATATCAGATTAGAGTCCACTTATGGTTTCTAAGTGGTATTAGGGTTCCAAGAATATTTTTCTCATATTTTATATCCATCATTTGCTAATTATACAAATTAAATGAACCCAAAAGAAGCATTTACCCTAAATTGAATATCATCAATAGTTGTGCTTCAAAATCCAGAACTAAGGGTTTAGTAATGTAAAGGATGATTTTCTGAGTCTGGGGGTATTTTTGGGGGATTATTTGGCCATACGGGCTATTTTCTATTGATTTTACAAGTTTAGGATATATTCTAAAAGTTTACAAGGATGTAAAGATGATATACCTTATTGGTGGGGTCCACCGCCTGAGGTGGCGCCCTTGCACTGGCCCAGGCTGGCCGGCCCACCTGCTCTAGCCTCCCACTCGTGTGGTTAAGAGAAAAAAATCGACCGGTTCATCCACTTTCTGGACCCGACAGGGCTCATCAGCCCCTCCCCTCTCTCGCGATTCTGCTGCGCGTGCTCCGATCTGGGCGAGATCACGCCGCCTTCGTGAGCCTTCTCTGCGGCGAGAAAAGAACTGAGGTCAGGGCCCTCCTTTCCTACTAGTTCTACTACCAGAACCTCCGGGATGCTTCTCTGGTCTATGGCGGCTAGGTCACGGTGGCTTGAAAAAGGGGGGTTTCTTCCTCCGCGCTTGATCCGGCCTGTTGTTGCGCCAGGATGCTTCGCAAGGACCTCCGCCACTCCCAAGCATCACCTGAAGCAATGGAGAAGCTCCAAGTTTCGTCCTTATTGGTTGCCCAGGACCGCGACCACAAAGCCCCAAGACGACTCCGCCAAAGGCTCCTCAAAGTTTCCAGTGCTGCCGCTAGGAGGGATTCTAGTAAACGATCCAGTATTGGAATCCTTATCTTTGGGTTCAGAAAAGTCCAGGTGATTTGTGGTGGTACTAAAGTCCTTGATTGCTGCTCCTTTCTCGCTGCGGCCCGATCGTGGGTTCTCATAAGCCGATCCTCCATTATTCCGTGAAGGAGGAGGTGTCGGAGAAGGGTGCTTGGGAGGGGCGTCTGTGCTCCATCCTTCATTGCCCTGCTCCACGCGTAGGCCTCCGGCTGTGGCTCCAGCCTAGCTATGGTCCAAGACACTCCATGGTGGCGGTAGATCGCAGCTGCTTGCAATCACGGCCGGGAAGACCCTGCTGCTCCAACCTGACGTGGTTGTCTGTCATTGTTGAGGTAGGTTAGACGCGGTGTGGAAGATTGGTGGTAGGGAAAGGAGAAAGTAAAATACTTAGGTGGATTGCAGGCAGTGAAGCCAACGAATCTATGCCTTTATGTTTCTGTGGAGTCCTTCGCACATGGGTAAACTATGGTGGTGGGTTCTTCCCAGTCTCAATCCTTGCGGCTTGTCATAGCACAGCTAGGTCTTCTTGGTTTCGGCTGGGAGCAACGGTGAAGAGAGGATGACGAGGATGATTGAACTCCCTCGCCTTGCCCATATCTCTCCAGTCAAGGGTTGTTAGTCCGCAGAGGGCGGAAGACTCAGCCCATCTTGCTAGCATCCCAGGTTTCTCGCCATGACTGCTTCCTAGGGAGTCCAGATTGCTACCATCTGCTCCTGGGGTTTCGGAACTAGGAGACTATCACATATGTAAAACTAGGCTCATGTGATACAAAGTTAATATATATATCCTAGTATAATTCTTTCTCTCAAAAGTTAAATCAACCAAAGATCTAAAACTTCAATATGTATTTATTTGACATCAAACTCTAACGTTGATTCACATGTACATAATTCCTCAAAGCAATTAGTTCACTACTCACTAGATCACTAAATGAATGATTGGTCTCATGAGAGCTTAATCAATTAGTAAGGGTATTAATTCACAATGGAATTCAATTAGGCATCATGGGTCTCTATCATATCTCAAAACACCTAATTTGGGTGAAGGACTCCATGATTGTGTTACCAATTCCTCAATTTGGTATTTTTCCTCTACATAGAATGCTTGTTTCTCAAATAATTTATTAGTTATTAAAACTCAAAAATCTAGGCTATCACATTCACCCTACCTTATTTGGAATTTCGTCCTCAAAATTCAACTAATCTCATTCTTAAAGGCTATTTAGGAGTTCAACTTCATATACATCATCATTGCTTAGGTTCGAAGACCACCATAGTTGCATGCACTCTAAGTTATCAGCTTAGGGTCCAGAGATTCTTGGGTGTGTCCACCCCACCTTCTATATATGTGGAAGCATCACTTAATGTCTTAGCCATAACATGGAACTTATGATGTCTTAGGGTTACATCACCCCTAAGGGTACATGTTTTGTTCATACATTTGAGTTCAAGCGGAATTTGTTTATAAGCCATGATGTTCAGATTATTCAAATCTAACATCATTAATATGTTTTATGACCAACATCTTACAATGATTTTAGAATTAGAGGAGATTATCTTCATCCTTGATATTAGGATTTTTCTACTTAAGAAGGGCTTGTGTAACATGTCTGACCATTAGGGTTTCACCCTATGGTGTGATATTCATACCCAACTTAGAAGCATACATTGAGAAGGATCAAGGTTACGAACTATATTTCTGATCATATATCCTATGATCCAAAAATATCTTTATATCAAGTTCATTAGTTCAACGTTTTATGTCTTGCATGTATTATGTGAAGGGGAAAAGGGAATATACTAAGTTTATCCCATGATCTCAGCATCATATCTTTCATGTTTCATATGAAGGGGAAGATAATATTTTAAAGTCAAACTTATCATGATTTCAATCTTGGGTACTACATGTATGATATAGGGGGGGAATATAGAATAGGTCAATCTTATACGAGTGACTCCTCATATATAAATCATCTATATAGCTCAAGTGAGGTTTCTATCATCATATATTAAGAAAGATAAGAAGAAGAGAGAACATGTATTTTGAGTATCTTTTGCACAAAGCATCATACTCTCATAACTAGAGTTCATATATTACCTCACTTGCAACTAATGATGAGATTCACAAAATATGTCACTCTACCTAGGACCTAACTCAGCCAAAGGATTGACTTTATCATATGGGTCATCTACCCATCATTTTATTTTACCCAATTCTCACATATAGATTTGAATCATGCATAAGGACTCAACTCAACACTCGAGAGTAATCTAGTGTAGGATTTTATTTTTAACACATATCTCATATATTGGAGGCTAGGTCCTATGACCTTCTCCCTTTGGGTCTTACTCTCTCTAGAGTTCACCACATATCTCATCCTACCACTAGACATCCTCCTTGTATAAGAGCTTGAGGCTCATGCACACTCATCTCTATCTTAACTTAACTTATCTTAAGTAGGAAAAGGGAATGTACTTTCATCATCAAGACTTTGCTTCAATTCTCCAAAATTGGATTTAACAAGTATACAACTTAAACCTATATAAGGAAACTTATACCATCAGAGATCAAACTTAGATAAGATTTTACGTGCTTATTTCAACTGTCATTCTATCATCTGCTTTATGTATCACATATCTTGATAAGGCTCTAGACATCTAATCTAGACTACTCTCTCTTCTAGACTGATGTCACCCCCTTTCACTTAGATTGCATGAACACTAACTACTCTTCAGTGTGAGGGACACATTTTTATATTTACATATAGGTAATAAAATATTATATAGTTTTTCTCTGAGAAAGAAGACGTCAAAGAAAACTGTCGAGGTGCGAGTTGATTGGGAAACAAAACCAAACCAGCAAACTCGAGTGTCCCACACATAGTAGATAGTCTAGTGCCATGTCACCTAGTGAAATGGTGAGAACAATGTGTAGACTAGTGTAGCTACCCAATACATATGAGCTCTATATGGAAAGGGTCTCACACACTTGTCTAAACCTAGTTCTCAAACATCTAGGTTCTAACCTAGAGGCTAAGTCAAACCTTATTCGTATAGAACAACTTACTCAGTTTCTAGGGTTTAAGGTGAAAGGTGAAATTTAGTTTTTATGTTTCATGGTGAGCAATTTTTAGGTGTAGCTATTGTTCATGCTCTGATACCAACTGTGACGTCCCCAGATTTTGATTTCTCTAAACCCTACTGGGAATGAGAGGTTAGAATCTGAAAACGTCATCCAATCATATCAGAGAGCAATGCGGAAACATAATACGCATACATGAACATACAACCATAACATTTCTCAACATTCAACATGTATATTTATACAACATGAGTTATTACACAATGATTTACAATTACATATTGAATGAAGATTCTACAGTCTAAGAACATGTATGCTAAACTAGGATCTACACAATAGGTACAACCTGGACAACTGCTCACTTCCTTTCTTTTATCCCACGCTAGCTCTGAACCTAAAACATACGTGAAACAACAAATCAACACACAAGGTGTTGTGCACGTGGGTAGAAAGATACATACTAATATGCTTGTATAATTGAAATAATCTTGAGAAAGAAAGAGTAAAAGAAAACATTATTTAAAGCGATAATCAGGTAAACACATTTTAGATGCCTTTTGATGCGTTTGTACTACTAAGTGGTGTCACACTTCATTTTTCCCCGCCCCTTGGGCTATGGGGACCGAGTGTCGACCTTATATTCAGAGGGGAGAGAGAGATGTCACACTTCATTTTTCCCCACCCCTTGGGCTATGGGGACCGAGTGCCGACCTTATATTTAGAGGAAGAGAGAGAGAGAGGATTGAGGGAGAGAGAGAGCATATATCCACTCAGTAGCTACGAACCATCTATATTCTTTTATGTTCTGTAATGTTTTGCGGAGCATATACTACTAATACACATCCAAGAATTTATATGCAAACACAAGCATTCAAAGTACATCATATCATTATGCATTCATGTAAACTAGTCTTATACTTAATAAAACCCACGTACCTGAGTTCAGAGATTCCTATTTACATTCTCGATCATCTACGTATTTGGTCATCACCTGATTAATAACAATTAATCGTCATTAATACATGGTTCATAATATGACTGATATTTTAGGTCTAAGTTAGTATTTAAGCCAAATCTAGGTGTTACTAATCTAAAATGTGTCTCTGGTATTTTTATAGTGATCCAGATGTCATTCTAAGGGTCTGGTTCAGATTTCATAATTTTCCGATGATAGGTATATTTTCTAGAACGAAAAAGAGTTTAAAAGCATTAATTTTCTCATTAATAAGGAAAGACATAACATTTTGGCATTAATATCAGATTAGAGTCCACTTATGGTTTCTAAGTGGTATTAGGGTTCCAAGAATATTTTTCTCATATTTTATATCCATCATTTGCTAATTATACAAATTAAATGAACCCAAAAGAAGCATTTACCCTAAATTGAATATCATCAATAGTTGTGCTTCAAAATCCAGAACTAAGGGTTTAGTAATGTAAAGGATGATTTTCTGAGTCTGGGGGTATTTTTGGGGGATTATTTGGCCATACGGGCTATTTTCTATTGATTTTACAAATTTAGGATATATTCTAAAAGTTTACAAGGATGTAAAGATGATATACCTTATTGGTGGGGTCCACCGCCTGAGGTGGCGCCCTTGCACTGGCCCAGGCTGGCCGGCCCACCTGCTCTAGCCTCCCACTCGTGTGGTTAAGAGAAAAAAATCGACCGGTTCATCCACATTCTGGACCCGACAGGGCTCATCAGCCCCTCCCCTCTCTCGCGATTCTGCTGCGCGTGCTCCGATCTGGGCGAGATCACGCCGCCGTCGTGAGCCTTCTCTGCGGTGAGAAAAGAACTGAGGTCAGGGCCCTCCTTTCCTACTAGTTCTACTACCAGAACCTCCGGGATGCTTCTCTGGTCTATGGCGGCTAGGTCACGGTGGCTTGAAAAAGGGGGGTTTCTTCCTCCGCGCTTGATCCGGCCTGTTGTTGCGCCAGGATGCTTCGCAAGGACCTCCGCCACTCCCAAGCATCACCTGAAGCAATGGAGAAGCTCCAAGTTTCATCCTTATTGGTTGCCCAGGACCGCGACCACAAAGCCCCAAGACGACTCCGCCAAAGGCTCCTCAAAGTTTCCAGTGCTGCCGCTAGGAGGGATTCTAGTAAACGATCCAGTATTGGAATCCTTATCTTTGGGTTCAGAAAAGTCCAAGTGATTTGTGGTGGTACTAAAGTCCTTGATTGCTGCTCCTTTCTCGCTGCGGCCCGATCGTGGGTTCTCAGAAGCCGATCCTCCATTATTCCGTGAAGGAGGAGGTGTCGGAGAAGGGTGCTTGGGAGGGACGTCTGTGCTCCATCCTTCATTGCCCTGCTCCACGCGCAGGCCTCCGGCTGTGGCTCCAGCCTAGCTATGGTCCAAGACACTCCATGGTGGCGGTAGATCGCAGCTGCTTGCAATCACGGCCGGGAAGACCCTGCTGCTCCAACCTGACGTGGTTGTCTGTCATTGTTGAGGTAGGTTAGACGCGGTGTGGAAGATTGGTGGTAGGGAAAGGAGAAAGTAAAATACTTAGGTGGATTGCAGGCAGTGAAGCCAACGAATCTATGCCTTTATGTTTCTGTGGAGTCCTTCGCACATGGGTAAACTATGGTGGTGGGTTCTTCCCAGTCTCAATCCTTGCGGCTTGTCATAGCACAGCTAGGTCTTCTTGGTTTCGGCTGGGAGCAACGGTGAAGAGAGGATGACGAGGATGATTGAACTCCCTCGCCTTGCCCATATCTCGCCAGTCAAGGGTTGTTAGTCCGCAGAGGGCGGAAGACTCAGCCCATCTTGCTAGCATCCCAGGTTTCTCGCCATGACTGCTTCCTAGGGAGTCCAGATTGCTACCATCTGCTCCTGGGGTTTCGGAACTAGGAGACTATCACATATGTAAAACTAGGCTCATGTGATACAAAGTTAATATATATATCCTAGTATAATTCTTGCTCTCAAAAGTTAAATCAACCAAAGATCTAAAACTTCAATATGTATTTATTTGACATCAAACTCTAGCATTGATTCACATGTACATAATTCCTCAAAGCAATTAGTTCACTACTCACTAGATCACTAAATGAATGATTGGTCTCATGAGAGCTTAATCAATTAGTAAGGGTATTAATTCAAAATGGAATTCAATTAGGCATCATGGGTCTCTATCATATCTCAAAACACCTAATTTGGGTGAAGGACTCCATGATTGTGTTACCAATTCCTCAATTTGGTATTTTTCCTCTACATAGAATGCTTGTTTCTCAAATAATTTATTAGTTATTAAAACTCAAAAATCTAGGCTATCACACAGACTATTGGGGCCACTACTACCAACACCTACCTCCACAGGCTGGCCCATCACATGATCCATCACCACCGAAGTAGTGACACCTACCCTATCATTCCTAAGCTTTAGTTTGATGTTGAAGACAACATGATTCAAAAGTTTGGAGTGGTAGGGTTGTATGCCCCCTTTCTTAGCTTATTTTGTTGATGAATGTTTCAATGGATCTATGTTTGATTGACATTACTCTTTCTAGTGTAGATTTCTTGCTATTAGCATTCATGCATACATGTAGTTTAATTTCATGCATTTTGTGCAATTTTTCAAAAATTTTGTTCTTTTTTCTCTTCCATGTCATGCATTGCATTTCCATGTAGATTTTGATAATTTTTGTGTGTTTTAACTAGGATTTGTTGCTTCATATTTTAATTTCCCTAAATGTAGGTTTAGATGTGATTAAATGAAAACTGACACCATTTTGGCCAATGAAACCCAAATTTGAATGTTCATTCCCATAAGTGTGTTTCAACTTAATCTTTATTTTTTGTGATGTGAATGGATTAAATTTTAGATAATGCAACTTGCTTTCAAAGTTTTTGGCTGGAATTAGTCCTTGTAGGAATTTTACATGTGCTCCAAGCCTCCTGAAATAATTTGTTGTTTTGAATAAAAGGGTGATTCTTGCAAGTCTTGAACGTTTGGGTTTTATTGTTATTTATAAAAAGGATGCAATCTACTATACAATTCATTTTATTCATGACTTGTTTGATTGGTGAATGTTACATGGACTAACTTTCTTGAGTGGGATTATACATGAATTTCCACTACTTGTGACCCCTCTTTGATTCAACATTTCTTCCACCATCTTCTTACCTCTCTTCCTCATGAAAGGATGCCAAAGTACACATATCAGCTTTGACCACCTCCAAAAGTTTGGGGTCGTCATACCTTTACCTCCCTGCTTCACTCTTGTCATCATATGCCCTATGTAACATCCCTGACCTGGGTTATGCCTTAACCCTAGATGTTTTGTTTAAGAAAGATAATTATATGCTTGATATTATCTTTTAAAAAGTAATTAAGGCTCAAGAGGAACTTATGTTTCAATTTTAGTCCTTTTTGAACAATGTTGAAATAATGTTTTGTCTATTTTGGACTAAAGTGCAAATTACCCAAGTTGAGGGGTTAAATTGCAAATGTTATATGATAAGATGTTTGGCGCGATCCCGCTAGTGGCTTGCAACGAGTGCAATCCACGAGGTCGGGAGGCACGGGATGAGATGGGATCTTTAGCTTTCAAAATTTGTAAGGTCCCGGGCTAACTACCTACTTCTACTAAGACAATATACCCGCAAGCGCACGGGGTCTTGTCGTAGTACAGGTAAGGCGGTAAGTACGGGGTCGAACCTCGGAGATAGAGGGGGCACTAGAGTTAGAGAGGGTGAGCTATGTTCCTAGTGCGGAGAGTAGGGTTTTTAGGGTTTGAAGGTTTGTTTGGTTGATTAAGCTAAACGAGCAAATAAGAAACGCAAGATGAAACTAAGTTATCAAACAACTAAATTAGCAAATTAAGTTAACAAACTATCTAAACAAGAGCAAGAGCGAACTATGATAGACTAAACAAGCAACTGGCAATTAAGAAACTACACTAAGCACTAATAAGAGCAAAGGCCTAGATTAACACTAGCGAGCAAAACTAGGCAAAAGACTACACTAACTAAAGCAATTGAACTAAGCTAGCATTAACAAGCAAAGCAGGTAATTGGGGTTTTAAACAATTAGATGAGGGAGGTGGGCCGTTTGGGAATGTGACCTTAACATTAGTTGGGGGAAATCACCATAATAAGCAATTAGCATATCTCATTCTAGATTACCAAACCAAACAACGAGGTAGGTGCTATGAGAATTTACCCTAAGCTACTAATTGGAGAACTAGGGCTAGGTGTAATTCTCATAGGACATACCAAGTCTAGGTCTCTAGGATAAGTGGTATTAGTCAATTGAGGACCAAGGGTGAGGATGGGAGTAGAGATGAGGATATTTGACCTCATGCCACTAGCCACCTCAGCCTTTAGGAAATCCTACACAATTGAGCTAATCACACTTATACTAGTCACTTAGAACTCACATTTGTATGTAGGAAGGAGGTGATTATGTAGGAAGATAGGGGGCTAGCTAGGGATCTGAATTAGGGACCTAGGAGCCAATCCTATGATAGCTACATAGAGACCAAAACATCCTAGGGACAAATGTTTTCAAACACCACAAGGCAAGCAATTAATGTAATTAAACAACAACCACAAGCACAAGTAATGGGAAATGAGATAAAAGCAAAGGCAATCATCATAGAAATGAAATATGTTCATTACAAATTATATTCCCCCAACATGGTATCAAAGTCACATTTTTGTCCCAAACAGCCCACCCAAGGGAGCTTAGCTACACATAATCAAACTAGGAACAAAAGAAAGGGGTAGAAGAAGGGAAAACGCCATGAAGCTCGATGTAGTTGACTCCTTCTTCACCTCCAAGCAGCTGCGGCCGTCCTCACTCCTCCAATGATGCAAAGGTGCATGAAAATGGTGGGGATTATGGATAGAAACCTAGAGAAACTAGGTTTCTATGGTGGAAATGAGTGGAAAGTGGATGGAAATGGGGTAGATTGCAAGGAAATGGATGGAATGGAGCAATGGAAGCAAAAAAGTTGCTAGGGTGCGGCTAGGGGTGCTCTAGAGGTGCCTCTTTTTTTAGCCCTAGAAGCATCTATTGCTTATATAGGAGCTAGGGTTAAGTGGGGGTAGAATGGGAAAATCAGTGGAAAAATGTATAGGGTAGGTGGTCACCACGGTCGTGGTGAGTGTGCCACGGCCGTGGTGGGGGTAGTGGTGGACGACCGTGGGGTGGTGAACACGGTCGTGGGGTGAAGGTGGTGGTGAGAAAACAAAGTAGGGTGGTGGCCACGGCCGTGGCGGGGTGCCACGGTCGTGGTGGGTTGGGTGCACCACGGCCGTGTTGGGTAACACGGCCGTTTTGGAGGAGTCAGGCTGACCGTGGGGAGGGACCACGGGCGTTTTGCTCGTCATTGGCCACGGTCGTGGCCGGGTGGCCACGGTCGTGGGCGAACTCTAAATTCTCCTGTTGCGACCTGTTGAGCTTTGGCAATAAAGCCACGACCGTGGCCTTGGGACCACGGCCGTGTTCTCTTCTCTTGACCACGACCGTGCTGATGGCCACGGTCGTGTTGCCTTCATTGGCCACGGTCGTGGCTGGGTGGCCACGGTCGTGGGCGAACTATGGATTCTCCTGTTGCATCATGTTGGATTTGCACAATAAAGCCACGACCGTGGCCTTGGGGCCACGACCGTGGTGAGGCTCGACTTCTTTAATTCTCTTCTAACTTTGTCAATTTCGGATGTCTTTGCTCGGGGATGAGTCTTGGCTACTGGAGATAGGTTAAGGGAGACTTTGGGGCCTTATTTGGGTCCCTCTCTCCCCCTCGTCCATCTAAGCAAGGTCCAAGTACCTGAAAAATAGTGCAAAGAACATCCATAAGCGTATTTGCCATGATAATCATATTGGGGGAAATAACATGTAAATCTAATGCATTTGAATGTAATAAAGGCACAAAATGACATGAGATACATCCCTAGAATAGGGTTGGATCACCACCCCAAACTTGAAACATACTTGTCCTCAAGTATGCTCCAACTCAATCTCTTTTCTCTTTTTCTCAAACAAAAGATATGACAAAAACAACATGATGGGTGAAAAATGATAAATGGGATCAACGGTGACTAGGTACATGCAAATCACTTCCCTCCTCTTCTACTTTCACAAACCAACTATGAAGGGAGCACTGAGCACAAGAACTTCACATATAATGCATGGATTGCACAAGTTATCAATACCTCATCCATAAGGTTCCGGGTAGACCGTTTCATGATGATGTTAATCGCTGATGACTAGGAGTGTCGTTTCACCTTCATGCCTTCAACCTTATGCTTCAAGTTATGCCAACTGACCCACATGGCTGCGGAAAAGGGATAAAGTGAGCTAGGTTTGAAGTTTCCTAGCTCAATGGGTGTAAAAGAAGAAGAAAGGGTTGCGGTAAGCTTTGGAGCGCTTTTACACACTCTTCTTTTCTTTATTTGAATGCTCTTAAACAGGAGCATCCTTTTATTTTCTTTTTGTTTTTCTTTTTTTTTTCTTTTTCTTTGCCCTTGGTGTAGGTAGGGCACAGGGTGGATAGAGTGAAGCGGGGAGATAGAGATGTGGTCACCCCAAACTTTTGGAGGTGGCCACGGCTAATGTGTGCACTTTTGGCATCCTTTTATGAGGCGGAGAGGTATGAAGATGATGAAAGAGTGGTCGGGTCAAAAAGGGGGGTCACTTGGCATAATCTTCCACATAAGGTCTCCTGCATGAAAACTAGTCCGACACTTCACCATAGATATCACATCACATGAATGAACCAAATGAAATCCATATATCAATCAAGTAACTCCACAAACATTAAACGTTCTATGCTTGCTCGGATCATAATTCAAACAAACCAACACATTCCCAAGGGAGGTGACGAGCATGTAAGAAGTCACTCGTTGATACCACATAGCATTTTATCATAGCATATTATCTTGTTTTTTTGTCAAAGATAAGCAATTTCATTCAAAATGGTGAAGATTGAGTCAAAACACGCTTTTTGGACAAGGACTATCAAATCTGGGCAAAAATGGCCAAAAATGTGTCACATTGTACTAAACCACATTCAAACACAATTTTAGGTAAAAAGCAAGTAAATCCTAGCTAAAGCATACAAAAATTAGCAAAAATCTACATGAGATGCAATGCATGATATGGGAAAGCAAGGCAAGTAAAATTTTGAAAAATTACTCAAAAATGCATGAAATTAAACTACATGACAGGCAACACAGCAAGCAGACACACCAGGTCAGGGTAATCGAGTATGGAATGTCAGTCAAACTGTTTGATCATCTTGCAAAAATTTAGCACAAGGCACCTAGAGAAAAATGCGGTGAGAGAAGGCTTACCGCCCTACCACCCCAAACTTTTAAATCATGATGTCCTCATCATGAAATAGAAGTTTAGACTAATAGGGTAAAAAGGGCGTGGGGTTGCGAAAGGCAACCGACGAGAGCTGGAGTGGTCAATGTAATTTTAGGTGAGCAGGACATGGCCACCACGGCCGTGCTGATCAGCACGGCCGTTCTGGACTTCTTCCTATAGCTCCTCCATTGATTTGCAATCTCTTCTTCCACTTTGACCTCCGCCTTGGCTAAACCCTTCAGTATCATCTTTCCTTTCTTGTGCCTGTGCTAAAATGATTCACAAACAGAAAAACTATCAAGTATAGTGTGTGTGTGTTTCTTGGAAACCAAAATAAAGTATAGTAAAACAAGGTTCGAGAATCTCAAACCACGTGGGCTGCCTCCCACTAGCGCTAAATTTATAGCCTTCAGCCGGGCTTGTTGCTCTTTTTTTCATTAATCAACCATTGTCCAAAAGCAAAATGTTTTCTTCCTCATCGTACGCAATCCTCTCAAATGCCTGCATTGTCTCCCAAGGGTTATGTGAGTTTCTCAAGTGTTTTTCTTCATTTGTCTCTCCTCCGGGGTCATCATCATAGGCCTCAATGTAAGAATCCTCATCAACAAAACGTTTCAGCTCATTTAAGATGACCTTCTTAGGCATCTTCCCTCTCATCTTCTTCTTGAGGGTGAAAACACCCTTATGGAACCTTACATCAGTTGGTACTTGCTTGATGATGGCAAGCAATGAGTTGTCTGCCTTGGTCAATCTTAAGACCTTCAAACTTTTCATGCCACAGTTTTGCTTTCCCTTGAGGAATGGGTCTTCATAAGCATAAAAGAAAGGGGTTTCCATCCTGTTGGACACTTGCAATCCTAAAAATATCACATTGGGATGTCTTGGATCAGCAACGGGAGAACTTGATGGTGTCATATCAAAGGAATATGGGACATAAGATATTATCTTCTCAAAATCTGTCAGGACTACAGAATTTTTAGTGCACTTAGCACTCTCACAAGGACTTTGCGGCAGGGGTTCTCCATCATGATCTTCGTCTAATTGCTTCCCTCTCTTGTTGATCTCCTCAACAACCTTGTCACACCTCAAGATTGAAATTGTATCCACTTGCTCATGGGGAAGAAGGAGAGCAAGTGATGGTTGTGGTGGTGTTGGTGGTAGTGGCGGATTGGGTTTGTGAAGGATGTAGGGAGGTTGTTGTGGAGGTGGGTGGTATGGGGGTGGTTCTTGCGATTGATGTTGTGGTGGTGGTTGTGAGGTGTGTTGGAAGTTATACGAGGGTTGAGGAGGTGGTGGATCATAGATAACTTGAGGGGAGACCATATAACTATTTGCATTGTTTGGATTGGCAATGGTTAGTGAAAGGGATCTTCCCTCCTCACAAAGGGCAAGTGAAAGGGAAATCTCATCCAGCCTTTGCTCTAGTCGATCAATGGTTTGTCCTTGAAATGACACCTCTCTCTTCACTTCATCAAGGCTTCTCAACCTTGCAAGAACTTCTTCTTCAAACATGGAGCTATCTCTTGGCTCGCGGTCTCCTTGTGGTTCCCATGAGAAGTTTGGACCATTTCTACATTCTGAAGTGCATGAGCTTGACATGGGGCTTTGGGCCTCATAAGATTGTAGAACCATGTCTCCACAAAGAGCCGCCATGGAGTCAGTAGAATGATGAGAAGAACCTCCCACATGAATCTGCATTAGATACAACATGTCTTCCAACATCTTCATCATGTAGGGCGGTTGAGGGATTGAAGGGGCTTGCGTATCTCGGTACACCATCTTGACTCCAAAGGGTTGCTTGTCACATGCACAAGGCACAACCAAATAGAAGAGGGCAAGTTAGCAAACCAAGATGCAGAGGTAACACAAAGAATAAAGAATAGAAATGGTGAGGGCAAAAAGGAAAGGCTAAGCTACACTATCTAACTAGGCCAAGCGCCTCTATCCCCGGCAACGGCGCCAGAAAGCTTGGCGCGATCCCGCTAGTGGCTTGCAACGAGTGCAATCCACGAGGTCGGGAGGCACGGGATGAGATGGGATCTTTAGCTTTCAAAATTTGTAAGGTCCCGGGCTAACTACCTACTTCTACTAAGACAATATACCCGCAAGCGCACGGGGTCTTGTCGTAGTACAGGTAAGGCGGTAAGTACGGGGTCGAACCTCGGAGATAGAGGGGGCACTAGAGTTAGAGAGGGTGAGCTATGTTCCTAGTGCGGAGAGTAGGGTTTTTAGGGTTTGAAGGTTTGTTTGGTTGATTAAGCTAAACGAGCAAATAAGAAACGCAAGATGAAACTAAGTTATCAAACAACTAAATTAGCAAATTAAGTTAACAAACTATCTAAACAAGAGCAAGAGCGAACTATGCTAGACTAAACAAGCAACTGGCAATTAAGAAACTACACTAAGCACTAATAAGAGCAAAGGCCTAGATTAACACTAGCGAGCAAAACTAGGCAAAAGACTACACTAACTAAAGCAATTGAACTAAGCTAGCATTAACAAGCAAAACAGGTAATTGGGGTTTTAAACAATTAGATGAGGGAGGTGGGCCGTTTGGGAATGTGACCTTAACATTAGTTGGGGGAAATCACCATAATAAGCAATTAGCATATCTCATTCTAGATTACCAAACCAAACAACGAGGTAGGTGCTATGAGAATTTACCCTAAGCTACTAATTGGAGAACTAGGGCTAGGTGTAATTCTCATAGGACATACCAAGTCTAGGTCTCTAGGATAAGTGGTATTAGTCAATTGAGGACCAAGGGTGAGGATGGGAGTAGAGATGAGGATATTTGACCTCATGCCACTAGCCACCTCAGCCTTTAGGAAATCCTACGCAATTGAGCTAATCACACTTATACTAGTCACTTAGAACTCACATTTGTATGTAGGAAGGAGGTGATTATGTAGGAAGATAGGGGGCTAGCTAGGGATCCGAATTAGGGACCTAGGAGCCAATCCTATGATAGCTACATAGAGACCAAAACATCCTAGGGACAAATGTTTTCAAACACCACAAGGCAAGCAATTAATGTAATTAAACAACAACCACAAGCACAAGTAATGGGAAATGAGATAAAAGCAAAGGCAATCATCATAGAAATGAAATATGTTCATTACAAATTATATTCCCCCAACATGGTATCAAAGTCACATTTTTGTCCCAAACAGCCCACCCAAGGGAGCTTAGCTACACATAATCAAACTAGGAACAAAAGAAAGGGGTAGAAGAAGGGAAAACGCCATGAAGCTCGATGTAGTTGACTCCTTCTTCACCTCCAAGCAGCTGCGGCCGTCCTCACTCCTCCAATGATGCAAAGGTGCATGAAAATGGTGGGGATTATGGATAGAAACCTAGAGAAACTAGGTTTCTATGGTGGAAATGAGTGGAAAGTGGATGGAAATGGGGTAGATTGCAAGGAAATGGATGGAATGGAGCAATGGAAGCAAAAAAGTTGCTAGGGTGCGGCTAGGGGTGCTCTAGAGGTGCCTCTTTTTTTAGCCCTAGAAGCATCTATTGCTTATATAGGAGCTAGGGTTAAGTGGGGGTAGAATGGGAAAATCAGTGGAAAAATGTATAGGGTAGGTGGTCACCACGGTCGTGGTGAGTGTGCCACGGCCGTGGTGGGGGTAGTGGTGGACGACCGTGGGGTGGTGAACACGGTCGTGGGGTGAAGGTGGTGGTGAGAAAACAAAGTAGGGTGGTGGCCACGGCCGTGGCGGGGTGCCACGGTCGTGGTGGGTTGGGTGCACCACGACCGTGTTGGGTAACACGGCCGTTTTGGAGGAGTCAGGCTGACCGTGGGGAGGGACCACGGGCGTTTTGCTCGTCATTGGCCACGGTCGTGGCCGGGTGGCCACGGTCGTGGGCGAACTCTAAATTCTCCTGTTGCGACCTGTTGAGCTTTGGCAATAAAGCCACGACCGTGGCCTTGGGACCACGGCCGTGTTCTCTTCTCTTGACCACGACCGTGCTGATGGCCACGGTCGTGTTGCCTTCATTGGCCACGGTCGTGGCTGGGTGGCCACGGTCGTGGGCGAACTATGGATTCTCCTATTGCATCATGTTGGATTTGCACAATAAAGCCACGACCGTGGCCTTGGGGCCACGACCGTGGTGAGGCTCGACTTCTTTAATTCTCTTCTAACTTTGTCAATTTCGGATGTCTTTGCTCGGGGATGAGTCTTGGCTACTGGAGATAGGTTAAGGGAGACTTTGGGGCCTTATTTGGGTCCCTCTCTCCCCCTCGTCCATCTAAGAAAGGTCCAAGTACCTGAAAAATAGTGCAAAGAACATCCATAAGCGTATTTGCCATGATAATCATATTGGGGGAAATAACATGTAAATCTAATGCATTTGAATGTAATAAAGGCACAAAATGACATGAGATACAGCCCTAGAATAGGGTTGGATCAATGTTCCTCATGTGTTGAATCATCATAATAATGAAGATGATGCAGAGGTATGGCTTGTGGTAGCCTGAGTACCAAGAAAGAGCTGATAAAGCAATGTTTGTGCATTAAAACCTAGTTTTGGTGTAATGTGCAAATTACCCAAGACCTAGGGTTCAATATGCAAAACACCACTTCAAGAGGGTCCCTCATGTTTCTTGGAATCATGTAGAGAAAATAAAATAAGAGGGGCCCTCATTTGAAGCACTTTGGAGGAGAGAGAATCTTGATATTAAAATAATCAAGATTTAAGCATAATTGGAACTTTACTTCAATTTAATGCGAAAATAAATATATTAATTGAAGATCCCTTCAAAAAAAAGGTGAGGGATGATTTTGCAAGAGAATGGACGACCATGTTCCTTGTAAAGGCACGAAAATATCTAAAGGAAGTGGATAACTCACTCACATTTTTAAAAGAAAAAGAATTATCCACTAACTTTAGGATATTATTATTATAAGGGTTAAGGTGCTTAATTTGCTTTTCTTTATTTCATGGATAATTGATAGGAATAAGAGGCAAGGAAGATATCCTCGTATCCAAGGAAGAGGAGGGGGCATTTGGTGAGGAAATGAAGGAGTTATCTTCTACTTTCTCTCTCTTAAAATGAAATTTAATAAAAATGCATATAAGCTCATTTATCCATAGCTTGAAAGGGGAATTTCGAATCCACTTTCACTCTTTGCTTGAAAAACGACCAAGGGGGCTAAGGAGCAACATGAGGACGAGTTCCAACCTGTAGGTAAGCTCCTTGATCACTTTCAACCATGATTTCATGGTGGAAATCGAAAATAAATGCTTGATTTCTTCTTTTCTCCATGCAATCTTCAATTCTAGCCATTCCTTTTCACTCAAAGCTTAAGGACGAGCTTGGGATAGTGTAATGTGTTGCTTTCACCATTAAAGAAGTGGAGGTTGAAGCTTTGAAGCTCAATTGAAGGCGGGTTATATAATTTGAACCATTATTCATTATTATTGAATTCAATTTCTCAATCCATTATGTTCAATTGTTCTTCTTTCAATTCCTTTGAATAATTGATGAAACTATCATAAGAATGGCAGTAGAATTCGAGGGGTTGAAGCTTGATGATGATGAAATCATCATAAGCACACATCTCAACAAGTTTTAGTTGCAACAATTTCAACACTTTTGGTCCAATCGGTTTCACCAAACCGTTTGGTGACCAAACAGTTTGCAAACCGTTTGGAGGTGGAGTTTCAAACCGTTTGAACATGGTTGACCAAATGGGATAGTTGATCATTTGGAGCCTTAAACGGTTTCAAACCGTTTGGACATATTTAGTTTACCGTTTGGGTTGAGTTGACTGTTTGGTCAAGTAAGTTCAAAACCGATTGGAGTCTTAAACAGTTTCAAACCGTTTGGACAGTTAGGTCAAAACCGCTTGGAGCCTTACCGTTTGGAAAAAGTCAAACCAAAACCGTTTGGATGATTAATGGTTGCAATTGAAGGTTGAAGATCCAAAGATCATACATTGATGGACTTCAATGATCCAATTGATGAAGGAATTGTTGATGCAAAACCCTAATCAGTTTAGTTGAAGAAGTACCTCTTTTGGATTTTTGGTTTCAAGGGAAGTTTGGACCAAACGGTCTTGAGACCGTTTGAGTCCAAACGGTCTTGAAACCATTTGGGGTCAAACGGCCTCAGGACCATTTGGTTTCAAATGGTTTCAAACCGTTTGGAGCATCAATGGTCAAGAACGTTTGGATGTTTCAATGTGATTAAGTCAATTGGAAACCTAAGGTGATGAAAGATAAAATGACCTATGGTTGTTACTGATTTATCTCAAAGATAATAACTAGGATTTTACCTTTAAGGTACTAAGTAATTGGTAACCCTAGATGAGTTAATCCCTGAAGCTTAAGTGAGCAATATTTTAATACACTATGTCAACCCTAATTGAATGTATTTAATTAAAGGGTTGGTTGACCCAATTTATCCAAGTTTGACATAGTCAACATCCTAGAGAGGATGAGAGAGAGAGGAATCCATACATGTAGGATAATCATGTAATGGATAAGACTCAAACACCTTCAATATGAATAAACTAAGATTTTAGGGTATGATCTTTGATGAAGTGATCATGAAACCCTAATTAAGAAGATTGATGAACATTAACCTTAATCTAGGGTAATGCTAGGTGTAACCCTAATCTAGGGTAAAGATGCAACCCTAATTAAGGGTGATGATATAAGAAACCCTAATTATGGGTAATGGAAGATGAAACCCTAATTGGGATAAATAGTAGTACCCTAATTATGGGTAATTGAATGGAAACCTTAATTAGGATGAATAGCAAATCCTAATTGTGTATAATTGAATTGAAACCCTAATTGAGGGTGATGCCATGTGAAACCCTAATTGAGGGTGATGCCATGTGAAACCCTAATTGAGGGTGATTCCATGTGAAACCCTAATTGAGGGTGATGCCATGTGAAATCCTAATTAAGGGTGATGCCATGTGAAACCCTAATTGAGGGTGATGCCATGTGAAACCCTATGTAATGGTATGATGAGGAACCCTAACACAGGGTGAAGGTATGTGAAACTCTAATTTTGAGTTATAATACATGAAGCCCTAATCTTGGGCAATATGATGATAAACCATAATCCTAATTACTGGGTAATGGTATGAGAAAACCCTAATAATATGAGGAAAGTGATACATCAAGATATGATAGATACCACTTTTAGAATTCCAGGGTTGAAATACCTCGATGCACCTCAAATCCGATATACTTGGACAAGAAACACATAAAGTGTGTTATGTAAATTGTTACAATAAAATGTAATGAGTTTGATATACTTCGATAAGTATAAGCTAATATACCTTGAGAATGAGGTTAAGCCAAACTAATGAGTATGATGTAATCATACCATGATAAGGATGAGAAATGAACTCATACCTTGTATTGATAATCATTTAATGATAAATGTTAAGAGTAATAAACATGATTGAATACTCGATATGTTAATGGATGCCCCTAGAGGTGTGGAGTAATATATTAAGGTTGATTTGATAAATATGAAATCCTAATTAATGTGAGATGGGAAATGCTAACCCTAAATTGGGTAATGGGACGTGAGAAACCCTAATGTAACATAAATAGTAAGCCCTAACCCTATTGAGGGAATAGTGGTGTTACTATTGTATTACATGAGTTAATATGTTATTGTTGCCTAGTGAGAGGTGACAAGATGTGTAATGGCCTTGTGAGACATATGATTAGATGTTGCCTAGTGATAGGTGACAAGATGTTTAATGGCCTTGTGAGCCATATGGTTAGATGTTGCATAATGAAAGGTGACAAGATGCTTATGGGCCTTATGAGCCATGAGAACAATTGTGGCATAGTGAGAGGTACCAAGATGATTATAAAAGTTTATTGCAAGAAATGATAATGTTTTAATGAACTTAATAAAAGGAATAATAGTATTCAATAAAGAATGTGAAAAGCTATGAAGGTTGTGTAATCATGATTGGTTAAAGTCCAATGCCTGGCTGTATAATCAGGATTGGTTAAAGTCTAATACCTGGCAGAGGTGTAATGCTTGTAATCAGGGTTGGTTAAAGTCCAATACCTGGCAGAGGTGTAATGCCTGTAATCAGGGTTGGTTAAAGTCCAATGCCTGGCTGTGTAATCAGGATTGGTTAAAGTCCAATGCCTGGTTGTGTAATCAGGGTTGGTTAAAGTCCAATGCCTGACTGTGTAATCAGGGTTGGTTAAAGTCCAATGCCTGGCTGTGTAATTAGGATTGGTTAGAGTCCAATGCCTGGCGGTGTAATCAGGATTGGTTAGAGTCCAATGCCTGGCGGTGTAAATAGGATTGGTTAGAGTCTAATGCCTGACTGTGTAATCAAGATTGGTTAAAGTCCAATACCTGGCAGAGGTATAATGCTTGTAATCAGGGTTGGTTAAAGTCCAATGTCTGGCTATGAATTTAGGATTGGTAGTGTCCAATGCCTGGCCGTGTAATAAGGTTTGGAAGAGTCCAATACCTGGCAGAGGCTCAATGCCTGTAATGATGACATAGGATTGGTAATAACCCAATGCCTGTAATAATGACACATGATTGGTGATAACACCAAATTTTGTGATGTTTTCGACCCTAATTTTGTTATCAAAACTGCCCTTTTAAACTGTTTTCCTCTCCTTTTATATGTACTTTTGCAATAACCGGCCACACTATGCTCTTAACTCAATATTTCCATCTTTTGCAGAAGTTTTCCTCCATTTTGGACTCATTTATCATCAATAAGGCCGTTCCGGCCCACAAACATGCTCCACCCGCATCGGCCTTCCAGCCATCCGATATGCTTACTGCCCGACAGGGTAGCACGATACATCGCCGCGCGATGTGAGGATGCCGCGCAAGAAGGAACCGTCGAACGACACCTCTTTACCCGACAGGGAGCCGAGCTCGCCACGACAACTCAAAAGTGTCGCGTGATATCGACCACCCACCGGCAGGCGCCACTCGCCACGATGCCTAACAACCGACATCCTTGTGCCGATCGATACTGATATCGGCCGTCTACCAACTCCGCGATGATGAGGAGGACACGTGGCGCCCTGAGCACCATAACTTCCCCAACCGCTGCCTATAAATAGTAGCTACAGGAAGCCGAAAAGACGGGTCAGAACCCTGCGCAAATCACTTCAGGAAAGCTGCGAAGAGCTAGTGTATCGTGCCTCAGTGCTCGTACTGGGTGATTCTAGGTTAGCAATTCCCCATCCCGAGAGGGAAGGAATGGTTCACTTAGGGTCTCTCCGGGCAACACTGCAGGCTGATATCAACCGACAAGGATACCCGACATAAGAGACCGATACTAGGAGCAACGCTCTAGCCCGACACGATACCGAACCCTGATACACATCGCCTGTCACGACGTGTCGCCCGAGAGGGTGCCGCCCGACATGATCGTATTGGGCAAGGGTCCTCGCACGATGCAATCTGCCCGTCACGGCGTGTCGCCTGAGAGGGTGTGCCGCCCGACATGATTGTATCGGGCTAGGCTCCTGCCCGGTATCGGGCTGGAGGGTCCGTTGTAGTCTGTCGTCCTTCTATATCAAGAAGGCGACATCTATCTTTATTTCAGTCATTTATTTCTTTTACTTATGCAATGTAATCAGAACCTTGTTTGTTTATGGAAATAGAAGAGCTTAATTACCTGCTGCTTTATGTTTGGTACCTTTGTTGGATGTTTGCTATGATTAACATCTGAATTCTAGCTTGCATGCTTGGATCACGTTTCGATTAGCTACTGAATTGTGTTTTCCCGTTGCAACAGCCTCGAGAGAGGTGTTGTAGCTCTAGTGTTTGGTCCGATTTTGGAGTACGAGAGTGCCCGGAATCGGAGTTGCTTTAGTAACCTTTCCACTCTAATTTAAGTCCAGCAACCTCGAGAGGGGTGTTGATGCTTGATTAGAGGTACCCGCTCTGAGAGGAGGGGTACGAGACGTTTCTGCTGCCGCTTGTTTTACTGAAGTTTTCTCCTTTGTACCTTGCTTTAGCTTTAGTATTATCTCTCTGTTTCTGTTGCATGAAAACCCCTAAAAACTGATTAATGCCTAAAACCTTAATCTTTCTTGTAGCTCCAGTTGGAGATAGTTGTATTTTGTTTTGACAGTCTTACCCAGTTGTTCCAGTTGGGGAATTTTACTATCTCTTTTACCTCTTTGTCAGAGTGTAGCGTGTCGATTCTGCGTTCTCAACACTACCACCCTTGTCCCTGTGTTCGACCCCGTATATCTACTTCGACCCCGTAAACAAAGTTGTGGGGGCCTAGAAGGTTTCGGGTTATAAATGTAAAAGTCCGACTACTTCAAATCCGCCTCCATTTTTGGATGCACGATTTAGGCCGATCAATTGGTAATAACCCAATGCATGTATTAATGATATATGAGTACATGGTAGATATAATCCCATATCTGTTTAGTAGATTGGCTAAGGCCAACAGATTGAAACAAGAATGTCTCATGGGTGACATATCAAGATAATGAGTGTCACAAGAGAAGTTTGACATGATGGTATAATATGATGGATAAATGATATACATGTTCTTCCTATTCCTTATTAAGAGAATAGATTATCTATTGATCTATCATAAATAGTTGTAATGCTTTAAAAGATGAGAATACTTTAAATTGCTTATCTTATGCCCAATTTTATATCATTAAACTACAATAATAATGTTTTTGGCAGAGAATTATATCTCTCATTGGGGCAATTACAATTGTCTCACCCCCGTGGGATCTAAAATTTTTAGGTGGACAAGCACAGAGGAGACTGAGAATATCTTACAGAGGAAGAATATCAGCAGTAGTAGTGATAGCAGTGACAGCTCAGGTTGAGTGTATTGTCTATCATGTCTTGTAGATAGAAGTCCTATGTGTCGTCTCTGTACTCTCAGGTCCTCGGAGTTAGTAACTAGTATTTTTAATAAATCAATCTAAGTTTTTGGCTTGATGCCTCGAGGTTCTTATGCTGTCTGTGTTTAGTTGTTAACAGGGAAGTTGATGTTTATAATCCTCGAGAAGAGATGGTACATAGTATGTACTCATGAACCAGGATGTAAATTTTATACATTGGTTATTGATAAAAGAGTTTTCCTGTGTATGGATCTCTTTGCAAAAGGTTTAAATTTTTAGTGATTTTCAGTAATCCGCTATTAATGATTGCTTCCACTTAGTTAATTATGTATGTTTTGAATGCTTCGCCACACCCTACCTACACCAAGGGCAAAGAAAAGAAAAAGAAAAGAAAAGCGAAAAGAAAATAAAGAGTGATCTTGTTTAAGAGCATTCAAATAAAGAAAAGATGAGTGCAATAGCACTCCACTCCCTTTCATAACCATTTCTTCTCTTTTTATGCCTAGTAGGGCTTAGGTAAATCAACTCTAGCCCTCATCCCCCTACACAAGCCAAAAAGTGGGCCGTGAGTAGTGAAATGAAGTGTATGAGGTTGCTCTAGCAAGTGAAACAGTAATCCTAACCTTTTGAATGTATTTCATACATGATACAGTTTAACCAAAGAATTATGAAAATTGCATTACTTGCATATGTGAATGGTGATCCATATTATAAGTTCTTGTGCTCTATGCTTGATTCACACTTGAAAAGAATGAAAATGAGTAGAGAGCAGTGGAATACATGCCTAATTCCTCATGTGAACTCATTTTAGACAACAAACATCACACTGTTGTATTATCTTTGCTCCTTGACTGAATTGAAAGAGAGATTAATTTGGAACATACTTGAGGACAAGTATATTTTAAGTTTGGGGTGGTGATGCAACCCTATTTTAGGGCTTCATCTTGTGTCTTTTTGCATCTCAATCACATCTAAACATAATAGAATGCAAGTTAATTCCCTCAATATGCATATTACTATCAAATGCACCTATGGACGTTCTTTGCATCTTTTTCAGGTACTTGGACCACACCTTGGATGGATGAGAGAGAAGGAAGGAGTCTAGGATTCCTCCACCCATGGAGGGGTCTAAAGAAGACCCAAAATCTCCCTCAACCTACCCCTAGTGGCCAAGGGCCAGGCGCAAGTAAATAAGTCCACGGATCATGAAGTTTCAAGTTCAAAGTGCTTCTAAAGACCCCAACACGGTCCTGGTGCCAAGGAACGTCCGTTCTCGCCAATGCAAAAGTTACATAGTTGATCTTCATTTTGTCAAGCTACAACAAAACTGCCAAAAAAACTATTCTACCCAACACGATTGTGCTAAGAAACCCCCAAAACGGTCGTGCCAGCCAGCACGTCTGTGCTACCATTGCTCAGAACGAGCATGCTGATGAGAACGACCTCCACTCCACCTCGCCCACCATGGCCATGCTACCCAGCATGGCTGTTCTACCTAGCCCCCACTACAGCCATGCCGCCCAACATGACCGTGCTACCAACCTACATTTCACCACTTCCACTCTAATATTTTTTCATTTCCAACCACGAACGTTCCAACCATCACCCACCATGGCCGTTCTACCCGGAATGGACGTGCTGCCACCCAAAACCTAGCTTTTTCTACACTGAGTTTTCATCAATACCCCTACTTATCCTAGTGCTTCCACCACTTTCTATATATACATGAGTGGATGCCACAACACTAGGTTAGATGCCTTAGCACCCTCTTAGCTACTCTAGAGCATTCATTGCTATCCCCCGTGCATTCAAGACCTCCACCTTCCATTTCCATTCCATTTCCACCATAGAAACCTAGTTTTCTAGGTTTTCTACCATAACCCCCTACATTTCCGTGCTCTTCACCCATCTTGGAGGAGGGAGGTCATTCTACAGTAGCTGGAGGTGAAAGAGAAGAAGCTTCCATGAGCTCCATGGCCTTCTATCTCTTTCTTCTTCACTTTTTTCTCTTTTGTATGATAATGTCTAGCTAAGCCCTTAGTGGTGGGTTGTTTGGAGTTAAAATGTTACTTTGATGCCATGTTGGGGGAAAATAACTTGTAATGAACAAATTTCCATTCTATGATGATTGTCTCTTTCTTCTGTCTCATTTCCCATTATCATGCTTGTGGTTTGTACTTTTAAACATGGATTTCTTGTTTTATGATGCTTGATGACACCTAGCTTCTAGGGGAAAATGGAATGTATGTGACTATCTTATGAATTGCTCTTATGTCCAAATAGTGGATCCCTAGCTAGCACCCTTTATTCCCACATACAACTCCTTTCTCCTACAAGTAGGTGTGAGATCTAAGTAGCTAGTGTAAGTGTGATTAGTACAATTACCTAGAGTTTTCTAAAGGCTACATGGTAAGTAACATGAGGTGAAATACCCTCATCTCTACTCTCATTCCTACCCTTGGCTCTCAATTATGCTAATACCACTTACCCTAGAAACCTAGACTTGCCAAGTCCTATTAGAATTACATCTAGCCCTAGTTCTCCAAGTAGTAGCATAGGGTATATTCCAATAGCACTTGCCTTGTTGTTTGGTTTGATAATCTAGATTGAAGATATACAACTTGCTTTTTATGTAACCTCCCCAATGAATACAAAGTATCATTCCCAAACGGCCCACCTATCCATCTTATTGCTTAAAACCCACCTTGCCATCTTAGCTTGTTAATGCTAGTTTAGTTAATTGCCTTTGTTACTTCTTAGATAATTTCTTAGTTCTTGATAGTCAGGGTTTTCTTGAGTAGTTAGTGCTCTTTGGAGATTGCTTGTGTTAATCTTGTTAGCTAGGGATAACCTACGTTCTTGCTTGCTCTTGTGCTTAACTTGCCTCTTAGTTGTTAATTTGAATTGCTAGTCTAGTGTAGCTAGTTGTAGTTCTTTGCTATTGCTTCGTTACTTGTTTAGCCTAGATTCTTAGTCTTAACTTGCTTAGGGTAATCTTAGGGTTTTTGGCAATCTAGTTTCCTTCTTGCTGTTAATTGGTTGCAATTGTAGTGTAATCAACCAAAACCAACCTTTAAATCCTAAATCCCTACACTCCACTTTAGGAACGTAGCTCACCCTAACATAGCTCTAGTTCCCCCTCTCTCCCTGAAGATCGACCCTTCTCTTGCCACTTGCCTATACTACAACATGACCCCGTGTGCTTGCGGGTGAAGTGCGAATAGTCTAAGCTGGTGTACTAGACTAGGTCCCTTATATAAATTTTGAAAGATCCATGTATGTTTGCCTAGGTTGCATCTAATCAAATCCAATTGGCTAGTTGTAACCCAAGGCAGTCCAAAACACACCAAATTACATGTTGGGTTAGGCTTGGGTAATGTTTACAAAACTTGGTCCATATCTGTCCCACATAATAAAGTTGGGTTTCAGGTCGAATTTAGGCTGACTCGTATGGCTTTGTAAATGAAGATATTACAACATATACATAGGACAAATATTTAACAAAGTCTTGGAAATGTTTATCAAAATTTACATGTAATCTATGTGTATCTTCCGTAAAAAAAACACACTTACAACTTGCTATAAATTCAATGGACGGAATAAATTTCATCTAGATTAGACATTTTCAAAAACACAAATATATCTTATTTTTATAAGATATGATGGAAGATTATCCAACCATTAATGGGATTTCTACAATGAAGATTAATGAGAAAATTCACGTTTGTATTTAAATCAATGGTCTACCAATGTTATTGAGATGAATCGTGAGACACCTAATATAAGTAGTATACATAAATCTCAAAGATTATATTGTATCATAAATTATGGTAAGCAACGTTAAATTTAAAATGGATGCACTAAAGCATGTTTTTTTAACAAATTTAATTTTTGGAAGTTTGTTGTCAACAATATCTTATAAAAGGTACGACTATATACAAACATGGATTTATGTATACTCATATAATTAATCTAAATATCTGGATTTTCCAATTTTAAATTTACCTCAACCCTGACTGAACCCATATGAAAGTAAAGCACAAAATTTAAAACCCCAATGGTCTACTCGTCATGGAAGGTTTTGAACCTCAACTAAACTTTCAAGGTATCATGTGAGCAACAATGATTTGTTTACGCGTGAAAACATATCACAATTCAATAACCCAATCGGCCTTGAAATACTCACAAGTATATGTAGCAGACGAGAAAATTTTATGATGTATTTTAATCCACAAAAGGCATATGTAGTGGTGCTAAAAATGATTTAGGGTAATAGAAAATTTGAAATTTGTGTGAATCCGTTATTGGCTGTCAAATTATCCGAACTCATGAATCTGATTCTGTCCGCTTCAAAAAAAATTCGATTTTGATTTTAGATTTTATCTATCCGAGTCAGTTTCGGGTTTGATATTGATGTCCGAATTGAAACCGGATCGGTTCTGGGTGGTGATTTGTTCAACTCGGATTGAATTCGAGTTGACAAATTTAAAAAATTTAAATTCTTAGCATGTACAAATTACTACATGTCATACACAATTTAACAAAATTATATAACCAGATTTGATTCCGGGTTTCACATCATGAAACAAGATCCGATTTTGATTATGCGACCTTGTAAAAAATTTAGTTCCCGCTCAATTTCAGGTTAAGTTAATATGTATCAACTCGGTTGTTGTTAAACGACCCGAAACCGACTTTTGACACCCCTAATCTGTTATGTTATATAGTGAAACTGTCTTTCAAATAAAATATAGTGAAACTGGCTTAGACCTTGATTTGTACAAC
The DNA here is from genome assembly GCA_963693085.1 of Alisma plantago-aquatica. Lineage (NCBI taxonomy): Eukaryota > Viridiplantae > Streptophyta > Magnoliopsida > Alismatales > Alismataceae > Alisma > Alisma plantago-aquatica. Next base: position 911,198,822 of record OY856410.1, read on the forward strand.
GTACAGTCTCTCGATCATATAGTGAGCAACTCAGAACCAAAACACGTGCTATACTTTTCTTATGGGATTTTTGATAAACCAAACAATATATCTAACAGAATGATTAGTTTGTATCTTGATTAAACATCATTATCAGATGGTATAGTGAATAAAATATATTTAGAGTGAAATTTAAAGGTATCATGCCAAAGGCAACTCGATTTCAAATCCACTGGCATGCATGAAACATATCGCTTTATGTAAACCTGGAGTCATCTTATGCTGTATGATATATCCTTATTTATGTGTTGTATATACTGTATCCCACGACAAGTGTTATCTACTGACATTATATCATGACCAAACGCATCATCGCAATCTCTAAGCTCATATTTCCATATACGGCTCTAGTAAATGCCTGACATACCTGCCACATACATACAATTGATCCTCATAGAAAATGCTTGGATGAGATTTGAGCTTGGATGACCCGTCGGCTTCTTTGCTTAGGCTGGCAACAACTGTCATTGATTCGAAGTTTAAAGTCTGAACCGAAGGCAGCATCATCATGCTCTGGCTCGGATAGTGACATGCTCGAATCATGAGGACTCGTGTGAAAAAGTGGAGTATTTAATATGGGGTCGGGAATTAGAGCACTGGCTTCTTGCCATATATGTGGCGGATACGCTCCGAGTTCAGAATCGAAGAACCATGTCCCAACTTCGGATTATGCTATTCCTAATCAGTAGCTGAAACTAGAAACATATTCGCACAAGTTCGAAAAGTATATTCTGTGCAATCTTACATGCCCAACTTGCTATGTAACGGAACGGTTTTTCTCGATGCCAACCGAGTTATTTTTCGAAGCCAGGTTCCTAAATATTTTTCCCGGATTTTATCCACACGCCAATCCTTCTTAATTATGAATCCTAGACCTAGTTTGGCCGGAAGCTTCTTAAATTCTGGTGTTCTTGACAGATGACTCTAGTACTTTTGAAGTGACACGAGGGGCTGAGGGGTATACTGCCTGCATAGTTCATTGACAATGATTGAGGGACCGCATGTATGAGTCATACTTATAACGTGATGCACTATCAGTTATTATACTCTAATTATCAGGATTTGAGATGTTTGCGGCCAAATTAGGCCTTGCATGATTTTAAAGTGATAATCTACATCACAACTTTTCTTTTTATCCTTTTTTTTAATTAAATCTAACAATTGCTCCAATCTTTTTGTAGATAGATGACAAAGTCTTTGGTAAACTTTGTATTTATGCGCTACTCACTTTTTTTTTCTTTCACGTGGCAGATCATCTTCGATGGAGAAATTTGCAAAGCCTATGTTCTTGAAGATTTTCCATGGGCACTACTAGTGTGAAGACATCATTATCATGCTCTGGCTCCAACCTTGACACGCCCCAATCACGACAACTCATGTGTGGTAAAGCGAAATATTAATATGGCTCAGGAGCTAGAACACTGACTTTTCGCCAATTGTGGCAGATTCACTGGGGGTTCAGACTAAAAAGAATCATATGCCAATTTGGGCTAGTTTTTCCCAATCGGGCACTACCGAAACAAGCATCGTGCTGCCACAAGTTCAAACAGTATTGTGCACAGTCATAACCAACTTGCAGTGAAACAAGACAGTTCTTTTCGGTGCTAACCCTATTAATTCCCCACGTCCGGTTTTAACTGCAATGTTCCTTCGTCAATTTGCATCCAGGTGTAGTACGCATTTGCCAACATTGTGAACTACTTTACAATTTTTTTCCCTTGGAATTTCAAATAAAATTCAACGCTATTGTTGTATTCAGCTGCAGATCCGCAAGATCACGATGTGTGTGTCGGGGGTTGGGGGGTTCAGACCAATTTAATGAAAATGGTATCTAGTGGTCGAATTACAATTGTTTAAATGAAGTGACTGCAGGTAGAAAATAAGTGAGCTCACTAGTAAAGACAATTGAGGTGGTATCGCATGTCATATGTTCGAATTTCGGAAATATATCATTAGCTACAAGAGGACTAAAAAAGCAACAACCTCTTTGCAAATTAAGATTTTTTTTAGATATCATTTCCATTATATTGATGATATAAGGTGACAAACTCATACAACCGCGACGAGCCTATATGATTGCGAGTTGTTACATGTCCTAAGAGTAGAACAAAATAAGATAAGGAAGACATCAGAGAAGCTGTCCCACATGAACTAGATAGTAGTGTCCAAAATGGGCGGGGCTCCCATGTTAAACATCCTTGTAAATCAGCTCAAGCAATGAAAAATAAAATAACAATAGTAGCTATAGTGATATCTTCAATTTTCATCTCCACCCTCCAAGGAGTGAATGATGGGGGTGCTCGTTCAGGTTGCTGGACATACCGGGCTCAAAAGCATGACAAAATTGCTACTCTTTCTGAGCTCTTTCCCCTACATGTCCTGCAAATCGTGAATTCATGATAATGTGTGTCCACCAATTAAGTTAAATATGCAAAGAAAAAATCCTTAATAAAAATTCTCAATTAAGATAAGTTGAGAGTTTAAAATCCTCAATAAAAAAGAGCTTTGGTTGTTATCAAAGAAAACGACAACAATTTATTGTGCAACACGTTTGTAGACGTGTCATGTCCACGAGTGAATTGGGTACTGGTTGATTTTTTTATAAAAGAAGTAATACAAAGATCTACTCAAACTCGAGCATTCTCAAGGGGAAAAAATGATGTATTTCTCATTGTGATTTCATGTATACAACAAGCAATTTGTTGTTTGCTTAGTATATGTTTTACATTTTAAGATGTATAGACGATTAAGTATTATATAATTACGTAGTACATTCATATAATATTATATTTATATGCAATGTTAGTTTGTAGGCATAGAAAAGCTCACTAATCGGTTTGGCTCAATTTAGTTAAACTCCATATTTTTTTTTGATAGCAGTTAAACTCCACTTAAATTTGAATAAAATTATTATTTAAGGGTTTAGATTTGAAGGAACCAAATCAAACCATTTACCCCATGTCACCTCTTGATTAATTTTTTAATATGCATGCATTTATTGTTATTAGCTATGATGATGATGATGATAATTAATAATAATAATAATAATAAAATAATGGCTATAGTTATTCCATTTGGGCCGGTGGGACAAATGATATGGAAACTAAAATTATGAAACACGTGATACCCAAAGTTCAATTGACCGAAGAACTTCTTCCAACGCGCTTTCCCATCGCAAATCTTGCAGCTAAATTTTGAAGCGTATTCCACACCACAAGTTGATTGGTCCCTGCTCTTCTTTTGAAATCAAATTTAGCAATGTAGTGGTCCAGGTTATCCGAAAATGAAATTTTAGTAGGATAAATCACCTCAACTATACTAGCTTTTTGTGCCTATCTCTTGATCCATCCCCTAACTCGGTACGATTCGCTTAGTGTGTGGCAGATCGACTTTGATGGAGATTTGTTAAAGCCCAACTTGCGCGTAAGATTTGCCGTGGGCGAAATGGAATGCTTAAGCAAATCTTGTGTCATGGGAGATTTTGCAAAGCTCAACTAAACTTTCTTGGTATCATGGGAGCGACAATGACCTTGGCCGGCTTTTTGAAATATTTATCCGTAAAAAAATATTAAAATTGGTAATGCCGAGTCGATTCTTTTTTGCCACATCCGAGCTGCATATCTCAGCAGCTGCCTGCTTTCCCTTTCGGCATCCCATTCCGAACCTCACATGCGCTCCCGATTCCGACCGAACCCCATTCCTCCAATCCCGTCCTCCCCTCCTCCCTCTTTCCTCTTTCCTAGCTTCTTCCCTCCCCCATTTCTCCCCCTATACTTTCAAGAATCCACATTTCAGCTCCTTGACCTGCTCGTCGCCGGACTTCTCCAAAAATCCCCAATCCCAGTTCGTGTTCATCATTGCGCGAGTTCCACGGCCTTGGATTCTCCGAATTCCACCTCCACCTTTTCCCACCTTGGATACTATCAGCCCGGACAGAAAGATAGATAAAAAAATAAGGAGCGACACGGCGACTGCAGATCTTGCCCCTGGGATGGTGGCGAAGGTCATGCGGTGGCGTCCATGGCCGCCGCCGCTCCTCTCGGCCAAGTTCGAGGTCAAGCTGCTTCTCCGGGGTCTCATGGGAGCTCCCGCCGGCGATAAGCTCTCGGCGGAGGTCAGGTGGAAGGGCGCCAAGGCGGCGCTCAGCTCGTTGAGGCGGAGCGTCAAGAGGAGCTGCACACGCGAGGCGGAGGTGGTGGTGGTGGCGGCGGCCTTGGAGGACAAGAAGCACGAGGAGGAGGCGCAGGGCGGGGTAGGCGAGTTGGACGCAGCGGATGTGCGCGAAGGACATGGAAATGCACAGCTAGAGGAGCAGGCCGCGGAGGCTGTGGAGCCCGGGGTTGTTGGGACGGTGGAGTGGAACGAGGAGTTCCGGAGCGTGTGCACCCTGACATTGAGCAAAGACGGCGTTTTTCATCCATGGGAAGTCTCCATCGCCATCAATGTAAGGTTTTTCTTCTTCTTTTCGTTTTTCTTTTCTTTCCCTATCCCCAAACCTGTCTTCCTCTCCTATCCTACACCATGTTCTGTTTCTTGTTTCTGTTTTTTCCTGAAACTGGCTTCTTTGACTCCGTGGGATGGGGATATTTAGGGTTGCCGTCTTCGAGTTCGTTACTCAACTAATTTATGGTGCTACCCTTAATGCAATTCTATATGTTGCCAAATAGGGAACCTCGTAAAGGAACCGCTATTGAGGAAATTTGAGTTCTCTGTTGTAACTACCTAACTATGCCCATTTCAAAACCCGAAAACTGCCGTAAAGAAAACATGGACCCAGTCTGATAATCCCACAACTTTAATACATTCTGTTCGATTTCCTCGTTCTCATGCCTGTCGGAAAAATGAACAATATAAGTTTTTCTTTCGGGGGCTTACGGAGATTTACTACTCGTCATTGTCACATATACCGTTTCAACTACAACAATTGATCGTCTCTTGTTTTCTCTTTGAAGGGATTTTACCACTACTTATTCTCCCTCAACAATATCTTGCTGTTGAATTGGGTGTTTTGAACCCATCGAAAAGAATATGCAGTCATTCCTTTACAAACCATAACTTGTCAGAACAAAATGTTTAACTGTAGTAATTGCCTAAAGGCTGGAATGCGGGAGTCCTATTGATTTGGGCTTCGACATTCATGTAAAAGTTCCCGATATTTACCTGGGACTCTATGTCAATAGTGATGAGGGGTAGACATCTAGTTGTACTCCTCTCTGTCGACTTCCTGATTGTGATAATGATGTGAGTAGGCACCCACTTCATGGTTGGGTGTAGGCATTCAGTTAACCCTTCTCTTTCTCGCTGTCCACTTCCAGTTCCATATAATAATCATGGAATGCGTCATGGTTCTAGAGTCTTGAAACATGTCACATGAGAGTGAAACAATTTTCCTTCCTCATATATAGACAGGTAGATGTCAGAAACTCATTTGGGTTGCACTTTTAATGGGAGATATCCATCCAAAACCATCATTTGAATTCTGTTATTGTACGCCACAATTCAATGAGGTTTGGACTTTAAATTAGAAGCTTGGTCCATATGCATCCTTCTTACAGCCATGATTAACATTGAGCTTGTGTATTAAGATGATGACTTTTCACTAATCTAGCAGTGACGGCCAGGCTCCCATCAGAACGGAAAACCTACTCTGTGCCGAGATTTTGATAAAAATCAAGATCTTGCAGGCTAGTCTGTGCAATTAATGACCGTGCATTCAATGGCTAGAACGAGGTCTTTGGAAGTGGGCTTGTTCTTACTAATTTGTTACCTTAATTCTTAGTTCCTGTTGTTCATGCCCATTAAGAAAAATTTGATTTAGTTTTGTCTGACTGTTTTCTTGGTTTGTAATTTTATTAAAAGAATGTACCAGAACTTTTCATTGTACTAACCTCCTCTCTAATTTTATGAACCAGACAATTACCCATGGGAATAAAAACAAGGTCTCCCTGCTGGGGGCCGCTACATTAAATTTAGCAGAATTCGCTACCAATGCTGCGGAAGGAGAGACGGATTTACACATTCCTCTTTCTCTGGAGGGTAACAATTCTAAGCAACCACCATCTCTTCATGTAAGTGGTTTCTTTGCTTAACTAGTGACAAATGCTGTGTAGCTTGTATCTTCTGCGATCAGTGTTCTTTATTTGTAGTCAAAAGAGATAAATATTGGATAGGCACTTCAAACAAAAGTAGGTGTACATTCTGCAATACATTTTGTTATTCATCAGTTATCTGAAGCCCGAACGGCTCAAAGAAATGTATTCTTGAAACCTTCTATAGGCTTCCATTTTTCTAAATTTGCTGATCTTAAAGTCATGTTAATATGCATTCACAATGATGATGTCTACTTTTACTTAATACCTTCTTTTAGTCACAATACTATGTTGTTTTCCCCTTTTGCAGTTGGTTCTCAGCCTATTGGAGATAAAACCAGGGCAGGATGCTGCGGATAACTTGCAAGTAGTTCCTGTGACACAGCCACATACTGACAACAGTACCACTTTACAAAAAGATGAGGTTTCTGCTCTAAAAGCTGGACTGAGAAAGGTTAAAACGCTTACAGATTTTGTTTCAAGCAGGAAATCAAGAAAGACATGCAGGGATAGTAGTGAGGGCAGTGATGGCAGGTGCTCTGGAAAGAGTGAAGATGGAGAATATACACATTCACTTGACACTGATGATGAACTTGATATAGACGAGGAGAAAGACAATGACCATTCCAAAATCAGAAAATCATTTAGTTATGGGTCACTGGCATCTGCAAACCATGTTGGAAGGCCATTTTATTTGGATATGCCAGTAAAGGGTGAATATGAGGACTGGGTTTATTACAGTCACCGCCGCTCTGATGTTGGTTGTTCATTGACCGAGGAGACTTCATCTTCAGGCACTGAGCAGTATATCTTCCAAACGACGAAAAAGACTATCCTTCCGTGGAGGAAGAGGAAGCTCAGTTTTAGACATCCTAAGGCTAAAGGAGAGCCTTTGTTAAATAAAGAGTATAAGGAAGACGGTGGTGATGATATCGACTTTGATAGGAGGCAGCTGAGTTCATCTGACGAATCATTGGAGGTATCAGTTTTTGCTTTACCACTTTCTGCAACCAATCATTTGCATTTTCGTTAATCACATTAGGCAGAAACTTTTCGATCCACGTCGACAAGTTTCAGGTTTGTACTTGGAGTAGTTCTTAGCTTGTCTTGAAACCTATCACTTTTGAACTGTGCCGTATATTTACTGGAAGACTGCTATTTGGAAACCAATTATATTTGTCACTTTTGGGTTTTGGTATTAAACAGTTTAAACAAAAATGCACAAGTTTTATTTGATTTGATAGAAAGCAAACACGTGGGTAAAAGATGGCTTAGTGGGATTCCGAAACCCTGGTGTTTCTGATTTTCTTTGTTAGCTGATGATCTAAAATGTTATCAATTGCATGCATCTTTTTATAGTCACAATTCTCCTAGCTTACCTGTAGCCAATTTATTACTGTCTCTGTTTGCACTCAACCCAGTACTCTTTGTGAACTGACTGTGACCCCTTTTTATTTGTCATCACTGAACATGGTTGTAATAACTAATCTGAAAGTGTGTATCAGTCCGATGTTTCTAATTAGTTATTAACAGTCACGGTGCTGTACGAGAAACAAACAACCAAAGCTTAGTTGATTTGTTGTTCTTTTCCCATATAGGTAAAATCATACTTTGGTTATTAGTTGAGACAATATGCGCGATCAAACTCCTTTTGAAGATCAAGGCTTAAACTTACTGTTGACTGATACCGTACAACCTGTGCATTTAGAGGTTTAGGAAATATAACCTATGTTTTTCCCTTTTAGCTAATGCTAGCGGTAACTGACAATGTTGGGTGTTCTCAAAGAGTGATCGTGCTGATGCTTATCATATTGATCCCGTCACTCTTAGATACTGTTATAGCGATCTATATGTTATTGAATATTGTTTCTGAGGGTTAGCATTTATCTATGACTATGCAGGGCCACAAAATGGAGGATGATGCATCGGTTAGCCATTCTTCGGCTTCAAATTTTGGAGATGATAATTTCTCTGTAGGTTGCTGGGAGGCTAAGGACATAATCAGTCGTGACGGGGAAATGAGGATTTGCATGCAAGTATTTTTTGCATCTATTGACCAGAGAAGTGAGAGTGCCGCTGGTCAAGGTGCTTGCACAGCTCTTGTAGCTGTTATTGCTGATTGGTTCCAGAAGAACCGGTATTTGATGCCCAATAAATCAGAGTTTGATAGCCTCATTCGAGATGGGTCCTTGGAGTGGAGAAACCTCTGTGAAGACAAGATCTATCAGGAGCGCTTCCCTGACAAGCACTTTGACCTTGAAACAGTTCTTCAGGCAAAGATCCGCCCACTGTCTGTTGTTCCAATGAAGTCTTTCATTGGGTTTTTCTATCCAGAGGGAGAAGTCACCAACACTAGAGAGTTTGACATCTTACAAGGCGCAATGTCATTTGACAGCATTTGGGATGAGATTAGTAGAGTGGGTTCCGAGCACTCATCAGATGGAAGCCCCCAGATCTATATTGTGAGCTGGAATGACCATTTCTTTGTCCTAAAAGTAGATTTGGATGCCTATTACATGATAGACACCCTTGGTGAGAGGATTTATGAAGGGTGCAACCAGGCATATATTCTGAAGTTTGATAAGAATACATATATACAGAAAGTAACAAAGGATGGCGAAAGAGATTCTGGAAATCAGCAGGCACCTCCAGCTGAGAATGCAATTGAAAAGGACGTTGCTGATACTGATGAAAGAGTAGAAGACCTTGTTGTTTGCAGAGGGAAAGAATCTTGCAAGGAATATATAAAAAACTTTTTGGCTGCGATTCCCATCAGGGAACTCCAGGATGACATAAAGAAAGGACTGCTGGCTTCAACACCTCTCCATCAGCGACTCCAGATTGAGTTCCACTACACTGTGCCTTCAGAGCAAGCCAATGAGCCCCGACATGCTCCTGCAGTTGAATTGATTCGAGGGCTTTCTAACCCAGTCGTTCATGCCACAGCCTGACAAACTTCAACCACTCAGAATGAACTGTGGCAATGGTGGTTTTTCTTTTTGGTTTCCTTTCCCTACTAAACACATTCTTTGCAGGCTAACTAGTTTGATAAGGTTGCTGGGCAATCGATACCAGATGTATTGAGTTCTGCCTTAGTTTTGGTTCCAGATTTTTGGTTCTTTTTTCATTATCTGTTGTCTTAAGGATGGCATGATAATAGAACGGAGATGATCCAGAGGTGGCACTCTGATAACCGACAATAACATGTAGTTGTAGATATAGTAATCTACGGTTCTTGTAACTTTGTAACTTGTGTTGTCAGTCCACTGATGTTGTTGTAATCCTGCTGGTGTAGCTTGTATAGCTTAAGAACATAATAATAACCTCATTTAGAAAGAAGTGATTTTGTGATCTGGTGAATGAAGCTAAGACTCCTCAGTTACATGGTTGTACTTGAGCAATGTCTTCTTGTTACGTTCATTATTGCATTCAGAAGATATTAAGGGCCAGCCTATTTTCTTCTTCCTAACTTGATCTGGTTTATTTGATCCATAGTTTATATCTGGATTGCCTACTTTTGTTTTTCCCCTCGACCAACTTCTTTTCTTTTTATACCAATGAGGGAACCTTGAACTGTTATTGACAAAATTGGACACTCTTTTACCCAGCTTAACAAGTTCTTGTAAAGATAATTAGTGCTATGCATTGTTTTGTTCTGTAGGTTGAACCGAACTGCACCGAATTAACAATCTAGTTCCATTTAAGTTGGGAGTGACATGGCTCACCAATTTGAACTGGTCGGACGGTTCAGTTAACTGATATGATCATATACATTAAATTTATATATAACTTTGCTTTAAAAAAAATAAATTTGGCAGTCTTATATTCTGCAACTAGTGTTCACAGTTGTGTAATGTGAACTGTAATATGAAATTCACAGACATTTTATTGTGATTCCAAATTCCATTGATGTCAAATAAGATAAATTTAAGCTATTGATGGTAATGATTTCTCTTATTTCATACGTAACTATAAACCTTTTGACCAGTTCATACTCCATTTTTTTAGTATACCGTTAATCAATTAGTGACAACTAAATCACTACTGGATTTCGTAATAAATTATGTACGATTTAATATTGAATGAAATATATCTGCTTTAAATGTTAGTCATCCCCGAGTTAAGATATTTCCATATTGGGAAAAGATTGGAAAGATTCTTTATTGCATCCCTATTAATTCTGAAGGATATAATGCGTTGATTCTTATTTACGAAAAAAAAATGTCCAAGATAACAGTGTGGGATATTAGGTGATCTGGGAAACATCTTGTTGTGAGCTATATTGTATAAACTGAATGTTTTCTCTATTTTATTTAATTAAGCCATAAGAGAACGTGAATGATAGTGAATTAGGGAATTATATACCTGAAGTTTTATTATAGTTGAAAAGAACGAAACACGGTAAGTTAGAAATCACTATGTTGTGGATTGCACAGTGGTCAACTACACGTTCCTTGAGATAAATGGGATGTGGGAAACCGTATGATTGTCACAATTGGGACGGCGATCAATTAGATGATTCCATAATGGTTTAAGAGGTTTTAATTATTTATTTAACATGTGTCACTTCCTCCCGTGTTTGTTATTTTGAATGTTTATCTGGCATGGTTAAACTCTTCTTTTTAGCATCCAATAACGGTCGTGAACCCATTAGAGTTAATATTCTACAAAAATGCATCCGTAGAAGCATGGGCAATAAATTAGGCTGTCAGTCTTTCTGGATGGAGAAGTCTATAGATTTAAAAATAAATTATAGGACGTAGATGACAGTATCATGAGGTTCTTATTGATTGACGCGTTGAAGACCCCACAAAAGAGAGGTCACATCATAAGCGAGAACTCCAAAGGTATCAAAAGTAAATGGCAAAAAATATGTGATTTGTCTTACAAGCTACACCGTGCTTTTGTACATTTTTTGCGGCGACATTATCAACTCTCTAGCCTGCTTTAAAGTTACTTGAAAGAACATTTGATAGAGGAGAGACTCTAGTGAGGTCAATTCATGTGTGTTTTTATCCGTCCAATCATATAACAAGATGTTAGGAGGACGTTGGGAGTGGATACTATCAGGTTGCCAAGAAAAGTCAGAGGAACCTTTTTAGGACCTTTAACCCAACTCGAGAGGCAAGGTGAAAAAGAATATCATGAACTAAGTCATGTCAAAACTTATATCCATGTCTTTCTCAAAAATGAACAACATGATCACCGAAGGTGTCAAGGTCTGCGGTATTGTATAACGAGCAACATTCATCACCAAGAGTACACGAGAATCTAGAGTCAATAATGAAGGATAGCTCAAAACTCAATAGGTGACATGGAAAAACCAAAACCATCAATGAAAATGACAAGTAGGAAGTTATGTGCATAGTTTGCTTGGAGAGAAGCGAGGATAGCTAGTTGTCATTGAGAGAGGCCACTTGTAGTGAATTACCAGATTATAGTTTTGTAGTAAGCGTCTACCAAAATAGATTGGATCTATGGAGTGGAAGAAGGCATACATGATAACTGATACCCGCAAAATGATGGTAAGATTTACGGATGATGTCATGTTCGGTAACGAAAGACGCTCCTGTAGGTATAGATCCAACCTTTCACAAGATGTCATCTTGGAGTTCTTAGGTGTGGATTTGAGAGGAAATATAGGCAAACATGTTGGACTCATGGAAAGATTTGATGCTCAACCCTCCGAGGTGCATAGAAAGCATGGCTAAATGCCACTATAGATCACCAAAGCCTAGACCACTGCCAACCATATTGTGTTTTAGATATTGACGAAGCCCGTGATAAATATCATCCAGTGAAGAACCGATAGATATTGGGGGTTTCGTTGGAAGAGCAAATAATATCTTGGGCATCCTAACACATGATCATAAAAGAAGAAGCTCACATTGTGGGTCCTGAAGAAATGCCAAATGATCCATCATGAAAATAGTTTTAGTCACACAATCCTTGAGAACCTCCAAGGCAAAACCTCGATCCATGGAAACAAGACCTTTTAAAATCTTCACTTCTTACGTAGGACAAGATAATGTTAGTAGGAAACTTACCAGATATTAGGGCTAGTCTTAGATCATATGAAGGCCAAAATATTTTCATCTTCTTAATATAGATATGAAGACCAAAGTCTAGGCCTCATTCTTGGATAATAGATAAAGCCTTAGAGACTTTGACACTATCACCAATGAGGATGCCATCATAAAGATGGAAAGCAAGAAGGTCCATGTGGCATTCATCCTTCAGTTACAAAATAAGAGGATGGAAAGCCAATGAAAAAAGAAGCAGCCCCAACGAATCGCCTTGCTAGACCCCCATAAAGAGAAGAGGCTCATTCTGATCCATATAGAGAGGAGCTACGAAGCTATAACATAATTCAACCCAACAAGAAATAGCTAGGCAATGAATATGAACCTCCTAAAAATATGGTGGATATTGTCAACCATATTGAAAGCATTACTGAAGTCAACAAGGGACATTGTAAAAGAGATAAAATGTTTTTGGTGTTGGTATGTGTGCCCAAAGAGCTAATCAGATGATGATTGTACTGGGGCATCATGTACTTGATTTGATGAATAATAGAGGTAATTCCATCTATTATGTTTGTCTCAGTCATGAGATGATCACAAAAATATGGTAGATGTCTAAAGAATGATGTTAGTCGATGGCATATGTTTTCAGCTTGAAGACCTAAACAATGAGATCATATGTATGATAAGAGTATATACATTCTTTCTATGTTCCTAGTGTTGGATAAATTGGACATTATAATAAATCCCTTTGTTTCGATGATGACAAACATTTCATTCTTGTTGATCTAACGTGCTACTTGAGTGTTGCAGGAATAAAGTGGATGACAAAGCTCTAAAGAAACTATACGCTTGAATGATTGTAAAAGTCATACAATGTAATCAATTGTAAACTTGTACAAATATATAATGTACAAGTACTTAGATCTCATGTAAATCAAGCGTTAGATCTTCCTTAGCCAATCACCACACTTAGATAGATCATCCCTTTCAAATAGGATCACATATGCACACTCATACATTTACTTAGTGCCTAAATTGAAAGATTGAAACAGGGTCAATCTCGGTCAACCAAACTCCTCGACCGAGACACTCTCGGTCGACAAACTTCTCGACCGAGAATGACCCAAGTAGCCGTTAGACACAGCTGACAAGGTAGTTGGCAGTTGCAAATGAACGTTGATCCAGAGAGCCTGTCGGTCGACAAAACTTCGACCGAGTAGGTATCTCGGTCGACAATTTGTCGACCGAGATGGACTCTGACAGCAACTGCAGAATTAATTAACTAGCCGTTGCTAAAGCAACTAACTTGTACCTAACAGCTAGTTAAGCACTTAGAACCCCCTAGAAAGTGTCTAGAACGTCCTTAAGCACTTGTAGGCCATTCCTATAAATAGGACATGCCTTAGGACACCTAAAAACACCTAAGCTACACTTGTACTATACTTGAGCTTGAATACACATTGGCAATACTGTTTTGAGCAATAGAGCAATTCCTACATTTGCTATTCATTCCCATTGCTCCCATTTCGTGTCCTATAGGATAGCATCTCCTTACCACAACACTTACACTTCTACACTCATTGGTTAGGAGATCAATACGCTTGATATAGGCAAATCAAGCCTTGTGCTTAAAAGGATAAGTTGTAATTTCTATTTTCCTTCTTGTTCCTTTTATTCTTTGTATTCTCCTTGCTACTCCTAGGGTTGGAGGCTGCGGATTGGAGAAGGTTCTTCTCGGAGGAGAAGGTGGACTTCAAGCTACTTCAAGAAGTCTATCGCACGGGAAGCTACTTCAAGAAGGCTATTGCAACGGGAAGCTACTTCAGGAGGAAGGCTGCTTCAAGGTGGTGCAATTACTTCTAGGTGAAGGTTGCTTCAAGGTTGGGCGATTACTTCTAGGTGAAGGCTGCTTGAAGGGTTTAGGGAGAGAATTGTAATTTTATGTAAAGTCCTTGCGAGGTAATAAAATTAAATTCTTTCCAAATCCCGGTTGGGTAAGCAACCGGGTAGTGGACTGACTGCCTTAGTATTTGCTAAGGTAGGAACCACTCTAAATCCTTGTCCCCTTGTCCAATATTTTTGTGATTGGTTGTTTGAGTTAAATAATTGTTTAAAATTCTATTCACCCCCCCTCTAGTGTTTTTCAATTGGTATCAGAGCAGGCTTCAAGGAACCCTAACAAGGTCTTGAAGAATGGGTGACGGGGTGCTCAACAACCTTAATCTTGAAGGGACATTTGTTGCTAGACCTCCAATGTTTGATGGAACAAACTATACATATTGGAAGAGAAGGATGCAGTTCTACTTTCAAGGCATAAGTTGGGATCTATGGAGAATGGTGTCAACCTCTTATGAGCTACCTCAAATGGAATATGCAGCTTGGGACACCAATACGGTAAAATCGGCTCAAATGAATGCAAAGGATGTAAGTATTCTTTATTGTTCAATTTCAGTAGGAGAATTTAATAGAATATCAAACTGTGAAACAGCCTATGAAATATGGCATAGACTTTCTATAACTTATGAAGGGACAGTTCAAGTTAAAAATTCCAAAGTTAGTATGCTTAAACAAAAGTTTGAACATTTCCGTATGGATCCAAATGAATCTATTAGTGAAATGTATGCAAAATTCTCTTCTATTGTAAATGGTTTAAATGCCTTAGGTAAAGTTGTTCTTGAGGAAGATCAGGTATCAAAGATTCTTAGATCACTTCCTCCCAAATACAAGCCCAAAGTGACGACCATTGAAGAAGCAAATGACCTCACCCGACTAAAGATGGAACAACTCATTGGCAACCTAGAAGCTCATGAGGCAACGTTAGAAGAAGAAGTAGAATGCCTCATTGCTACAACAAATGAAGACGAAGAAGAGGTAAGTCTTTATGATCTACCAAAAGAAGATCTAATTGCTAGTCTTCAAGATACTCATGAGAAATATATTGAGTGCAAGAAGAAACTTAAGAAATCAAATAAAGTAAATGATGATTTAAATGTTAAAATTCTTGCTCTTGTATCCGAAAATGAAAATCTCAAAAAGGAAAATGAAGATTATGATCTTAAGTTAAAATCGGTAGAAGCTAATTGCAATCTTCTTTCCTTAGAAAAGTTAAACTTGCAAACTCAAGTGAATGATCTTCAGAAACAACCTATTCTATGTTCACATTTAGATTATGATGAGGTTGTCAAAGAAAGAAACTCTCTAGTATCTGATTTAGATCAAGCAAAGAAAGATATAAACAAGAAGATGAATGATATTGCTAAGTTACAAAGAAATGTAAATGAGTTAAGAGGAAATGACATGCTTGAAAATATTCTGACAATTTCCTCTAGTTATAATGGAAGAAGAGGATTAGGATATGATCCAAGGAGAAATAAACCCAAAGGAGTTATAGCATCCAAGACTAAGATTATGTTTGAACCTAGGAACACAATTCATAAGAAGAGAAATGAAGTTGACTCTATTAGCTATTATTATTGCATGCGTCTTGGACATTATTCATTTTCATGCCCATATAAGAAAAAGAATGATGAGTTAGCTTGGATTCCTAAAACTTAGTAGCTTAAAATTAACTAGTTGAGATTTGACCTAAACTGATTCTTGATATCATAATGTCTTATCTCAACACAATCGAGCTCTAGCGTGCATAATATCTTTTGCTTGAAATTGATTAAGAATTATGAACATATTGCAGAAACTTGGTCGGTCGAGAATCTGTCGACCGAGTGAACATCCGGTCGAGAAATTGTCGACCGAGCATGTCACTGATTTTCAGACTGCTGTAAAAATTTCTGAATTGTTTTGAAATTGATCAAAATTGCTATCTATTTGACTGTACAATAAAGTATAAATCATGGACATCATCCTTGAAAGTTTATATGAGATTAATTTGGTTGATTTAAGTCAAAAACTAAAATTATGCTTAGTTTAAAGGAAATTTTTGTTATATGCTTTTATTGTTCTATCATTACATAGGCAAGCAAAACGATTCATTGGTGATATATATCTTAGAAATGCTTGCAAAGAGCACAATGTTATAAAAATTTTCAATTGGTATCTTTAAAAGATTTGAAATATTCATCGTGCTTTCATGTTTTTTTTTAATATCACTTAAACATGCATAAAAATTGTTATGAATGCTTAATTGGAAATCTGCAATTCATGCCTCTTGGTTGAAATATAATTTGACCAAGGGGCGCTATGGTCGTAGTCAAGGGCGACCTAAAATAAGCTTTGACAAAATGCTTATATGGACATCATTTTAATGTACTTAATCTTAGTATACTTTTGATAAAGGTCAAAATCAAAATTTAAAATCCTTTGTGACCTTAGAAGCCTTAAATTGGTTGTAAGATTAAGGGGGAGCTCATAAAAACAAATCTGATTATTTGATTAAGAAGCTTACAAAAACATTGTAAACATCATTTGGAGCTTGTTACGACCTTAGTATTTTTATTTTTTGGTTATAAAAAAATCTATGAATTTCAGAAAAATGATATATCTTGTACTTAAAGGAACTCTCTAAACAAATCAGGGCTTAACATCCCTTGAATTTGGTTGGAGACATTTTTATGTACTCCAAGATTAAAGGAATCTCATTTAATTTAGGGCTTAATATCCCTTGATAGATGGGAAATCAATATACATCCATCATAAGCTTAAGGGAATCTCATATCATTTCAAGGCTTAACATCCTTTGCAAATGATTGAGAAACAAATTGTGGATAAATTAGACAAAAATGATATTAAATCCATGTTCCTAATAGGATATCTATTTAAGGGGGAGCATAATATAAAATTAAGGGGGAGAAGAAAAATAAAATATTCAAACTGGATATCTTTTTGAAATGACAAAGGGGGAGAAAGAATATAAAATCTAAAATATAAATGAGTTTCATCTTGATGGCCTGCACTCACTTGCAAAACTAGAATGACTACAAAAGGTAATCTCCAGGTATGAAACTCACATGCTTTATATTTCCTTATTTCATATTTAGGAAATGTTTGTCATCTTCAAAAAGGGGGAGATTGTTGGATAAATTGGACATTATAATAAATCCCTTTGTTTCGATGATGACAAACATTTCATTCTTGTTGATCTAACGTGCTACTTGAGTGTTGCAGGAATAAAGTGGATGACAAAGCTCTAAGGAAACTATACGCTTGAATGATTGTAAAAGTCATACAATGTAATCAATTGTAAACTTGTACAAATATATAATGTACAAGTACTTAGATCTCATGTAAATCAAGCGTTAGATCTTCCTTAGCCAATCACCACACTTAGATAGATCATCCCTTTCAAATAGGATCACATATGCACACTCATACATTTACTTAGTGCCTAAATTGAAAGATTGAAACAGGGTCAATCTCGGTCGACCAAACTCCTCGACCGAGACACTCTCGGTCAACAAACTTCTCGACCGAGAATGACCCAAGTAGCCGTTAGACACAGCTGACAAGGTAGTTGGCAGTTGCAAATGAACGTTGATCCAGAGAGCCTGTCGGTCGACAAAACTTCGACCGAGTAGGTATCTCGGTCGACAATTTGTCGACCGAGATGGACTCTGACAGCAACTGCAGAATTAATTAACTAGCCGTTGCTAAAGCAACTAACTTGTACCTAACGGCTAGTTAAGCACTTAGAACCCCCTAGAAAGTGTCTAGAACGTCCTTAAGCACTTGTAGGCCATTCCTATAAATAGGACATGCCTTAGGACACCTAAAAACACCTAAGCTACACTTGTACTATACTTGAGCTTGAATACACATTGGCAATACTATTTTGAGCAATAGAGCAATTCCTACATTTGCTATTCATTCCCATTGCTCCCATTTCATGTCCTATAGGCTAGAATCTCCTTACCACAGCACTTACACTTCTACACTCATTGGTTAGGAGATCAATACGCTTGATATAGGCAAATCAAGCCTTGTGCTTAAAAGGATAAGTTGTAATTTCTATTTTCCTTCTTGTTCCTTTTATTCTTTGTATTCTCCTTACTACTCCTAGGGTTGGAGGCTGCGGATTGGAGAAGGTTCTTCTCGGAGGAGAAGGTGGACTTCAAGCTACTTCAAGAAGGCTATCGCACGGGAAGCTACTTCAAGAAGGCTATTGCAACGGGAAGCTACTTTAGGAGGAAGGCTGCTTCAAGGTGGTGCAATTACTTCTAGGTGAAGGCTGCTTCAAGGTTGGGCGATTACTTCTAGGTGAAGGCTGCTTGAAGGGTTTAGGGAGAGAATTGTAATTTTATGTAAAGTCCTTGCGAGGTAATAAAATTAAATTCTTTCCAAATCCCGGTTGGGTAAGCAACCGGGTAGTGGACTGACTGCCTTAGTATTTGCTAAGGTAGGAACCACTCTAAATCCTTGTCCCCTTATCCAATATTTTTGTGATTGGTTGTTTGAGTTAAATAATTGTTTAAAATTGTTTAAAACTCTATTCACCCCCCCTCTAGTGTTTTTCACCTAGTTATGGAAACAAAATAGATGACGATAATACATAAGACTAGAATGTGTGTTGACTAATGATAAACTCTCATTAGTCATGATATTTAGATATTAGGTCAAACACAAAGGTACTTGTTAGGGAACAATGTACCAGACAAACCTACCTTGAGAGTGATACATGGAAACCATGGAATGATGGTAAAAAACAACTCTCAAAGTGATAGTGGTGATTTTGGTTCTTAGACCTGAATTCACTACACTGATCATATGTCATTCAATGAACTTTGAGACCATCCAACATGACCTTGAATAAGGGTTGCCATAAATGTGGTGCTTAACTACATTGTGACACATGGGGATTGACTATGAGTGATGTAGATGGGATTTTCCCCTCCTATCAGAGATGATATCCTGGCCACTTGGTAAGTGAAACTGTGAAACACATGGTCATGCTCACATACATCTCATGCAGTCTTACTCTAGTTCAAGGAACATGGATTGAATGTTAAGAGGATGACGATTCCATGTCTCTTGTTCAATCTAGATATCAACGACAAAGGAAATATACAATTACGACAACACTGATCATAGATGTAGGTTGAAGTTGTTCTCCAACTTTTTCAATTACTTGGGTATAGATGATGCATTTCTAGATACCACTCATTGCTTGTGATGTCATAATCTAGTTATGGATACTCACTGCCTACATAATTTAGGACCTATAGGGTCACACACATAGGGTGCACTTGGAATAGGATCTTACTCATGGATAAAATTTAACTTGGTTTCTAAGGTATTTAGGTAATCAACTTAAACAACACTGATTGTCAGTGGGCTGATTGTAGTGTCCAGTTGACTGATTGGGAATGTCAGTCGTCCGATTGGAGTGTCCAGTTCATTTCTAGTTAACTAATTGAAAATTCCAGTCAGCCGACTAGATGACCAGTAGGACTGGGTCATGCATTGATGCTAACGTAATGACCTACTTTAATCATCACATTAAAAGCCAATATTTTATCAAATAGGAAAACAAGCTAGTCGACCAACTGGGTGTCTAGTTGACTGACTGGTGATTTGCAGTAGCTGTCAATCCATGACATATGAACCCTCATATCCTTAGGGTTTGGGGAAAACCTATCCCATCCACTCATATATATAAGGGGGGTGGGTGGTCAAGACTTTAACACTCTTGTATGATAAGACTTCTAATCTCACAATTGTGGTGACATTAGAGATAGAAGTATCTTACTTGTAAAAGGGAGACATAGCCAAAGGGGAAAAAAGTCAATGGTAGCACGTTGACAACACGAAGGGACAACTCCTTCCTGTCAGTTCTAGAAAAATGATGAGGAGTTCCCAGTGGTCCACATAGACTATATAGAGGTGTGGAGGTCATTACCACTATGCTAGGAGGACACCATCAACCACCATTCGTGGCACTACCTAGGAGGCTACCATTGACCGCTCTCCTGGTGTTGCCTGAGAAAGAAGCACAATTCTACAAAGATTTTCACTAGACTAGCTCTAGGACTAGGTATATGCCTTGCACCCTCCTTCCCATTTCATAGTTATTGATGCGATTTGTTGGTTTATGGAGAATATGACAAGTTTTTTTTTGCTGCCATCTCTGTCGCCATATTTCCTATAGTTGGTCATGGACAAGGTGAGTGGCAGTGTGTAGAAAGACTTCAACACCTCAGGAATTCCAGCACCAGATTGATGATCCTTAAGATAACTTATTTCATCAAACAAGACAACCTTCATTGCAACCTTGGAAACAAGGCAACATCAAACAGTTTCAACCATAATAGGTAGAATGCCATTGTCTAACTTGAGAAGAGGAGCCAAAGGGGTAGTAGAAGCCTATGGTTCTATGGAGGCAAGAAAATAATCGACAAGCCAAAGGTTGACCACAGTTGATATTGCATTCAGAAAGTCATCTTTAACAACCGTTGTTGCACCACAGATAGCACCAAGAAGGTATTGTACACAAAGATTGTCACGTGTACAAGATGTCCATTTCCAGAAGTATAAGATTTCCTCTTTAACCATAGAATGAGAAGAAACAAAGGGGGAGCAAGAAATATGTGACACAGGCTACACCATAACAAAGGGGTGTTTTGCTTCAACCTCCAAATGAGTAGCAGGGTTAGAGGGGGTGATGCTACTAGAGGAAAGAACTGGGATGACAACACCATCCCTGATCTTTGTCTTGGCACAAAAAGTTCTAGTTTCAACAGTTTGGACACACTCAAAAGGACATTGGTGGGTCAAGATCTGCGCAAGGAGTTGTTGGATACCATCAAGTCCTGAATTATAGGCATTAAGGATAATAAGTTGTTGGAGAGAGGCATGCTTTCGTACTGAGCATTCTTGAGCAGACTTGGGAGAAAAATGGTAGAGAACATATGTAGGGAGAAGCAAAAGACAAACCCAATCATCAGTAGGGCAAGGACAAGAAGCCACTTGTTGTAGGTTAGCAGACATAGTGTTACTGAATGGAAAATGACAAAGAAGCAGGATGCTCTTTACCGTAGGGACACCCACACAAAAGACATAGACCATAAGATTCACATTGATCTCAAGACGGTTCACAAGAGGTGGTGGAAGTTCAATACATTGACGGGCCATCAAGGTACATGAAATAGGAGCCAGAGAGCCAGGCTTGATGGTGACATGCAAGTCAACAATCATGTCAACTAGATCCTAACTAGGATGTTTGAGTAAAGTGATAGTAGTGTCAGAGTCATTAGAAGTACAGTGGGGGAAAGACTTGGACCAAGGTTGGGTGGCAAAACATAAGCCACACATCCATCATTTGTAGAAAATAGAGTAGAGACTAAGTCTTCCAAAACATCACTGTATTCCAACACCTTATGGATGTCCCCTATGTAAGAGGACAAGGACACAAGTACAACTTAAATGCAATTGATAAAACTACTTGGAGCAAAGGGCTTACTACAACATGTATGAAGACTCTTGAAAGGACATGTAATGTGGGCGCATGTGTTGGTCAGCTTGACAAAAACTACAAAGGAACTTGACAATGTCAAAGATTCCTGATGCTACTGTGATTGTTGCTGATGGTGAAAGGATATAGATGAGGGTGATGCAATAGAGACCAACACTATTAATTGTAATTAGAGGAGGAGAGGAGAAGAAATAAATCATGAATAGATATGGAAGAGTACATAGAAGAGAAGATTAGAGGTCATGTTATAGGAAACCAAGTCAAAGGACATGGAAGAGGAGACCAAAGGATCACGGGAGAGGATACCGATGCCATTAATCATGATTACTTTAATTGAAGGGGAATAAATTGTGCAAGATATATTTTCATTCTTATGTCTAAAACTTGTACTTAACTCTTTCTCTATGTATTGTAATAAATGACTATTTGCATTTTTTATTCCTATACAAGTTCATACTATGGGATTGAAATTCATGATAGTGATAGAATTTTCCTCTTTGTATAGTAGGCATAGACCTGTGCAATGCATGGGCTAGGGAGTATCAAATTATTTTGAAGATAGTAAATGCAGTACCACATCACTTTATTTAGCTAAAAAATATGGGGATAAACTAGAGTTAATAGACAACTGAGTTATGAGTAAGATAGGTAGGAAGGGCAATACATTTGTTGAATCATTTTAACTAATTCTCAAACCATATTAACAAAGACGAAGAAAATCAATAAAAATGAGAAAAATATTAAAGAGGGAATCATCTTACCCACACACGCCCCAAGTAACAACAATTGCTTCCTGACTTTGATAACATCATTGTCTAGACCCTTTCTGGCATCACCACATCGGAGTGACCACACATTCTCTACCTCTTCTAACCTTGGTTCCCCAACGTTCTCAACCCTAAGAACATTAACAAAATAATTAAAGGGAAAATTTTAATCTAAAAAACAAAATACATAAAATACACGCAACCTTTTTCACAATCTTTTATGTATAGTAAGACAAGGGTATATTTCTAATTTAATGAACTAAAGACAAAAGTGCATCCATCCTCTTCCATGACCTATTACAAAACCTTATTCGAATATACATGTATTATCTTGAAAATTGAGAAACTAAAACAAAAAAATTGGATCTAACTTGTTCTACACCTTTTCCTATATAGTATATGATACACATGGATCACTTAGTAATTTAAAAAATAAACTACAAAATTGCATATAATCCCTCCCTGCTATTTTCTATATAGCATAGATTTCATACTCGTCAATAAGATATCTATCTTTTTTGTTGTTGTCAAAAAGATATCTATATTGAGACACACACAAATATATATATATATATATATATATATACATACATATACACACACACACACACACACACACATATATATATATATATATATATATATATGTACATATATTATATATGTATATATATAGTTAGGATGGAATACATTCGAATGTACAAATCACTCGGTACACTCAAGTGGGGTTTGCATATCAAGACTATTTTCTTGCAAAATGTAAACCATTGATTTTTGTTCTCATACTATAATTAGTCTACATACACATGTTGAGCCCATTTTAACGAGTGTAAGTCACTCTTCTGAGGGTAACAAAATAGATGCATGAAACTAATTTAAAATGCATTATTTTTGTGGCCTTTATAACATGACCTATAAATGTCCAAATGGGCTCAAATTTTATATATGATCTATGCACAAGATATTTAAGATGATCAATAGATTAGATTTTAAGAAAAAACATTACATCATGGAAAACTACTTGAGTGTATTATGCACTGGATACACTCGAGTGTATTCTAGCCTGACTCTCTCTCTCTCTTTCTATATATATAGGTATATATATGTATATATATATATATATATATATATATATATATATATATATATATATATCCAAATAAGAAACATGTACCTCGGAATTGGTAAGGAAGCAATGTCACATGAATTTACTAGATTATATGGTGTAAATATTGGATGAATGTAATTTATTTATATATGTGTGTGTGTAAATACATATCCACATTGAAAATCATTGACAATAATCTGATTTGAGGATGGAAAAATGATGAAAACTCAAAAGGTTTTACTTTGATCTAAACACCACATATCCTCCCCTTGGTTTTACATTGGGGTAAGGAATGTATTCTTGTGAGTGATTAAGTGAGAGGAGAAAATCTCTAGTGTTTCATGCCATTTTTCATGAGAAGATCCATTTGGGAAAATATAGATGGGAAGTCCTCTTATAAATGTTATTAGGTGTGTGACCAACTAAAGTGGAATTGATACTTTGGTTAAGGGGATTGGGGAATCTAGACTAGATGGAGCCTCCCATCTTAGGTTTTTATCTCAAGACAACTTCCATGAGTACCCTAGACACATGGCCTAAATTTAGAAATTATAGAGCCTTTAGACATACACGACAACCTCATGGAACATTTAGGTAGCAGTTAGTCTTTATAGACCCTATTAAACTTAAAAAATGTCAAACGAGTCGTCATTGACTATCTCCTACTAGATTTCATCTAACTAGTACTTCCAAGTAAAAGCACAGACAAACAAAAGATTAATTTTTTTAGAAACTTGATACAAACAATACTATTAGAATTCCATTGCCTTTGTGTGTCACATGTCAAAGAACTATACATTACAATATTTATTTGAGATAGAGATAATTATAGATAGATAGATGCTGGACAAAGAGAAAATAGGGGTGCAGGAGGTGAAGATTGAGAGTATACTCAACAAGTTTTCTTAATTTGTATTCTCATGATGATTAAACTATGATACGAGGACACTAGTTTCATTCTCTTCATCATGTGATAATCTTTGTATAGAGATGGAAAATTCTTGTCCATACACCAACATCAAAATTTATTTGAGAGGCACATCAAGAAATATGTGGACTTGATTATTTGACTATGATGTGCTCTAGAGATCCAACTTGGATCCACCATGTTTCCCTTATAGTAATAACTATGAGAGGGATGTGATTTTAACCATGTATGAGGCATGCTTCATTTTTTTTACTAATTACACAATTTTCCTGGGAATGTTACACACTACTGATAGTGATGTTGTAGTTCAATATATATAAGAAAAACATGGGGAAACTTCTCAATGTTTTAGATATGTATTAGTTTTATTTATTATCTATGGGATTAAGAGAGAAATATTTCTCCCCCCTCTCCCATGCCCGTGGCAGAGGCCGAACACCCAGGAGGGTGGTAAATCAAGATGACAATTAGGATTCGAACCTGGGTCCCTTTTTTAGGGGACACCGTGCATGACCACTTGAGCCACTCCTTGTCGGAATTTTATTTATTATCTAGGTAGCACAATGACAACATAATCTTGGTGAACAAAGGTTCAATTATTGGGGAACCAATTTCACGCCACTTTATGACCACTATTATTTCTTCATCCAAAAAGTGGGATAACTAAAAAATCTCTCATATGTATCCTAGGTTCTCTACTATGTGTTTATAATGATTTCATGTGACTAGATGATCTCATGATGTTGATATATTGATCTATATTTAGGTAAGCAAGTCTTAATTTCCAAAAAAACACTTTCATTTATTTCTTAGAATCTCAATATCGATACCAAAGAAAGCCACATGGAATGAGATTAAGTAATCTCAATAAATTCCCTCTTTCCTAAGCATTGCATCTACTGAACTTCTATTTTGTTGTAGACTGGATGAGGGAACAACCATAAACAATAAATGTATATTGGTTGGGTGGGTGCCAAGTAATTGCAATGGCAAAGCAATCTTTTTTAAACTTTATAGGAATGGGCTATGATAGGTTCTATTACACTTCCAATCCCCTTGTATGTCACATGATAATTGGTACCTAGATGCCACCTCTAGTATGATGAATGAGCATGTCACACTCATATCTACCGGAACATAAATGAAAATTGAACTATAATGATATATAAGAAACAACTCCATATGACAAGCATTAAATCCATGGGACACCAGCCCTTGAGGTTTATGAGATTTAGACTCACCCAATAACGTATGGAGGACCTTAATTCTAACCACATCTTTCTAGTGGAGAAGAATTTGCAAGTGATATATCTCCTCTATTGTAGTTGTTCTACTAAGACTGTTGTTTCTATTAATATGGTGACCTTTGTTTCATACCTTGATCTTTCTGTAAATAGTTATACCTATGGTTTGAAGATATACACATAAAAAACATGCTTGGAAACTCCCTCCCCACACATGGACCCTATTGTGACTGACTACATTCCCCTATCAAGTGATACCTATGTATATCTATCACTATAATCAATTGAAAAAAAGTTTACAAAAATCTAAACCATTTCAAGAAACCCCCTACATTGTGAGCAGATCCATCCTATAACCATATACCTCACAACTAACCAACCAAAACTCACCACAAGAAGGGAAAACAAAACCAAATTGAATCATTCTAATTGAGACATAAATTCCTAAATCATGACAAACTTGTAGTTTTGATACACTACAGTGAATATAGAGGGAACAAAACTAGAAATTTTGCACAAAAAAAAGAAAAACCGCAATCAACATATAAAATATACAACTGAAATGTTACATACCTTTATTACTATACTCAAACAAATTATCTACATGTTAGGTTGGAGGTTGTATGGATCAAGAAGTTCATTTAAGAGCTTGGGGTTGTTCCAAGCATCAACGACACAATCGAGCTATATTGTGACAACAATGAAGCTATTGCACAAGCTAAGGAACCCAGATCGCATCAGCGCTCAAAGCATATACAAAGGTGATATCATCTCATACGAGAGATCATACAACAAGGAGATGTAAAGGTTTGCATAGTACCAACTGAGATGAACATTGTTGATCCCTTGACAAAGGCACTTTTGTAGCAAAAGCATCATGGTCATGTTAGGTCACCATAAAAAGATTCATGGGTGATTGGCTGTAAGTGCAAGTGGGAATCTGTTGGTATGTATGCCCACAAAGCCGGTCATATGATGATTGTAATGGCATAATTTGTGAATGATTTGATTATTAATAAAGGCAAGCTTCTAATTTATTCTATTTATTCAATTTTGAGATAATGAAATGCCATAATAAATGTCTAGAGAATGATATTACTCAATGACGTATATCTTCAAGTTGAGGACCTGAAGAATGAGATCATATGAATGTTAAGAGTATATGCATTCTTGTTATGTCCCTGATCAGTTGCTATTATGGAAGGTAAATAGACAATAATAACACATAAGATCAGAGTGTGAGTTGGTTGATGACATAATCTCTTTAGTCATGATATGGCGATATCAAACCAAGCACACATATACATGTTAGAGAACAGTGTATCAGACAGACCCACCATAAGAGTGATACATGGAAACCTTAACTAGGTAAGTAAGAACTACGTCTTATAGTGATGGTGCTGTTTTTGGTTCTTAGGCCTAAAATCACTACACTCATCACATGTTGTTCGATACACTCTGACATCATCAATCGCAATCCTAAAACATGGGTTGTTATAAAGGTGATGATTGGGTGACCATGACACATGGAGGTTGACTGTGAGTGATAGAGATATGATTTGTCCCTCTTATGGGCGTATGATATCCAAGGCCACTTGAGTTATCAAGACTGAGAAATACATGGCCATGTATGTGTGAGTCAATATATGATATTGAGCTACACATATATCATACAAACATAGATTGAATGTTGAAGAGGATGATAGATCCGTGCCTCAAGTTCAATCTGGATATTGGTGACAAAGAAATTATACAAACATTGTAACCTTGTACACAGATTGTAGGTTGAATTTGTTCTCCAACTTTCCATTTACTTGGGTAGAAATGATGTGTGACTAGGCACCACTCATTGCTTGTGATGTCATAAGTTGTTATTGACATTCACTGCCAATGTAATATGGGACCTATAGGGTCACACACATAGGAACTCATATAGAAGAGGAGTTTGATCTTGAATGATGATTGGATTAATTACTAAAGTATTTAGGTATTCAATTCACACAACAAATTAGCTGACTAGACTGCCAAACAATAAATTCAAGTGTTGAGACTGTCATTTGGAGTGACAGGAAGATCAGAACTTAATTGGCTGAGTTTTGCCTAAACTGGGAAGCGAGATGACCGTTTCGCTTATGTGAGACGACTGTCTTGTAGTCGAGACGACTGTTTCACTTTTGTGAGATGATTGCCTCGTGGTCGTGAGATGAACATCTCACGAGAGCAAGAGGAGCAGTTCATGGGGAAATTCGATTACATCAAGTATTAGTGATGATGTCGTGTTGAGCATTAATTGGATTTGAATTGGCAATTCATGTGCGATTGGGAAACATCGCGAAATGACTGTTTCGCTTAGTGAAATGACCGTCTTGCGTGCAAGATGACTGTCTCGGTCATGAGATGACCGTTTTGACTGTTGTAGGCTGTGAAGTTTCCAGAATTGTTGTGAAAATTCAAGATCTTCTGGTCCCTTCCACTCCCTCACAATCTGGGAACCATGGCCCAAACCCCACCTATAAATATAGGGGTACTAGGGGCTTCCCAGAGCACAACATAGACAATTGAGAATTAGTTTCTCTGAAAATTGTTGTCCTCTCTAGTTATGGTAACCGAGAGAGCTCAAGCAAGTCCTACCTGACTAGGGAGGGATAGAAAGGGAGAGAAACAACTGAGGATCATTATTGTGGGAGAGCAGGTTGGTGACTAGTACACCAATAGGAGGACAACTCCTTCCTATTTGTTCTAGCAGGACGATAGAAGTTCTAGTTGGCCCATGTGGACTTCTCTAGAGGTGAGGTGGCCTTTGCCCATTTCTAAGGAGGATGATGTCAGCCAACAGTCTATGATGAGAGGGGTTGTTGTAGATGATGATGTTCAAGTCTGTTGTCCATGGTGGAGTAGTCATACAAGTCCCAGTGCAACCAAGAGCTACACAGACACCGTGCAAGATACAAGACACATCTACATCGATGAGGATTGTCGCTGGACTTGCTCAAGGGCCAGGTATATCTTTTTGAAGCCATATTTTCCGTTACATAGTTATTGACATGATCCATTGGTTAATGGAAAATATGTCAGTAAAATTTTTGTTTCTACTACTAATCTGATGTTGTATTTCCCTACACAAGGTTTTCTTTTTAGACCTTCCCAAGGTTGTGGGTGATCCAAAATATTTTGCATGCCTATCCACCTCAATCACATTCAACAATGTCTTAATATTCTCCCTCTAAGAATAGTAGACTCCCTTATTGAAAGCTACTTCTGTCATGGACAAATTTGTCTTTTATCTTGATGCTTGTTCATGTTGGATGATGATCTCAACTACCTTCAACCATTCATATCTCCTGGCTCTAGAAAAAATTATGCTACCATCTGCAAAGAACAAGTGAGAAGTGCTTGGAGCATGTCTACTAGCTCTAATACCATGTAAGAGGTTATTTTTCACTGCTAAATTAACGGCATAGAAAATGCTTCATCATAAAGAATGAAAAGATAGGGTGAGAGAGGGTCTCCCTAATGTAGGCCTCGGGTCGGTTTGATAATCCTAATCTTATCTCCATTCCCAACAAAAGCATGGCTCACTATTGAGGTGCATTGATGAATCTTGCTACTCCATTTTCCCCAAACCCCAACTTCTCCTAGACATGATTTATGAACTCCCACTCGACTCTATCGTATGCCTTTGACATATACAATTTTAGCGTCATGTGACCCTTTTTCCTCCCTTTATCCCTCTTCATCGTATGGAACATTTCATAAGCAATGAGTGCATTATCTGTAAACAATCTCCCCAGAATAAAAACACTTTGATTTTCAGTTACAATAGAATTCATGAGAGGCTTCGGTCTATTAGCCACAACTTTGAAAGCAATCTTGTACAACACATTGCACAGGCTAATATGCGTGAATTTAGTAAGATCCATTGGTTTTTGTGTCTTAGGAATCTTGACCACCAATGTATTGTTTATATCTTCAATATCATTATGGTCTTTCCACCATCCTTCAATGTAATTTCCATGTCCTTACCCACCATATACCAGATTTTTTTGGTAAAACATTGATTTCATGTCGTTTGGTCCCGATGCCTTGTTGGGATGCATTGACTGGACAACCTTAAGAATTTCTTCATCTGTTATGTCTGCCTCCAACTTTTCCTTATCAACGCCTGTGAGCCTGGATTCAAGGCCTATTGTTTCCTCCTCCATACCAATGGGACTGCAAGTGTAAAATAGATCCTCAAAGAAACTAATGACAATGTTTTTGATATCCTCTTCATCTTCCTTGTACTCTCCCTTGATGTCCTTTAGGCCTGCAAATTTGTTCATTTTCCTCCTTGCCTAAGCTTTTTGGTGGAAGTACGATGTGTTTTTATCACCCTCCTTCATCTCATTAACATGAGCCCTGACGCACCAGTAGGCTTCATTTTTTCCTATGCCAATATTGCAGTTCTTTAGCAACATCTGAGCATTTGTGTAGGGTCACTCCATCTGGTGGCAATTTCTGATATCGACTTAGAGCCTCTTCTGCCTCGTTGATCTTTTTTATATCCCCAAAATTTTCTTTGGTCCAATCTTTTAGTCTAGCTCCGCCCACCTTGATATTTTCTGGAACACTAAGACCTTGGATTTCTTCCTAGTTGTTCTTGGTAGTCTCTGCACACTTTGGTTCATTGACCCACATTATCTCAAACATAAACAATTTACCCCTCCCCCTTTTCCTTTTGTCCCTCTTGTTAGGTGAGATGATGATGCGTGCGTGGTCAAATTCATACCTTGGCATGTGAATCACCTTACTATAAGTGAACATGTTGTTCCAATCTCCATTCATCAAAGCTCTATCTAGTCTCTCTTTGAGTAGAGTCACTAAAAGCCTAGATCCACCACATGAAAGTAGCACCTGCAAAGCCTAGATCCACCAGTTCACAATCATTAATTACATCTCTAAAGTTTTGTAAATGTTTTTCTAGTTTGATGGCCCCCCTTTCTTTTCAGCATGTGATGTAATTTCATTGAAGTCCCCAAAAAAGATCATTGGAAGATCAGATTTTGCTACTAGCTTCCTCATCAAGTCCCACATCTTTACTTTCTATGGTTGGTCAGCCAGTCGTAGATACCGACCACTCTCCATTATATGTTTCCTTTAGTAATGTGACAGTCTACATGATGTTGCGAGTAAGAAACAACCTTCACCTCTATGTCCCTCCTCCAGAAGCCAATCCCACCTACTCTCCCTATGCAAGATATACATATTCCATCAGTGAAACCACAATTTCTCTTAGTTTCCTCGAGTTTTTTTTTCTGACATCGTGGTCTCCATTAAAAAGACCATGTTTGGGCTTTCTCTCCAACACCATGACCGGAGCGCTTGGATTGTGTCAGGGTGGCCCATACCCTGATAATTCTAACTGAGGATTTTTATTGCTATTCACAGGGTTGGCCTTCCCCAACCTCTGCTACTCAGGTGTGCACCACTCCTTTAGGTTGTGATCTTATATCCCCTTTCTTCCTTTTTTTGTTTCTAATCTCCTCCAGTGATGCATCTTTGTCAATTTCCATATCTCTGATTTTAGAACTCCTTTTCCATTTTCTAGTGACGGACTCCCACTCTACTTCTTCTTCTTTACCCCCAGACAGTCAACTCTACTCATATTATATACTCATATTGGATGCTTCTTTTTTTCTTTCTTCTGTCCTCCCTTCTTCCTCTGACCTTGCAAGTTGCCTTGTTCCTTCTTTTTTCTTGCTCTGGTCACCATCGACACTCTCACCTTTATTCCCACTCATGTTTCTTCCCCATTGTTGTCACTACTCCTTCCTCCCAAGTCTGAGAATTGTGTTAGGAACTCATCCTCATAGTCTTCCTTTCCCTCCTTGGATGTTGTTTCAAATATTCCTATTTCCTTGAATATATGTAGCAACTCGTGCGTTGAGTATTATAGACCATGGTGTTTTGTTGGTTGACAAATGTTGTGTTGGGTTGTCGCTTCATCATCACTTTCCATACCATCTGACATCATGTGATCTTGTCCACCTTTTAGAGTTTTTCCCCTCTTGATGACCTAATGTTGATCAGCCAAACCTGGATCGATTCCCCCTTGCGAAGCTATGGTCTTCTCTTTCTCACTCTCCTTCTTCTCCTGGTGTAGTGGATCCTCTTTCCAGTTACTGCCTCATCCCTCACCACCTCCCTCACTTCTTGGCTCCTAGAAAACCGTTGTGGTAGACAGTTCCTGTGACACCCCGCCATCACACAGACAACAGGATGACACGCGAAAACCTGCGGAACCATATATATATGACTGAAAACATGGGTTAATTAAAACCAATTGCGGAAAGCATACATACAGAACATTTGCAACCATGCCCTGCAAGAAGATCATGTCATATATAGATATATTCAAGATCACCTTCCTGATATGTTCACCACTTAAAGTCACCCGGTGTCGCAACAACACATACTATTCATCACCTGTTTATACATACAAAATGGCCACGTACGGCCAGCAACAGGGTATACAAAAATTACAGCAGCTAAACATCAAGAAACGTCGTCAAAACACTTCCAAGGACCTGAGAGTATAGGGATGACTTCTAAGACTCTACTACAAAACCACCAAAACAATAACATGTCCATCTCTTACCTTCTACTGTTCTTCTTGCTGCTCGGCTGCAACCTCATGACCACCACCGCGTCTAGAGTGATCACCTAAAAAGGGTGTAAACCATCGGGGTGAGACACACAGTCCCAGCGAGAAACATAACTCCCCGCCACAACTATAAAACTTCAAAGGTTAAAGCAGATAATAGCAAATAATTGATAAAGCGTATAACAAGAGCAGCATACTGAGCAAAGCTATTATTGTTACCATCAAGCTCACCAAGATATCCGGGAGGCATATAACCAAGTATTTCTTTATGGAACATGATTGATAAGATAAGCTTTATAAGAACTTATCACAAGATATAAGGATCATACACATATCTGCAAGGTGTAACTAGATCAGCTATATAAGCAAGGCCTCAATCAATGTTCTGTGTTTTGCTCTAAGCAAGATATACTTATTCGACTGGATTATGTTTTACTATGCCCTGAGGAAGTGAGACTTCCCTCCTCAAATACAACCATTGGTTGCGAAGCCCAATATGATGCCATACAAGGTCTAAGGAGATCCAGACTCCATGACCTCACCTTCTCGTGGTCAGTACACGCACCATCAAGCAAGACCACAATCTTATGCTTATAGGGCCTCAGCCTCTGGGTCAGCTCCGCAAGCTACCCATCTCTCTAGCTCACCTCATCATAGGTGCTAGTACATACATCTGAGCCATGAACACATCATGCTCATCATCACATATCCTGAGCCATGGGTATGTTCACCATGCTCCATATATCCTGAGTCTGCAACCACAGTTGCACTCAACCCTCCTATTTTAGGCTAGGGGAAACCTCACATATTCAACAATATGCGCTCCAGGTAATCCCACAGGATAATCCTATTTCACCATCACCAAATACTAGTGGTAATGGATCTATGGCCAGGGAAAACTCCATGATATGTTCATCTATAATTGATTAGTATATTTTAAGCCAATTGTTGAGGCAAAACAAAGTGTAACATAGCCTTATAGCATTACATCATTATTTCCATCACATACTATCATGTGACCTTAATCCCTCATGATATCAACCACTGCCTCTCAAGGCATCATAATCATGCATCAGCATCTTGGGAACGCATCCCTTATCTCATCATTAGAGGATAACACCTCAACTAGGCACTCAACCTTATATCAACTTGTTATATTTATTAACAAGGATTATCATCATATTGTGCTAGTCGAAGCACATATATCTCATAGCTCTTACCAGGCTATGAATCCACATGAAATACATGCATGGTTAGTATACACATTCGTAGAGATTACTGAAGCCATCATGGATTAACAGAATGATCATGCTATCAAGTATAAAGAAGCATCCATGAGTATATCACACAAGCTTTATCATTCATAGTATTATTATTAATCATGGGCATATATTATGCCTTATACTTGTGACCATATGCATGTGTCACACCATCATGTGTAGCAACATCATATCTTCCCAAACATACCTGGTTCACCACCTATCATCTTATCTCATCATCATAGTTGCAGGATTCAAGGTGATTACATTGTATCACTTGCGTTATCATTATTAATATGGAACTATCAACTATATACATTCTGGGTTATCAGAACCTTCATCAAAACTCCTACAACCCTCACTATAAAGCATGGAAAGTAGTGCCAACCCTCACCAAAGGGTGTACCAGCTAGGGTTCCAAACCCTAAAGCAACTCACCACCATATCAGCCAAACACTGCACATCCTCTAACATGCACCAAGGATTCCATTAGCAATCATGGTGTCGGGCAGCCATCACCAAGGTATGATGTGCAACACTACCATGGCTATCGACCAAGGGTCTATCGTGCACCAAGCTAGGGTTAAGGTTAGGTTTCACGATCGGCTAACCTTCAAAACATAAACCATATCGACCAAAGGGGTGTTGCCCCAAGCAACTCTATCGTGCGACCATATCAACATCATACGGGGGTTAACCCTATCGACCAGGGTACCCATGAAGACCAAGAATGGTGTCATGCATGGCCAACATCATAACGGCCAACATCCTAGGGTTAGCATGTCAGTCATGAAGCCATATCGTCCAACACTTCACATAAGTCAAAGCTCAACTAAGACATGGTGGTATTGGCCAAAGCCATCCTGGGAACCATACCATATCGCCCAAGCTCATCGGCCAAGGCTATACTGGGCACCAAGCTATCTATCGGCCAAGACCATCTCAAAACAAGGGGGTGCATCAGGTATCCTCTATATATGGTGTATCATCCATCATATTCACCTCACAAGTGGGCAAAAGACATCACACACCATCATATAAAGTTCCATCATGAAAAAATCATAATAAAGAGACCAAGAGAATGTTCAAATATGATCACAAGATCAGTACCAAATAAAGTAGTTCACATGAACCATAATTTTCAAAAGAAAGAATATTGTGTAGGCTATTGTCCATAGGACCAAGAGAAAGAAGAAATATAGGTGAATTGCTGAAAAGGAATAATAGGGGATGCAAACATACCTCACTTCAGAGTCTATACAAGTCCAAGTTAGATCTAGATCCAAGTCTAGGTCTCCAAAGCACCTATTAATCATGTATGTGAAATTAGGGTCACATTTACATGAATTTCACAAACAATAAAAACCACCTTTTTCCTTAAATGTGAATTAGACTTATCAAAACCATGCCATGTTTTAGATTATCTTTTTATGAGTTCAAAACATATTTTATTATATTTTTTGACCTATATATTAGTTATAAATTTTACAAGTTATTACCTATTTAGGAAAATCCATTAAAATCTCATATTTGTAAAATTTAATTTTGGCAAAAAAAATTGTACCATTAGAAAGCTCATATTTTTCTAATATCAGAACATATTTTATTATTATTATTCTGAGCTATAAATAATTTAGTTACGAATTTGTGAAAATCAGCCAATCTGGAAATTACCAATTTTTTTGTCAAAAAAATCCACTTGGTGGTCAAACTAGATGAGTTGGGCCAATCATGCTCGGCCAACTCAGCACTCGCTCAACACAAAGCTCAGTGTGTAAAAGAGGAATACCAGAGGGTAAAAGGATAGAAATACCCCTTAAGGAAAATAAAGAACTAATGGGAAAATAGGGGGCAAACATGTAATACACTCATCAATTATCTTCAAAATTCTCACGATAGATTAGCAAAAACCCAAATTGCTTTAGATGATCCTTGGCAATGAACAAAAACCTACGAGTCGACTTTGAATCTTGCTACAAGGATGCTCAACTTCTTCCTCATCATCTGGCAGTCTCAGAGACCCAAATTTGGGTCCAGAGATGCTCAGGTGACAGGAGAAATCCTCCACCATTACTGGTTAAAGGGAAAGAAGATAAGAAACACATCCCGAACAAAAACTAGTGTGCAAAGATCCCCTAGAATGCCTTAAAGTGACCGAACAGTGTCAATAGACTTATCAGTTGTAGAAGAGCATCAACCATCAACAAGATTGAACCTCGTGGTCAGAATAACAAAAAGGAAACCAGAAAATGGGAAAAATTGTCTTACGTAGCATGAGGAACAATTGAGGAGCAAAACACCCTTGAGACAACATAGGCAACTTCTTTGAACCATCATCCGACATTTGTTGAGACCGGGAGCCCCATTTTGGCTCCAGTTCCTTGACATGAGTAGTCAGAGTAGGGAATCTATATGTGAAGTCCATAGAGGCCAAACCAGTGAGGGTAAACTAGGATAGGGACCGTTGGGAGGTGATCTGATGACCAAAGGAGGCATGGACATGAAAAGAAGAGGAAGAACATGGGAAAAACAGAACATCGTAGCAGCGCTGGTGGTTTGGGGATTTTGGGGTATAAATAACCTAACAATTAGGATTAGTGGGTGCACGAAAGCAAAGGGAAGGTGTATGGTAAGGAAGCAGAGAAAAAAGAGGAAGGAAGAGGTTGAGAAAGAAGAGAAAGAATCGGAGAGGAAACCTGTATTGTGTGTATGGTTTCCCAATAAGGCGAGAGGTGAGGGATGAATCCGGTCCATGTGGCCCAAATGCCAAGCTACATGACTGGAAGAATTAAACCAGAATTAAACCACGTCACACCCAAATCAGGGAAAATAATCGAATAAACCAAAGTTCGAGTTGCACTAAGAATATGGTTTAGGTATTTTCTTCTATAGTTAAATTGAGATAGCAGACATTATGCATTTAAGATGAAACTTTGCACCTAGACTAAAAAAAGCATGTGGAATCTGATTTTAGCATTAGATTTCACAATTGGAAACTTTTGATGCATTAATTAATCAAATCTCAGTTTCTCTTTCCTCATGCATTGATAACATTAGGATTATCCAAATTTAGTGAAACTTCATCCATAAGTAAACTTTAGTGTGTTGACTATGAATTTTCCATCAATTTTACATGTTGAAGTTGTTTGTACATTTATATAATATTTTGAAGGTTCTACACACTTTCTCTCTCCCAATTTCACATTTTAAATCAAATATTCTCCAAATTGAATGGAAATTCACCAAAAGACATATTTTAATATGTAGATTAGGAATCTAAGATTATTTTACACTTTTGGAGTCACTAAGTATTTTAATTCATATTTTGAAGGTAAAACACCTTTTCTTTTCTAAATAAAATAGATGTGATTATTATTATCCTAAATTTGTGAAACTTGGACTCCAAGCCAAAACACATCCACAGAAAATGAACCTGAGGTTATTTCTAGCCAATTTGTCTTCCTTTTATCAGTATTACATAATTGATATTTTTGGTTCATTTTTTTTTGCAAAATACTAGTCTAGACTAGTTACAAGCTGCACTGCGTTACATTAGGTGAAGAAACCTGAAAAGGAAAGGCTAAAACCTCATCTTCAAGATCAGCCTGGAGTTGGAGAGGGCACGAGGGCCACACTCCTAAGCTAGATGGTTGCTTAAGACATTGTTTTGCTAGCCAGTCTGCAAGTTTATTCTGGTTTCGATTAATGTAGTATACCAGAGGGATACCTATGCCCTATCGGCCATTGTAGAAATTTTGGTAATAGATCTATAGGCCTTGTGGGAGGAAGAGGAAGAGGAAGAGGAAGAGGAAGAGGAAGAGGAAGAGGAAGAGGAAGAGGAAGAGGAAGAGGAAGAGGAAGAGGAAGAGGAAGAGGAAGAGGAAGAGGAAGAGGAAGAGGAAGAGGAAGAGGAAGAGGAAGAGAAGTATTTGTGGTTGGGTGTGAGATGAATAGAGAAGGAATGAGAGGATGTGGGTATCAATTGAGATCTTTGCGTGCATGGTGACTACCAACCACACAATGATAGTGGTCAACTAGCAGAGGAAACAATGTTGGTTCTTTGGTGTCCATCCATGCCATCGGGACACAGCCCTGGGGTGTTTGGGAGGGTCATTACCAACTATTGGTGGCTACTGCATGTGGTGGTGCAAGGGAAGAAGCATGATGAAGAAGATGGTAAAAGTTATCAATGATAGAATTATGATGGGTAAGCAACAAGTGATTGTGGTTGTCAAGGATACGTGGACCTATAGCACCATGTTTTGACATGGAGTCTAGAGATCATTGTCGAGGTGGGTAAATTGAGTGAATCCACTGTAGGTGGTGGTTTCTTAGGTGGTATTCGGTCATTGGTGATCATCACAGTGGGTGGTGCTACTACACCCTACCACTACAATGATTGTACTCTAAGAGAGAGAGGGTTCATGGGCAAATAGGGTTAGGATGGATCGAGGACGTAGGGAAGAGGAATAAATAGGAAAAGAGGAAGGGAAGAAGGAAGATAAAAATCTTTGAGGAGGATCAGTGGTGTTGGCTTTTGTAGCTTGCAGGCACTGGGTCAACGCAAGAGTGTGCATACAGGGAGAAGGAAAAAAAATGGAGGAAGAGAAGAAACATCATGTTAACAGGGTTCGAAAAAAAAAATAAACATGGGGGAGAAGGTGTTACATGCTCCCATTAAACAAACTATGATGATTTAACCCAGTTAAATGATAATGTCAAATAAAATCTGAGATGGTTGTATCCTCTCTTTTCCTTGTCTCATACTCACACTTAAATGGGGTTCCTATAACCCGCTTAATCTACCTCACACCTATACATAGGAGGCTATGTACTCTCTATTCTACTTACTGAAAGAAACTTATTCTACATGGTATTAGATGCATAACCCTAACCCTTCCCTTTCCTCTCCTCTCCCTGCCACACCCTTCCTCTCCCTTACCACCCACCACCACTGCAGCCCACCACCACCACCACCATACCACACCCTCACCCTCTCTTCCACCCTCTATTCTCTGAGTGAAATCTAGCGGTCAGCTCACCCACCCATAGTGGAAGCCAACATGCCCATCCACACCACCGACCCACATATATCGGCCAACAATCGCTCACATCATCCCGCCTCCACCAGTGGTCGACATCCACAAGCAGCCATGGCTACCCGACGTCCCTAGGTGTAGCTAGCCCCATCCAACCACTGCCACTCCAGACCACCACCACACACTATCCCTATTCATAGAAGGAAGACTCCTATCTTTTCTTCTTCTCTTCTTATGCATGTTGAGCAAGTTCTACATACGTATACAAGAGAGGAATCAAAAGACCCTATACTGATCAATAAAGTACCAAAATAAACAAGGGACAAAGTATTACCTTTTTATTCCTCTCCATGTGGTTCCCCTAATCCACATGGCTGAGTGCTTTTCTTAAAAATTGGGGATTTTATATTCATCCATCCTACCGTGGCATAATCTCATAGCAATTTTTGTTTTGCTACTGAGATCCATTTCAGTAGGGCCACTCCTCTTTCTACTGAGTTTCCTTCCAGTAGTACTGTTTTCTTCCTACCTAGTTCCATTCCTATAGTGCTACTCCTCTTTTTATCAAGTTTCTATTCTGATAATATTTATATTCTATTCATTGTATAATGCTACATTCTAGTACCATAGTATGCCTGTTCTATTCTTTATATCATTTTATATTCTTGTACCTTTACTCTCTATTTTATCGTGCTTCTTATTTTGGTAGTATTATTACCATAGCATGAGTGACTTCGCCAAGCCACTGCATACCATTATCTATAATGATATGCCTCATATTACTGTCGTCAAACTCAATCATGAAAACTTTATGATATCAATGGATGTTGTTTAGAGGTTTCTAGAGTTATAAGGTAAACTCAAATTTATCACTGAGGATTCCCCTGTCGTGTCTGATACCACTTGGACTACAAAAAAAACCAGGTTATCTCTTGGATCTGAGTTGCATGAATCCTGATGTTGTAGTCAAGTACATGTGGCATAAGTGTACAAAGACAATGTGGGATGAAATGAAGCAATTTTTCACTCAGGAGGAAGCTTGCACATGTACAACGCCATGGACAAGATCTTCTGTGAGCAATAAGGGGATTGCCTATTATCAGATTACTACGATGCAAGGAAGTCTCTATCGAACTAGCTGAACATATTCTCTCTGATATGTTGTGGTTACAAAAGAGAGGAAACTCTCCTTACTAGGTGCTTCCTCAGTGGGCTTCATTCTCATTTTTTTTTTATTTGACAACTCCTTCTGGTTGGTGCAACTCTTCCATCTATGGACAATGTATATGAACATATGGTCTAGTTTGAGATGCTTGCTCCTCATATCTCTCCCACCATTGCATCTGGAATTTTATTGGCAATGGCTGCAGCGACCAAAGGCTATGGTTGTAGATGAGGTCAATGCTCAAAGTGCACTTATTGCAGCAAGCTGGACCACACTAAAGACGTCTTCTGCTTGAAGCATGGCTATCCAACACACTATGGGAGAGGGAATGGCAAGGGTTATGCCTATGTCGCCCCAATCACCTGCCTATGTCAGTCAAGCATCTTCCTCACTAACTGGTCATGAATATCCTCCATCACATGTATCTTCTCAAACTTCTCTCATGTCTTATTATCAAAAATAGAGTACAAACTCCTTCTCTAAGCTGCAAAATATTATGGGGGTTCTCCCCTCCAGAATAGCATGATCACATCTGCCTCCTTTGATTGACAAGTTGGGCATTTACCAACTGTTGGTTCTTTTGCCCACCTAGCCAACGCTCCTCAAGGTAATTTTGGGGCATCCATGCTTGTCGCCAGTTCTAACTGAATTTTGGATTTGGGTGTGTCACAATATATGATCGATATGTCCTATCTTTTAACTACATTTGATTTGTTTATCCCTCACTCTTCTATCACTGTGGCGTATGGGTTGGTTAAATGAGTAAGTCAATGTGACACTATTCCTATCTATTGTAAAATCAAGTTGTCTACTATCCACTTTGTTTTAAACTTTTGATAGAATCTAATGTTTGTAGAAATTTGTTGATTCCTGCTGATGCTTTTAACTTTTGGTCCTTTTGGTTTTATTTTACAAGAATGGAGGAATTTGATGATGATTGGGTAGGGAGTATGTTATGATGACCTCTACTACTTCTCTGCCCCACCTTCCAACCCACCATGCACCATTCTTGCCTGCAAGCCACTTCAGCTACATCTATGTCATGACCATATACCTTTGGACAAGCTTAAACTATTATACAATCCTTTATCTTCCTACTCTTATATTTTTTGTAAGACTGTTAGATAGGAAAACACCATTGTGTGTCCTTCCTAGATTGTAACTATAAATAATCATCCCATATGTTTGTGTTGGTCCATATTGATGTTTTTGGTCCATTCATGACTATTATCTATAATGGCTATAGATATTTTCAGACATTTTGTATGATTTTTTTATGCTGGCATGTCTTTATTTAGTTTGAACTTGTGATGAAGTTTTTACACTAATTCACAAGTTTCACAATTTGGTTTTGATTTAATTATCAACTTTTATTAAGATTCTTTGATCTGATAATGTCCTTGAGTATACCCAAAAGGTTGTTTGCCTCTTTTTTCCATGATGTAGAAATGATTCATCACCAATCATGCACATATTCTTCACAACAAAACAAAATCACTTAGTGTATTTTAAAATTGCCATCTACTCTACATTACATGCTCTCTTCTCACTCATGCCAACTTGCTAAAGAATTTGTGGTCTAATGCCAGTCCTCAGTTCTTGCCTTATGATCAACTGCCAACTTTCCTCTATTCTTAGGAAGAGTACTCATTTTTCCATTGTTTACCCTCAATCCACACCATTTTCACTACATGCCTCGAGTCTTTGGTTGCGTCACCTTCATTTATGATTTTGATCCCAAGACTGACAAGCTCCCCCCCTTGAGCTACTTGAACAATGTTTCTTGGTTATCCTTTTTCTCAAAAAGGGTTCAAGTGTCTTGACCCTAGCTCTAGCATAATATATATCTCCATGGATTCATGAGGATGACACATTATTTTCACCATCATCACCCCCACAAATCATATTGATACTATGGTTTGGATGCCTGATCCATTCATCCCATCAACACCACCTCCACCACCAAAATCAACCCCAAATTGGGACATGGAAAATGACTCACCAGCTACAAATGCAACCTCATTTTCATCTCCGGACCAATCCAATCTATCAGTGGCACTATGAAAAAATATACTCTCCTCCACTATCAAGCATACCAATTATCACCCTTGTTGTTTAGCATGTCTTTCTTCTTCTGCCTCATCCTTTGTTACAACCCTAGACACAACATATGTTCCTAATTATCAAGCACATGCTTTGCATCATCCTAGATAGAAAGCTAACATAATGGAAGAAATGAAGTCTCTCCATGACAACAAGACATGGGATCTTGTGACACCACCTACATGCAAAAATATTGTGGGTTAGTGATGGGTTTTGTTTGTCAAATACAAGTTGGACTCTATTGAACGACTCAAGGCATGCCTGGTTATGAAATAATTCACCCAAACTTTTGGCATGGATTACTTTGAGACATTCTATATAGTGAGAAGGATTGCCTCTGTTTGTATCCTTATCTCCCTTGCATCTCACCTTGACTGGCCTCTATCAGGTTGACATCAAAAATGCCTTTCTTCATGGATATCTCATGGAGGAAGTCTGTATGCATCAATCACCTGGTTGTGTTGTTGAGGGGGTATCTTCACATAAAGTAAGACTAAGACGTCTCCAATGATCTCTCTATGGTCTCAAGTAGTCTCCATGAGCCTCGTTCAACAAGTTAAGTGTTGTCCTTACACAACTTAACTTTCATAGATTATCCACCGACCACTCCTTATTCTTCACCAAGTCCTATAAAGGCTACATTCTTATTGCTGTCTATGTTGATGACATCATCATCATTGATGATGATATAATGGGGATATCTCAGTTGAAGTCATCCCTGCGGGCACATTTCCACACAAAGGATTTGGGAACCCTATAATACCTCCTCGAGTTCAAAGTCCTTTCTCAGCCTTGGGAATCATCTTGTCACATTGACACTATGTATTGGACCTCCCTCAAGATACCAACATGACAGAAGTTAAACCGAACTCAACTCTAATGGGCTATCATTTGATTCCTATGCATGAAGGAGAACTCCTTTCTAATCTAGAGAAGTATCCTCGTATAGTCAAGAAGCTGTTTTACTTGACTATAACTCGACCATATATTACATATGATGTTTGGGTAAGTGCACCACTCCAGGCCCACTGACCCAACGTTCAACACATTCTTTACTACCTCAAAAGTGCTTTAGGATGAGGATTTATACAATTGTCCTAAGTCCAAGATAATCTCTATATCTAGATATGAACATGCAAATTAGGTAGGTGATTCTAAAGATCGTTGGTCCAATTTCGTCTATTGTGTCATGTTTGGAACTCACCCAGTTTCCTAGAGGAGTAAAAAATAGGTTGTGGTAGCTTGCTCCAACATCGAGGCAGAATATCAGGCAATGGCTCATGCATGTTGTGATCCACAATGGGTCAAGTCCATTTTAAAATAAGTTTGGGATTGTAAGGAGGCGGGATCAACCCCTTACTAAAGATTTTAAGAATAAAACATCCATTCCAAATGCACTCAAAGGTATGCTGGAATATGCGTCACATTTTCAAATTTCAATAAATGGTATTCAAAACAACCAAAGTATAGCAGCGGAATAAAAATGTCGACTATATTCAATTTATCACAAGGTTATTACAAAAGTACATCATAATATCCCCTAAGGGTTTACATGTATGTTACAACATAAGAATCTAAGTAGAGGGAAATCTAAACCATAACAACTTTGTCTCCAAGCTTTAACTCCTTAAGCTAGTCCAAAACTTCATGCCTTATCATCCAAGTCCTTCACCTAGGGTTGGAAGCATACCCCAGCAAGAAGAGAAAATATATGCCATCAGGAAAGGCTGGTATGTGCATACTATATAGGAAATTGAGCAATATATGGAATAAAGGACATCAAATATAAAAGGATTCCCATAGAAAGGATAAGGACCACCCAAATGGGTATCAAGAGAAAATGAATTGAAATCATATGATAACAAAAGAAAACTTTCCATTAATAAAACATAAAGATTGTTCCACACAAGCATATGTAAAGAATTAGGGCACACACCCCATATCATCGACCTGCATGCATGTGAGATAAACATAGCCCTAGAACAATATAAACACAAAGGCGGCCAAGTCTCATAAACTTGAAACCTGATAGAGAAAGGAATACTGCCAATCTCCCAAATATATAAAACATGGGCCAAGAATCACACATCATGCCATGGGTATGAGGTTCCTTTTCATCCCAAAAGAGCAGGAAATATGACATCTGCTCGGTAGGAAATAACACATCTGCCATAAAAACCAATGCAATTACACTACTCTAGTGCTACTAAATCACATAACATGTTAAATGTAGAGGCAAGTAGAAAGTATAGTCAGAATATATAAACTAGTCACCACATAAGTGACCAACATATACATCCACCTCATAAGTGGGAAAAAGACATCACATGTCATCTTTTAGAATTCCATCATGAACAAAGCATAAGATAAGAGT
Source organism: Alisma plantago-aquatica (assembly GCA_963693085.1). Classification (NCBI taxonomy): domain Eukaryota; kingdom Viridiplantae; phylum Streptophyta; class Magnoliopsida; order Alismatales; family Alismataceae; genus Alisma; species Alisma plantago-aquatica. Next base: position 911,243,027 of record OY856410.1, read on the forward strand.
TCAAATGAATATCTATGATCACATGATCAATATAAAATAAGGTAGTTCACATGAACTATGATTTTTAAAACAAAAGACATTGTGTATAGGATAATGTCCATAGGACAAAGAGAATGAATAAGCACAAGTGAATTGCTCAACATAGAATAATAGGGGATACATCATACCTCAACTTCAGAGTCTAAATAGTCCAAGTCAAGACTAGGCCTCCAAATAACCTCTAGGGAAGGTGTATAGGTCCAATAAGTAAGGTTACTAAGCTTAAAGAGGTTGGTTTCTCCAACAAAGCTCCTATCTCGAGCAAGAAGCACCTTCTCCATTTTAGAGGTGAAAAACCCTAACAAAAGAACATGGAGATGGGGTGTTTAAGGGCTCTAGGTGGGGTTTCACCATGGAAGACCAGGGTTTCGACCTGGAGGAAGGTGGAAGGAAGACTAACAACATGAAAATAGGGAAGGAAAGTAGGATACTTACTAGTTTTGGTCAAAATCACCAAGGAGGAGCTTAAGAAATCATAAATAGAGAAATTTGGAACCCTAGGAGCCTTCTTCACCAAGGTAGGCACCTCCTTTTACCTTGGGACATAAAATTCATGGAAAAAAAGAGTAGGAATGATGCTATAAGCTAGAGGAAATAAAGGAGAGCAAGAGTTTTCAAATTAGGAGTTGGGAAGGGGTAGATATGGCTATATAAAAGAAGAAGTCAAGTATGAGGTGTCTATGAGACTTTTCATGTGTCATGTATAAGGGTGTCCATGGACATGCAAGCCTTTATAGATAAGGAAGAAGTCAAGCATGAGGTGTCAAGTTACTTTCCATGTGTCTAATGCTAAGGGTTCCTATGGACATGCAAACCTTTATGGATAAGGAAGAAGTCAAGCATGAGGTGTCCATGGAGCTTTCCATGTGTCCTTAGCCTAGGGATTTCATGGCTATGCAAGAGGACAGCTCATAGAGGCTTCTTGAATATCAAATGTCAGTTTATGGACACTTATAGGCCATCCTAACCGACCTCCCATCAAAGAAATAACCTCATTGGTTGATAGCTTTTAAAGATACGCTCATTTATAAAGAGGGTAATCCCTAAAATGCCCTTGTTGAGAAACACCTTCAAACCAAGGTGCAACCAGGTTCCCCATGGCTCAAAAACTTGAGAAGGATAAGGGAATATATGAGGATTATAATGCATGTGACAATTTACAAAGAAAACCTCTGAATTGTGTAAATTGCAAAAAAGTCTAGAATGTACCTAGAATTGCATAACTTGCACAAACAACATCCAAATTTGGTGAAACTTCATCCACAAGTTATCTTTGATGTGTTGAATAAAAATTTGACATTATTTACATCTTTTGAAGTTATATAATCACATTATTCATTACTTATACCTTTTAACTCATTTTCTCTCTCATAAACTTATCCTAATATTTCAAGGAGTCCAAATTAGATGAAATTTGACATGTATGCTAATTTTGATTTGTAGATTTCGAATTTGAAGTTTGTTTCCAATTTTGAGACTTATTTTTATGAGATATGTCATATGGACCATTAACGTCCCATTACCTAAATTATTCTTCCAATTAAGTTTCTTATCTTCATACTACCACCAAAATGAGTTATGTGGCATATTTTATGTATCCATTATAAATCTAAGATTAATGTTAGAACATTAGGTTACATTAAGGTGATATATACATGCATTAACTCATTGGGGTTATACTAAACATCTATTTAGGTCTAACCTTCGACCTTGTTTGGCTAAGTACAAAATGTCAACTTCCAGGGTAGGGCCCAAGATCTAGTATGTTATAGGGATCCCCTTCCAAACACCAACTATTTTATAATGTGACAACTAGGCAACTATAAACATAGATAATAATACGGTCTTCCATGAGCACAAAAAACACATTGAACTGGATTACCATTTTTTCTGAGACCTGGTCAAGTTGGGACTTCACAATGTTCACTCTCCAAGTTGACTTCAATGTACAAATAAAGTTGGGGCAGGTGATCAAGTTGCATCCATCCTTATCAAACATCTTCCTCCTTTATTTAAATATATGGGTGCCAAGTTGGAACTTCACAATGTTCACTCTCCAACTTGAGGGGGCATGTTGCTATATTTGTGATGCCCTGTGCCTCACAAAGTGAGATTACTCAAAACATAACCACAGAAGAAAAATTAATGAAAAAATTACTGGAAAACACTAAAAATTAAAATTGTTTCATAAAACTGCAAACAACAAGAACCTTCACATATAAGTCCTTTTATGCCTCAAAGCATATACAAGGCATGCTATCAACCTGTAACCCAAGAACTATTCCAGAACATATATACATAATTCCACCATATCTGGTATACAAAAGGGCACATAAGGAAAGTACGTTGCAAAACATCTACAAAACATTCTCGAAGACCCGAGTGTACATGGATAACTCAAGGACTCTATCAGCAAAAGACATCCAACAACACTTCCAACCTTATCAACTACTTCTCCTCTTGATGCTGCTCAACCTCCTCTGCACGATCTCTACCTCTTCATGCTCATCCACCTAAAAAGGGTGTGGAAAACCCACAGGGTGAGATTCTAAATATCAAGGGGAGATATAACCCACCACCAACTCTATTATTATCGCAGATAAGATAAACTAAGCAGTAGTATAATTACAACTATGTGTAACAGGTAATGATCAATAACAAGAAGAGAAACTATTGTTGAATTATGAAAAATCTTAATAATTTAAAAAGAATATGAAGAACATGTATAATTCCTATCAACCACATTGTATAAAGATAAAGAAAGGCCTCATCCAATGTTTCCATATTTTGATCCTATACAATTATACTACATGGATGATTACGAATTTTGCTATGCCCTGAGGATTTAAGTCGTACCACCCAAATCCCACTAACCACTTGATAAGTTGAAATCGGTGCCATACAAGGTCTGGTGGAAGAGCCAGAATCCATGACCTCATCCCCTTGGTCAGTATGAGAATATTGGCAGTGACATCATTTGTCAAACTTCAATCAGCGACATATAGTCCAACTGTATAAATATAGCCCACCTTTGTACATGTCACAACGCTAATGAGTTATGACCGCAACCACACTCTTTATTAGGATATGACCGCAACCATTCTTGTATCTCAAACTGAGCTACAATCATAGTTGTACTCTTATTGGGGTATGACTGCGGCCAATCCATGTATCTCAAACTAAGCTACAACCACATCTGTACTCTTATTGGAGCATGATCACAGCCAATCCCATATATATACACACACACACACACACACACACACACACACACATTCAGGATATAAGGAGATACCTCAACTTGCACGCCACATATTCAACAATATGCACTCCGAGTTAAACTCATTTCACCATTCAACAAATGCTAACACTGAATAGATCTATGGCACAGGGCAAACTAAAAGATTAAGTTCCACTTGATTAATTAGTTTATTTAAGTATCTTTAACCATCAATCAAGGTACAACATACAACCTCTAAAAAAATTCTACATAAACAAGGGCATAACTCATCACCAGATCATACTAAAACATATAAGGTGTGATCTCATTGCATCATCACTTCCTACCTATCTTTCAACATGTGTCCATCACAAGGACTACAAATCTTGGGGTGACAACCCCTTCTCTCATCACTAAGAAAATCATTATACAAGGCATCAAGACATCATCAGGTCATAAGACCATTTCCTCCTTTTTCTGTGGTACCACATCACATGTGCCTCACAAGGCTTATTAAACCATATCATAACCACCATAGCTCGTACTTGGATATGTGTCTCAACTGGTGTTGCCTTCATGGTTAGAAACTGATAACAAGAAAGCAATACATCATCAACACCATCATCTCATAGGACTCATGCCATGCATTTCACATCATTAAAATTAGGGTTTCTCTTTACTCAATTAGGGTTTACAAGGTTAAATCAACAACCACCCTTAGATCATCACTTTCCTTATCATTATGACACATGTTATAAGATAAAGGTTATAGAAACATGACCCTTATTATCATACATATGACCACCTCAAAGAGTATCCCATCATCTCATATCACCCTATCATCAACATGGTGTATCACAGTCACCACCACAAGATGCCAGTTAGGGTTACAACATAGGGTATCAGGTTAACCCTAGATGTGTCGGGCATCCACAACAAGAGGGTTATCAGTTTAGGGTATATTAGGTGATCAACCAGGGTGTCAACCTACCAACTAGGATGTGTATCGGTTTAGAGCACGAGGAATACTGGTTTATCATCTAAGATGGTGCGTCGGGCAGCAATGCTTACGGGGGGGGGTATCGGCTAACCTACCCTGTTGAGCAACACCATCACGTGGGTGTGATGGGCGTTAGGGTAACGAACAACACAAGCCTCTCTAGAAACTTAGGGTTCAACAACACATTAGGCCATGACATATTATCAACATGCCGAGCAGCGTGAGTCTCTCAGGCATCACCAAGGGTGATGACTCCCGGGGTTGTCCGGCTGCAATGCCTCTAAGGGTAACACATCAAGCCATGACGGCTAAGTCAGAATGGGAAATCACATTTCCAACAATGCCTATCATTTATCTTATCGGTTCAGGACTCTCATGGATCATGACATCCATCAACAAAGCATGTCGATCTAGGTCTCCCAAAGATCGTGATGACCTATCACAAAGGGGTGATGGTCAGTGGTGCCACAGGTCGTGATGACCACCTAAGGCATATTAGCCTACATACCTATTGGTCATCACACATAACAACCTAAAAATGCATATTGGTTCACTCATCTTTAATATTAGAATGACATTACAACAAGACCAAAGAAGGTGCAACACATGTTAACAACTAAGAAAAACCTTTCTTCCAAAATAGAACACAAAACCACCAAGAAAAAGCTACTAGAATGCAAAGGATAATGAACCAAAGATAGAGAATCAAGATAGTAAGTAAAGGGGTGAAAATAACAAAGAGGGTTTAGAGTTATATAACCCACCTCAAGGATCACCACCAAGCTCCAAGATTTACGAGCTCAAGTTAGAAGAATATTTCCCAAACTTGATCACTACGACACCTCCAAAAGAGAAGATGGAACCGAGGTTAAGAGAGCATGAGAGGGAAAAGAAGGTAACCAAGGTCCATGGCTGAGAAGAAGAAAGAAGGAGAGAAAGGAAGCTAAGGATCATGGATTACTAAGGTAGAGGATGAAGAGAACACCAAAATATTGGGACTTACCCACCAAGCTCCAAGGGAGAGACTCCTCTAGCTTAAGGTCATCCATCAAAGAGGGAAAGCAAGGATAACCAAAAGGGTTATCTTGCATGGGGAGAAAGAGGTATATATACAAGAGGGATGAAAGAGAGAGTCAAGGGGAAGGTGTTACCACCTTAGAAACCTATGTGACACTTGTCCACAAAGAAAGATCCACATGCAACACCATGAAACAAGGCGATAAGATCTATGTCTCAAGGCCGATACACATCGCTACTTCTCTTAACAAACCGATAGGGGTAAACCCTAGGTACCACAAACTAATAGGATGTCCTTAAAGACATCCATAAATGATAGGATGTCCCTCAATACACCCAAAAACCAATAGGATGTCCCTCAAGACACCCACAAACTGATACAAGGCCTCTCCAAGGCTCTCAAGTCTGAGACAACACTTCTAAGAGCAAGGCACACCTCAAACATGTGTCCAAAACATCACCAAGGATGTCACCACTCATGCAAGGATCAAACAAGATGTCCATCTCTCTCTATCCTCTAGATGATGCTAAGAGAGAGAAGGAACACTCTAGAGGTGGAAAATTTGCACATCAACCCCCTATCTTGGGAAGATTGCAATTTGCACCAAACCTCTCCACAAAACACAAGCATCAACCAAACATGCTCAAACAAGGAACTCAAGCTTACAACATGCCCTAATTACATCTCAGATGATTAGAGCAAGGAGCTAAGCAACATGCTTAAGAAAAACAAATAGGGTTATACCAAAACATGGGTCAGGGTCCTTACAAGCCATAAACCCCTAACAGGGATTTCGCCCCCGAAATCCTAAGAGAAAAGGGAGGGGTACTTCCTCCTCATCTCTTCCTCGAGCTCTCATGTGGAAACATCGCATGATGCCAAAGAACCTTCACAAGAACAAGGTCCTTCCTCTTCAACTTCTTCACTCTCCGATCAAAGATCAACACTGGACATTCCACATAGGTCATATCCTCATCAAGCTCCACCTCTATAGGTTGTAACACTAAATGTATCTGGATGGCACTTTCTCAACATACTGTCATGAAACACTGGAGGCAACCTGTGTAACTCAGGTGGCAACTCCAACTGGTAAGCCACCTTCCCAACACGTTCCACACTGGGTAAGGTCCCATATACCCGGGAGCTAACTTACCCTTCCTCCCAAACTTCAGAATACACTTCCAAGGAGAGACCTTCAGATATACCTTGTCTCCCACTTGGAACTCCAAGGGTCTATGATTATTATCCACATATGACTTCTATCTATCTTGTGCTGCTTTTAACTATTGCTATATCACTTTGATCTTCTCTAATGTTTGCTGCACAAGCTTAGGACCAAGAAGCTGATACTCACATGTCTCATACCAACACAACGGAGATCTGCAATGTCTCCCATACAACACCTCATATGGTGCTATGTCAATACTACTCTGATAGCCGTTGTTGTAGGCAAACTCTATCAAACTGAGATGTAAATCCCAACTTCCTAAAAACTAAAGAACACATGCCCTCAACAAATCCTTCAAGGTCTGAATGGTCCTTTCAGATTGACCATCTATCTTTGGGTGAAAAATAGTGCTAAACCTCAACTGCGTACCCAAAGCTATGTGCAGCTTCTCTCAAAAGAGACTCGTGAACTGAGGACCCCTATCAGATACGATAGTAGCTGGAACATCGTGCAAATGCACTATCTCATCCACATAGACTTGGGCAAGCTTTTCTACTGTGAACGTTGTCTTCACAAGAAGGAAATGCACAGACTTGGTCAACTTGTCAATGATCACCCAAATAGAATCATAACCTTTGGCTGTCCTAGGCAGACCAACTACAAAATCCACAGTCACATGATCCCATTTTCACTGAGGTATAGGCAACGGTTGTAACATTCCTGCATGCTTCTGATGCTCCTCTTTAAGTTGCTGACATACTGCACGTCTTATAACAAAATTATCTGCATCCTTCTTCAATCCTGGCCACCAATACATATCCTTCAGGTTGTGGTACATCTTGGTAATAACTGGATGCATAGCATACATGGATGAATGAGCCTCTTCCAACACCATCTTCCTCATGCTATCAGCACCAGGAACCACTATCCTATTATGGTAACAAACTGTCCCATCATTTGACTTATAAAAAACATCATGCTTGTCATTGTCAAACTCTGATATGATCTATTGTATCATAGTATTTATTTGTTGAGATTCTCTGATCTACTGTCTCAGTGTAGGCTTCTGATGTAGCCCTATTTTAGGGCTCCATCTTGTGCCTTTTTGTACTTTTACACTTCTAAACAAAGTAAATTGCAATCCATTCCCCCTAATATGTTAATCATTGCCAAATGCGCTTATGGATGTTCTTTGCGTTATTTTCAGGTACTTGGACCATACTTTGGATGGATGATAGAGAAGGAAGGAGTCCTAGGGTTCCTACACTCATGGATGGGTCCAAAGAAGGCCCCAAGAGCTCCGTAAACCTACCCCAATGGCCAATATCTCACATCAAGCAAAGAAGTCATTTGATAATGAAGTTTGAAGCTATTTTAGCACTTGAAGACCCCGCCACGGCCGTGGTGCCAAGGAACGGCCGTGTTGGCAATTACACAAAAGTTATAGGTTGATTGACAAATCTTGAAGTCTCAATAACTCAGCCACCACGGCTATGCTACCCAGCACGGCCATGCCACGAAGACCCCACCACAGCCATGCTGCCTAGCACGGACGTGCTAGATGAAGGATAGAACGGGCGTGCTCTGGGGAATGACCTCCTCAAAACTCCTCCAACACGGCCGTGTTGCCTAGCACGACCGTGCTATCTAGCCACCACCATGGTCGTGCTGCCCAGTACGGCCGTGCTACCAATCTTCATTTTCACCCATCCAACCCGTGATTTCACACTTCACCAGAATGGCCGTTCTCCACCACCACATCCGTTCTCACCTCTACCCACCACGGCCGTACTGCCACCTAAAACCTAACACTTTTCACACTGTTTTTCCCACAATACTCCTACTTACCCTAGTGCTTCCACCACCACCTATATATACATAGGTGGTGGCCACAACACTAGGTCAGATTCCCTAGCTGCTCCTAGCCTCCATTACTCCTCCCCTTGAGCATTTAGTGCATTTATCTTGCATTTATGCTCTCCACCCACCATTTCCACCTCCATTTCACCTTGGAGACCTAGTTTTCTAGGTTTTCATCCATAATCCCCCATATCTTCATGCTCACCTGCACCCTTGGAGGAGAGAGGACGTCTCCAGTAGCAAGGAGGTGACGAAGAAGGCTACTTCCCAGAGCTCCATGGAGTTTCTTCCCCTTCTTCCCCTTTCTTTTGCCATTTCTTTGACTATGTGTAGCTAAACCCCTAGTGATGGGCAGTTTGGGGATAAAATGTAACTTTGATACCATGTTGGTGGAAATTTGGCTTGTAATGAACTCATTTTTATCTATAATTATTTCTCCATGCTTGTGTCTCATATCCCATTGACATGCTTGTGATTTATACTTTTTGCCATTAATTGCTTGTTTGGTGGTGCTTGATGATACCATGTTTCTAGGAAAATTGGGATGCATGTGGCAATCTTAGGTGTGATTCCTAGGTCCCAATAGGGGATCCCTAGCTAGTCCCCATTGTTCCTACATGCTTAACCCCTCTCCTACTACTTGGTATGAGACCTAAGTTACTAGTATAAGTGGGATTGATGTGATTGACTTGGGTCTTCTAAAGGATAGAATAGCTAGTGGCATGAGGTCAAATATCCTCATCTCTACTCCCATCTCTACCCTCAACCCTCAATTGCTCAATATCACTTATCCTAGAAACCTAGATTTGGCTAATCCTATTAGAAGTACACCTAACCCTAATCTTCTACTAGTAATATATATGATACATTCTAATATAATTAGTCTTATTGTTTGGTTTGGTAATCTGGATGTAAAATGAGAACCATGCTTGTCTAATAACCTCCCCCAACTAATATCAAAATTACATCCCCAAACCGACCACCTACCTTAATCATCTTGTTTAAAACCTAACTTGGTCTGCTTGCTTGTTCATGCTAGTCTAGTTCAGTTGCTTTTGCTTTACCTAGTTAATTGCTTAGTTCTGCTCTTTAGTGTTAACTTAGGTTCTTGCTCTTTCTAGTGGTTAAATTAGCTTCTACATTGCTTCTCACTTGTCTAGTATAGTGTAGCTTACTCTTTCCCTTGCTTAGATAGTTTGTTAGCCTAATTTGCTAAATTTGCTTGTTCAAGATAACTTAGGTTTAATTCTGCCTTTCCTGATTGTTCATTTAGAGTAATTACAATTAAACCCCTTTTAAAACCCTTAAACTCTAATCTCCACACTAGGAACATAGCAAACACTACCCTCTCTCTAGTGCCCCCTCTATCCCTGAGGACCGACCCCTATTCTTGCCAATCACCTATACTACAATAGTACCTCGTGCGCTTGTGGGTGACCTATTTGGTTTTGTGATCGACTCGGTTAGGGCCAATATAAATTTTGAAAGTGTTCCCATAAGTGTGTTCGAGTCCCGTGGAATGCATCTAGCCACCCTTAGTTGGCTAGTGTGTACACCTCTGGTTGGGATGCACTAAGCTTTCTGGCGCCATTGCCGGGGATAGAGGTGCTCGACCTAGCTAGATAGTATAGCTTAGCCTTTCCTTTTGCCCTCACCATTGCTATTCTTTATTCATTGTGTTACTTTTGCATCTTGGTTTGCTAACTTGGTTTCTTGTTGTTTGTTTGTGTATTGTGCAAGTGACAGCTATGCATGCGCCACATGCATTCTACTTGTACCGACTTGGTGTTGTACGACCCCAAGATTGGTAGAAGGAGGCACCAAGATCACCGCAACCAACACCGAGAGGCCGAGATGGATGAAAACAACCCACCCCCGGATGCGCAACCACCGCAGCACCACCTGCTCTAGGAATACTTCACCCCGGGGAACTACAACTCCCCCGTCACCACCTTTGTTGACCAGATGTCAGGTCAATAGTTCTCCATTCCGCCTCTACTCCTAGGACTCCTCCCTACTTACTATGGGATGGAGAATGAGAATCCCTATCACCACATTGATGCTTTCCTAAAGACATGCTCACTTTCCACACTCCCATCGCCATTGACGACTCCATCCGTAGAACCCTCTTTCCTTTCTCCCTAAAGGAGAAAGCTAAGGAGTGGTATGTGTCAAAGGCAGATCTGGTTACATGGAATGAAGTTAAAAATGAATTCCTCAAGAAGTTCTTTTCTATTGCAAAGTTGTCCTACATGAGGAGGTGTATCACTTCTTTTACTCAGAAGGAGAATGAACCTCTCCACGAGGTGTGGGAGAGGTTCCAAAAACTGATCTGTGATTGTCCTCACCATGAAGTGCCTTTGTGGAAAATCATTCAAGCCTTCTACACCGGGCTTGAAGAGCAAAGCCAAAACAACGTCGACTCCTCCTGTGGAGGTAATTTCATGGCGAAGCCGCCCGAAGAATCATGGCCCTTGTTCGAACACCTCATTGAAAACTTATGCCATCACATTTCTACAAAAGGGGAACATTGTGGTCGAAGCTACCCCACTCCACCTTACTCCGTGACACCAACCTGCAATGCTACCGACCCCAATATGATGAAATTGATGTCGGACATGATGAGAATGATGAAGAATCAAGCTGGTGGCTCTCCTAGCCAACCCACCATGGCAGTCGACTCTGTGGATTAGGAAATGAATGCTTTTCACTCCTTTGGTGGCCGCAACAATCAAGGCCCCATGTCCAACACCTACACTCCCGAGTGGAGGAACCATCCAAATTTTTCTTGGAAACAACAGAATGAGGATGGACAAGGACAAGGGCAGCCGAGACCACATTATAGCTCTAAATTTGAAGAGGAGGTGCTTGGAAGGTTAAGAAGTTTATATGATGTGAAGAAGGATGTGACATCACATGGGCAGTCCATCAACTGCCTTAAGAAAAGATTGGATCAGATTTCTCTATCTCTTACAAGGAGGGAAGAAGGAAGACTTCCATCTCAATCGATGCCCAACCCGAATAATGATGGTACTTTCCTGGGGAACACTCCAAGTTCATATGCTCTGCCGTCATACCAAGCATCGCAAAACCCCTATGATCCACCACCTCCCCAGGCACCTCTTAACTACCAATATGCTCCACCTCCACCTCATTCATACCAGCAGCCACCCCCGCAATACCACCCCCATATGCAACAACAATAACCACCACAATAACCACAACCACAATTCATCCTCCAAAACCCAAATTCACCTCACCAAAGGCTACCACCACCCCAACATCCACAACTGCCACTACAAGGCTCTTCTTCCACTACACATGAGCATGTGAAGGTCGTGATTATTCTGAGGAGTGGTGGACGTTAGAGAACCCCCCTCATGCCATTGTTGTTGACAGAGGTGATAATGAGACTGGGCTGGTTGATACTGAGATGCAGCCTGAGGATACTTTGATGAGAGCCAGGGTTGATACTATGATAATGGGTGATGATACTGTGATTCTTGTGATAGTTGTTGATGATAATGTTGATCCGAACCATATGGGGTCCCAACTTCCCCCGTTTCCTGAGGCTCTTAAGGATCCCTCTACTGAGAGGAGAAGAAAGAAACACATTGAAGACATCCTTGAAACCTTCAAACAGGTGAAAATCAACATTCATTTGCTTGATGCAGTCCAGCAAATCCTTTCTTATGCTAAGTTCTTAAAAGATCTATGCACCTTCAAGAGAAAGACCACGGGGAGAACCCCAAAGAAAGTAAAGCTCATCGAACAAGTGAGCTCAATCTTACAACACACCATGCTAAGGAAAAGAAAAGATCCCGATGCTCCTATCATCTCATGCTACATTGGGGCACACCACATAGACCAAACTCTCCTAGACTTGGACTCTAGCGTCAACCTAATGACATATGATGTGTTTACAGAGCTACAAATGGGGCAGTTGAGTCTAGCTCATTGTACTTTACAATTGGCTGACAAATTGGTAAATATGCCTAGAGGGCGTGTGGATGACGTGCTTATAAGACTTGATGATGAGACGTCTGCCTTCTTCCCTGCCGAATTCATTGTCTTGGACATTGAAAAAGATGCAAGGAGGGTTCCTATCATCTTGGGGAGACCTTTCCTAGCCATATTAGATGATTTATTCATGTTAGGACTAGCACAATGTATGTGACATTCATGCACATGAAGATCCAGTTGAACATTTTTAAATCAACAGCCACGACTGAGGTGATAGGAGCCACTGAAGAAGATTGCTATCTCATTGAGTGCCTAGATGAAATTGTGGAGGAATGCCTACCTACGTGGATTCAAACTGCCACTCAAGGTAGATGTATAGATCCGATAGTTGAGTTCCCCGATGATGATGAGGAAGATGATGAAGAGAATGAGCTAGCCTTAGTGGCTGCAAGTGAAGACCTCCCGTCTATCTCTGAACCATGAAGAAATCTCTTGAAGAACCTCCCACTCTTGAGCTGAAATCACTTCTAGAAGGATTGAAGTATGCTTTTCTAGGGGCAAATGACACCCTCCCAGTGATCATTTCCTCCATTCTCTCACAAGAACAAGATGAGACATTGATGAAAGTCTTAAAGAAGAACATCCAAGCCATTGGATGGTCTATAGCTGACTTGAGGGGTATTGATCCCTCCATTTGTGTACACATGATCTATCTAGAGGATGATGCTAGGCAGACCCACCAAATGCAAAGGCGGTTGAATCCAAAGTTGAAAGAGGTTGTGACCCAAGAAGTTGTGAAATTGCTTGATGCTGGGATAATCTACCCCATTTCTGATAGTACATGGGTGAGCCCCATCTAAGTTGTACCCAAGAAGGGTGGGATCACTGTTGTGGAGAATGCAGATGGTGAGCTAATTCCAGTAAGAGAACAATCCAAACGGAGAATGTGTGTTGACTATCGAAAGCTCAATGGAAAGACCAAGAAGGACCACTATCCTCTCCTATTTCTTGACCAGATTCTGGAGAGGCTAGCGGGACAAATCTTCTATTGTTTCCTTGATGGATATTATGGATATTTCCAAATTGCCGTGCATCTCACAGATCAAGAGAAGACAACATTCACTTTCCTGAGTGGTACCTTTTCCTACCAAAGAATGCCGTTTGGGTTGTGTAATGCCCCTTCTACTTTTTAGAGGTGTGTGACCTCGATCTTTGCAGATATGCTTGATTCGTCTTTGGAAGTGTTCATGGATGAGTGCTTGCTACATTTGGTTGCTATTCTTGAGAGATGTGTGAAGGTTCACCTAGTTCTATCTTGGGAAAAGAGTCACTTCATGGTACCCGAAGGCATAGTCTTGGGTCACCGGGTTTCAAAGGATGAGATTGAAGTTGACAATGCCAAAGTGGGCCTCATTTCTACTCTCATCGTTCCTTCCCCCATAAGACATGTCCGATCTTTCGTGGGACATGCCAGTTTCTATTACCGCTTCATCAAGGATTTTAGTAAAATCTCAAGAACTCTATGTCACTTACTTGAAAAGGATGTTGAATTTAATTTTGATGACGAGTGTATTGAAGCTTTCAATCAATTAAAGGAAAGACTCATTTCTGCTCTGATTATGTAGCCCCTGGATTTCTCATTTCCCTTCGAGATTAAGACCGATGCATCTGACATGGCAGCGGGGGCTGTGTTGGGCCAAAGAGTTGGATGGATTACTCATGCTATCTACTATGTGAGCAAGACTTTAGATGAAGCCCAAAGAAATTACACGAAGACTGAGAAAGAGTTGCTTTCCGTCATCTTTGCTCTTGAAAAATTCCGATCAAATCTTTTGCAAAACAAAATAGTGATATACACGGACCACGCTGCACTAAAGTACCTCATGTCAAAAAAAGATTCAAAGATAAGGTTGATCAGATGGATTCTATTGCTTCAAGAGTTCGATGTGGAGATTGTAGAAAAAAAAGGAGTGGAAAATGGTGTTGCCAACCATCTCTCCCAAATTGATTACCCCTTTGATGATACAAATCGAATCAAGGAAATGATGCCACGTGAACAACTCTTCCTTCTTTCATCCACTCAAAGGCCATGGTATCAACACATAGACAATTTCTTGGCTAGTGGGAGGATACCTAGCACATGGACAAGGGAGGAAAGCAAAAGGCTGTTTGCCATGGTCAAGAATTATGCTTGGGATGACCCTCACCTCTTCAAATATTGCCCCGATCAGCTCATAAGGAGATGTGTTATGGAAATAGAACAACAAGAAATCCTATCTATGTGCCATTCCATAATATGTGGGGGTCATTGTGGAGGAAAATGCACTACTGCAAAGATTGTTCAATGTGGGTTTTATTGGCCTCCTTGTTCAAAGATTCACATGAGTTTTGCAAAAGTTGCTTTAAATGCCAAAAAGTGGGCACTATCTCAAAAAGGGGCATGATGCCACTATCACCCATTCTTTTGGTGGAGGTGTTTGATGTATGGGGGATTGACTTCATGGGTCCTTTCCCACCTTCCTTTGGGTATGTCTACATTTTGGTCACCGTTGACTATGTGTCAAAGTGGATAGAAGTTGTTGCAACCTGGACAAATGACCACAAGGTGGTGTGTGACTTTGTGAAATCAAACACTTTTAGCCGTTTTGGCATCCCAAGAGCAATGATTAGTGACGGGGAAAGTCCCTTCATTCACCACATTTTTGAAGGGTTGCTCAAGAAGCATGGAGTAAACCATCGAGTAGCCACTCCATATCATCCTCAAACTAGTGGCCAAGTTGAGTTGGCCAATTGGGAGATAAAGCTCATTTTAGAGAAAATGGTGAGACCAGACCATAAGGATTGGTCACTTCGTCTCAATGAAGCTTTATGGGCATACCAGACTGCATACAAAGCCCCGATTGGAACTACCCCATTCAAGCTCATCTATGGAAAAAGCTACCATTTGCCGGTTGAAATGCAACACAAGGCATCATGGGCTTTGAAAACTATGGATCTTGATGGAGAAAATACCGGAATGAAGAGGAAGTTTCAACTCAATGAGCTGGAGGAAATGCATCATGAGGCGTATGACACGTCTAAGATCTATAAAGATAGAACTAAGTTCCTTCATGATAAGATGATAAAAAAGAAGGAGTTTGAGCCCGACAAGTGGGTATGGCTGTACAATTCAAGAATGAAGTTCTTTCCCAGAAAACTCCGGTCTAGATGGGAAGGTCCCGATCTTATCAAGAAAGTATACCCATCTGGGGTTGTTGTGATATGTGAGATATAAGGTGCGAAAGAATTTGTCGTTAATGGAAAAAGATTGAAACCAGTTGTTGAAGTTGGCCCGGACAAGGCCAATCAAAGTTTTGATATTGTTATACTTGTAGAAGAACAATATGATGAACAAATGTGCTTGGAAGCGGATGAGAAAGAAATCTACTACAAGTATGCCTTGAGGATCCCAAAGAAGTGAAAGAAGTAAAGAAGCAATAAGCCCGACTGAAGGCGTAAAATTTAGTGCTAGTGGGAGGCAACCCACATCGTTTGAGATTCTTGAACCTTACTTTTTGATACTTTTGTTTTATTTTATACAAAACACACACACACATTTGTGATTGATAGTTTTTGTTTTTAGTTTTGATGAAATGATAGGTCAAATAAGATCAAGTTGAGGATTGAGGCACATTCAATCAGGGTGGTGGATATTCCACCAAGAAAAATCATTAAGGAGGATTAAATGATGAGTTTCTAAAAGTGTTGATGAAATTGGGAGAATTTGAACTGACAGAGGGTAGCACGACCGTGTTGACCAGAATGGTCGTGCTGGCATCCAGCAAGAATGGCCATGCTGGCACAGAACGACCATGTTGGTCAAGTTAAAACAATAGGTTGTTTCGAATTTTGGCCACTAGCAGCATGACTGTGCTGACCAGAACGACTGTACCGTGCTGGCCAGAACGGCCGTGCTGGCCCAGAAAAACCACATAAATGACCCGATTCAACCCGACCCAACACCACCCCTATTTCATTTTTGCATCTGAGCACGGCCGTTCTGCGACTCCAGGCCGCTAGGACGAGTTCCCAACACCCCCAAATCACCTCCTCTTACTCCCAAACTCCATATTTGAGTTTCCTTTGGTCCCTAATTGCTTTCCCTAGCCTCTAGCCTCGATTTCCACCATCCATCACCACTGATTTCTCCACCTACAAGCAGATTCCACCCCTACAGCCCAGAGCTACGTTTTTCCAGTTCTAGCTTAGTTTTCACCAAAGAGTCATGCAAGAATGAAGAGCATGGGCAATGCCATCAAGAGGGGAGTATAGAAGACTACAAACATCCTCACTGACAAAAAAAAGGCGATCCAAATGAGCACCCGATTCACAGCAGTCCGGCATCGCCTCCTCACAGTCTAACTCAATTTCACATTCTTTTGGATGATCGGCGTTGATGAGCACCTCCCAACTCCACTAGTCCTCCAGCGAGCACATCTCCGATCCAAACTACAACAACCCCAAGGAAGAGGAGGAGGAGGAAGAAGAAGAAGAGTTGGATAACACTGTAGATTCTATTGAAGTCAATGCATCAGCTTGTGAGCGAAGAACCAAGAAAACTAATGAGGCATCTTCCTCATGCTTGCCTCCATGCCCAGCTCCAGTGAGGCATTCCACATCATCATCCAGACCTAGTGGAAGCCATGAAAGAGTGCCCTTGAACTTAGACACAAGTTCGGGGTCACACACCTATGAAGAAGAAGAGGTGGACGACACTGAGAGTGAGGAATTGGAGGACGAATCGGTGGACATCGTGTCAAGGCTAGAAGAGGACAGATTGACATGGGTAGGAAAGCAACCAAAAGGAACCACTTATGGAAGAGGAATAGAAGTAAATGCGGCAATGATACCTCTCCACCCCGAGTGCATGACAAGAAGGGTGATTCCCACAAGATATGCATGTTTGCCCACAATGGAAGCCATAACGGTCAACTTCGCATTTGACAGTCATTTACGATGTTGTGGATTGTACAAGATTTTAACTAAGGTTGAAGAAACATACTTGGAGATTACTCATGAGTTCTTCACAACCTTAGAGAAGGTTCAGTATCAAGGAGAGGATGCTACTAGGTTTAAGTGAAACTGCTCAACACATGTCCTCAAAGCTTCTCAGATCAATGAAATATTTGCCCCCAATCTAGAAATGGCAAAGAAATTCGATGAGGGAAGTTTTGACAAGAATGGTAGAGCAGATTACTCCAAGATGTGGAAGACGATCACGGGCCAATCTACCTTTTCTATAGGGAAATCCAAAACGAGCAAGATCTACAACCCTTTCTTGAGATACTTGCAGAAGGTGCTAGCAAACACCTTGTTTGGCCGCTATGATAATCAAGGATCTAGTTCTCAGAAAGACTCATTTCTTATGGCCACAATTGTAAGTGGGGGGTTTGTGAACATTGGTGCCAAGGTGATTCATCACTTGAAGACAATCCCATCCAAGAGTAAAAATCCATTCATCATGGGAGGGATTGTCGCCACTTTGGCAAGGGCAGTGGGATGCACTTTAGAGGGACTTACCAAGGTAGATGGAAACAAATATGTGGATCTAAACTATCTTGTGAGGTCCCAAATGATATCCCTCAAAGATAAAAAAAATTCTATGTTTTGAACCCCGACTATCCTAGTGTCAACCTGGAACTCCCGTACCACACCTGCCTTCTTCTCGGGGATGGGGGGCCTATAGATGACGTTTTAGATTTTTTTATCATGCTATGAGGAAAGGAACCCAAGAGAGGGGTACAGAGCACCAAGTGTAGCCTTAACTAAAGAAGAGGGGGAGACAAATGTGCCAGAGCAGAAACATTCACTTGAGCAGCCACGCCGTACTAGACCGAGAATGCAATCGCCTCCAACAAATGCATATGACATGTCATCTATCCATGCACAGTTGGAGGGGATTCAGAAGATGCAACAAGACATGTGGTTGGATCAGCAGTAGATGCATCATCAAATCAACCACATGTACCACTACCAACATGCGCAAACACAGAGAAACCCCCAATGGGGGGAGGATTTCTGGGGATCAATTTTTGGCTACCAGGAGACATACCCGCCTCCACAGGTAGACTAATGGGGCCATTACTACCAGCAAACTCCTCCACAGTTTGGCCCATCATAGGACCCCACACCACCAGAGCCTTGACTTCTACCCTATCATCCCTAAGCTTTAGTTTCATGCTAAGGACAACATGGTTCAAAAGTTTGGGGTGGTAGGACGGTAAGCCTTCAGTTTTTAACTTATTTTGACAGTTACCTGTTCCACCTGATCATGTTTGTTTGATTTTTATCTCACTTAGTGTAGATTTTCTTTTTTCTTTCATTCATGCATACATGTAGTTTAATTTCATGCATTTTTGTGTAATTTAAAATGTGTAATTTTTCAAAAGTTTCATTCTTTTTGCTATTCCATATCATGCATTGCATTCTCATGTAGTTTTTGATAATTTCTTATGCATTCTAACTAGGATTTGTTGCTTTATGTTTTAAATTTCCCTAAAGTACGTATAGATGTGATTTCATGCAAATTGGCACCATTTTGGCCAATTTTGCCCAAACTTAAATGTTCTTGCCCTAAAAGTATGTTTTGACTTAATCTCTACTGTTTGAAATGAAATGTTTTTAATCCTTTGACAAATGCATGCTACTTTCTTAGATCTTATTGCCATATGGTCTTGTTTGTTGACTTCTTACATGCGCACCACCTCTCTTAAGTTTGTGAATGCTTTAGTTGAATCATGAATTGAGCAAGCTACAAGCGCTTAAATCCCATGGAATCACTTGGTAGAAATGTGAATGTTATGTTGTTGATATCATTTGGTGAAGTGTTGGATTAGGTTTCATGCATGAAATCTTATGTTGGAAACTACACTAATAACCCCTCTTTGATTCGACTATTCTTTCATCACCTTCATACCTCTCTACCTCATGAAAAGATGCCAAAGTGCACATAGCAGCCGTGGCCACCCCCAAAGGTTTGGGGTGGCCACATCTCAACCTCCCTGCTTCACTCTATCCACCATATGCCCTATCTACACCAAGGGCATAGAAAAAGAAAAGAAAAAAAACTAAAGGATGATCCTATTTAAGAGCATTCAAATAAAGAAAAGATGAGTGTGTAAAAGAACTCCAAAATCTTACCACAATCCCTTCTTCCTCTTTTACACCCATCGAGCTAGAAAACATCATATCTAGCTCACTTTACCCTTTCTATAGCCAAGTGGATCATCTAGTGTGGTTTGAAGCATAAGAGTGAATGCATGAAAGCAAAATAATACTCCTAGCCATCTTTGATAAACACCAACATGAAATGGTTTACCCAGAATGACATGAAGGACATATGGACAACTTGTGTTTCTATGCTTTATATTTGAAGTTTGTATGCTCACTGCTCAGTTCATGAATGGTTTGCAAAAGAGGAGAGGAGAGAAGTGAAGTACATGCACTTAGTCACTCCCAAGACCATGTACTCAATAATTATCTTCTACTATGCATTTGTCATTCGTTTTTGTTAAAAAGAACCTGAAAAGAGAGATTGAGTTGGAGCATACTTGAGGACAAGTATGTTTTAAGTTTGGGGTGCTGATGTAGCCCTATTTTAGGGCTCCATCTTGTGCCTTTTTGTACTTTTATCACATCTAAACAAAGTAGATTGCAAGCTATTCCTCCTAATATGTTTATCATTGACAAATGCACTTATGGATGTTCTTTGCGTTATTTTCAGGTACTTGGACCATACTTTGGATGGATGAGAGAGAAGGAAGGAGTCATAGGGTTCCTCCACTCATGGAGGGGTCCAAAGAAAGCCCCAAGAGCTCCCTCAACCTACCCCAATGGCCAAGATTCGACATCAAGAAAAGAAGTCCTTTGATAATGAAGTTTGAAGCTATTTTAGCACTTAAAGACCCCAACACGGTCGTGGTGCCAAGGAACGGACGTGCTGGCAATTACACAAAAGTTACAGGTTGATTGACAAATCTTGAAGTCTCAACAACTCAGCCACCACGGTCGTGCTGCCTAGCACGAACGTGCCACAAAGAACCCACCACAGCCGTGCTGTCCAGCATGACCGTGCTAGATGAAGGATAGAATGAGCATGCTCTGGGGAAGGACCTCCTCGAAACTCCTCCACCACGGTCGTGCTACCTAGCCACCACCACGACCCTGCTACCCAGCACGGTCGTGCTACCAGCCTTCATTTTCACCCATCCAACCTGTGATTTCACACTTCACCAGAACAACCATTCTCCACCACCACGGCCATTCTCACCTCTACCCACCACGGTCGTGCTGCCACCTAAAACCTAACACTTTTCATACTATTTTTCCCACAATACCCTTACTTGCCCTAGTGATTCCACCACCACCTATATATACATAGGTGGCGGTCACATCACTAGGTCAGCTTCCCTAGCTGCTCCTAGCCTCTATTACTCCTCCCCTTGAGCATTTAGTGCATTTCCCTTGCATTTATGCTCTCCACCCACCATTTCCACCTCCATTTCACATTGGAGACCTAGTTTTATAGGTTTTCATCCATAATCCCACATATCTTCATGCTCACCTACACCCTTAGAGGAGAGGGGACGTCCCCAGTAGCAAGGAGGTGAAGAAGAAGGCTACTTCCCCTTTCTTTTGCCATTTCTTTAACTATGTGTAGCTAAGCCCTTAGTGGTGGGCTGTTTGGAGATAAAATGTGACTTTAATACCATGTTGGGGGAAATTTGGCTTGTAATGAACTCATTTTCATCTATGATGATTGCTCCATGCTTGTGTCTCTTATCCCATTACCATGCTTGTGATTTATACTTTTTGCTATTAATTGCTTGTTTGGTGGTGCTTGATGATACCATGTTTCTAGGAGAATTGGGATGCATGTGGCAATCTTAGGTGTGATTCCTAGGTCCCAATAGGGGATCCCTAGCTAGTCCCCTTTGTTCCTACATGCCTAACCCCTCTCCTACTACTTGGTATGAGACCTAAGTTACTAGTATAAGTGGGATTGATGTGATTGCCTTGGGTCTTCTAAAGGCTAGAATGTCTAGTGGCATAAGGTCAAATATCCTCATCTCTACTCCCATCTCTACCCTCAACCCTCAATTGCTCAATATCACTTATCCTAGAAACCTAGATTTGGATAATCCCATTAGAAGTACACCTAACCCTAGTCTTCTACTAGTAGTATTGGGTACATTCTAATAGCATTAGTCTTATTGTTTGGTTTGGTAATCTAGATGTAAAATGAGAACCATGCTTGTCTAATAACCTCCCCCAAATAATATCAAAGTTACATCCCCAAACCGCCCACCTACCTTAATCGTCTTGTTTAAAACCTAACTTGCTCTGCTTGCTTGTTCATGCTAGTCTAGTTCAGTTGCTTTTGCTTCACCTAGTTAATTTCTTAGTTCTGCTCTTTAGTGTTAACTTAGGTTCTTACCCTCTCTAGTGGTTAACATAGCTTCTACATTGCTTCTCACTTGTCTAGTATAGTGTAGCTTACTCTTGTCCTTGCTTAACTAGTTTGTTAGCCTAGTTTGCTAAATTTGCTTGTTCAAGATAACTTAGGTTTAATTCTTCCTTTCTTGCTTGTTTATTTAGAGTAATCACAACCAAACCCCTTTTAAAACCCGTAAACCCTAATCTCCGCACTAGGAACATAGCAAACACTACCCTAGCACTAGTGCCCCCTCTATCTTTGAGGAGTGACCCCTATTATTGCCAATCACCTATACTACAACAGTACCCCGTGCATTTGCGGGCGACCTTTTTGGTTTTATGATCAACTTGGTTAGGGCCAATATAAATTTAGAAAGTGTTCCCACACGTGTGTTTGAGTCCCATGGAGTGCATCTTGCCACCCTTAGTTGGCTAGTGTGTACGCCTCTGGCTCGAACGCACCAGCTTCACATGTAACTATGCCAACAAATTGGCTAATAAGGAGACTTCCTAGTTAACATTCATTTGATACAAGGAGACCAACATGTCTCGCTTGTAACACATCAAAGAACTCTACTGGACTTTATCTATGGATGAGGATGAAGATTTCCTACTCAATGCATCTACTACAACATTCATCTTTCCTGGATAATAATCAATCATTCAGTCTTAATCTTTGATCAACTCCATCCAACAACGTTGCATCATATTCAATTCCTATTGTGAAAAGATGTAATTCAGTTTCTTGTGATCCGTGAAGATCTGACACTTTTCCCCATACAAATAGTGCATCCAAATCTTCAAAGCATGGACTACCATTGCTAACTCCAAATCATGGGTCATGTTATTCTCCTCGGGTTTCTTAAGCTATCGAGATGCAAAAGAAACCACTTGCTTGTCCTGCATCAAAACACATCCCAAACCATTCCGGATGCATCACAAAAGATGATGTATCATTTTCATTCTCAGGAAAGACCAGAATCGGTGCACTCATCATCTTCTCCTTCAACATCTGAAAAGCACGTTGACATCTGCCACTCCAAATGAACGACACAACATTCCTTGTTAACTTTGTTAGGGATAGGGCGATAGCATTGAAGTCCTAATGAACCTCTGATAATAGCCTACCAAACTTAGAAAATTTCACACTTCTATCGGCATTTTCGACTATACCCACTCTATCACAAACTCTACCTTTTTAGGATCCACATATACTCCTTCTGTAGATATAACGTATCCCAAGAAAGCTACCTCCCTCAGCTAAAACTCACACTTGCTAAATTTAGCATAAAGTTGGTGCTGTCTCAACACGGTCAATGCCTGACAAAGATGTTGTTCATGTTGTTGAATATCATGACTGTATATCAAGATTTCATCTATGAAGACCACTACAAACTGATCAAGGAATGACTGGAACACTTTGTTCATCAAATCCATGAATGATATTGATGCATTGGTCAGCCCAAACAACATAACCACAAACTCGTAGTGATCATACCTCATCCTAAAAGCTGACTTAGGTATGTCATCCTCCTTGATCCTTAAATGATGATATCTTGATCTTAGATCTATCTTTGAGAACACTATCATGCCACACAATCGGTCAAAGAGATCATCTATCCTCATAAAAGCGTACTTATTCTTTATCATGACCTAGTTCAACTATCTATAGTCTATGCACAACCTCATAGATCCGTCTTTATTCTTCACGAACAACATTAGAGCACCCCAAGGTGACATATCGACATGATGAAACCCTTGTCAATTAGTTCTTACAGCTGTCTCTTCAGCTCTGCTATCTCCATTGGAGCCATTATGTACGGTGTCTGAGCTATTAGTTGCGTTTTGAGGACCAGATTGATCTCAAAATCAATCTCTCAGGGTGGGGGTACACTTGGAAATTCCTCAGGAAACACATCCTCAAACTCCTTAACCACCAGAACCTCCTAAAAACTAGGATTCCTTGCCTTAGTATCCATCATATGTGCCAAGAATGCCTCACAACCCTATCTCATAGGCTTCCTTGCTACCATGGCTGATACCAGACATGTCGAAAAAATATTCCTATCTCCTTGGAAGATCCACATTTCACTGCCATACACAAAAGTCGCTTGCTTGGAACTACAATCTAAGACTACTCTATACTTCTCCAGGGTATCCATTCCAAGGATCACATCGAATCCATGCATGTCAAGTGGTATGAGATCCACTTGAATGGTGTGTCCTAAAAAGGAAAGAACACATGAAGGACACACATTCTACAACACTGCAGAACCGATCAATGAGGTTTCTAGCAACAAACTATTCTTCTTACTAATAACAGGTAAAATACAACTACTAAGAACTCCATGTGTGATAAAAGAGTGTGTGGCACCTGGATCAACAAAAAAAAATATAAAGCAAGAAGAAGACAAATCAAAATGAAATAACTCCATTTGACCTACCACCACTCGCGGGTTGACCATCGCCTCTGGCTGACTCATCGTGTAGAATCTAGACATTGCCTAATGTCACCCCCGTCCTTTTCTTCCCTGAGCAGACAATCCAGCTTGTGATGCTTGACCATGACCTCGCCCTCCTATGCCACTGTGTTACTGTCTCTATGAGTCATGCTGGCTCAACCTCGATTGTTGGGTCACTTCATCATCTCTCACCGGACATCTCCACTTCTGATGGCCTACTTGTCCACACTTGTGGCAAGCTCGAGTCTCAATCCTTGGCTTAGATGACTCCGTCACTGATACTGATGTTGTGCTGTGAGCTCCTTGTAATGCCCGGACCCACTACCCACTGCCCTAGGCTCTAGTAGAGTTTTAGGAATGACGATTGGCCCCACAGACCACCACTAGCCTTAACTGCACACTTTGTCCTCACTGACACACAAGCCATGATCAACTTCTCGACAAGTCACCCATCCCAGTACTACTCCAAGTTGAGCACGCTTAACTATGGAGTTCTTAGTGATGGGCTCCCGGAAAAGGAGGTGCACCTTGGTGATATGGGTAGTCCAATCATTCCTTTTAAGATCATGTTATCCGAGGCCTAAAATCCTGGGATGTTACACTCCTGTAGGTGGAAAGCTATAATCTCTCCCCTTACTCAGTGACCACTGCATCGAAGCACTAAACTTTTGTAAAATTGGTGGTGTAGAAAACCTCAACTTCTTAAAGCATCCTGACGACTTCCCTTGAGACTGTGCAGACCTCTTCTTGGCACAAGCCTCTCTCTTGTCCTTCATGACCACTCAATCCTCTGAAAAGATTCCACAAACACAGAATACCTCTCTCGATTCTCCAAGGCAACAACTAGGGTAGACAACTCGGCATTCAACCCCTTCTCAAAATGACAAATCCTTTCATCCTCTGCCGCAGCCATCTGAGGATAGAATCTCAACAACTCCATAAACCTTGCCTCATACTCATTGATCATCATGGATCCCTCTCGAATCCTCTTGAACTGATTGATCTTCTCGTCAAGATACGTCGGAGGAAAGTACCGATTAATGAACTTGTGTCAGAACTCCTCCCAACCAACCACAACACCAGGTCTCTTCTCCTCCTCTTTGGCCCACCAATGGCCAACACTCCCTTTTAAAAGGTACACCGCATGCTTCACCTTATCCTCTTCATGGATACTCAAGATCTTAAAAGCCTTCTCAAGCTCATTCAACCATAGATCTGCATCTGTCGGGTCAGCTGTCCCTGCATACTCCCCTACTCCAACACAACAAAGCTTCTCAAAAGTTTTCCCAGTACCCGAATATTCATTATTAGGAACTGGTACCCTAGGCTGAGGTGCAGACATCATGTTCCCATATGAGTTATCATTGCCATAAACTGTCTAAAAAGTGATTGAAAGGCATGATTTTCAACCATGACTGGGTCAAACTGGGGAACTTCAAGCACACGATCTTCTCATGCCTAGTTCCCTGCACCACCACCTAGTACTGCAACACTTCTCTCGACATCATGTTCTTTGTGTTCTCTAGACATCTTTAATCTTTCTCTTCTTCTTATGCATAAGTAGAAGTGACTATAAGACAGACTAGAGGACACTAGAACAGACACAAACCCTAATCCTAGGTCCCTATAGACTCAGTGAACCTAAAGATCTGATACCACCAAATGTGATGCCCCGCACCACACAAAGCAAGATTACTCAAAACATAACTGTGAAAGAAAAATTAATGAACTTATTACTGGAAAACATTAAAAATTAAAACTATTTCATAAAACTTCCAAACAACAAGAACCTTCACATATAAGTCCTTTCATGCCTCAAAGCAAATACAAGGCATGCTATCAACCTGTAAGCAAAGAACTATTCCAGAACATATAAACATAATTCCACCGTATCTGGTATACAAAAGGGCACATAAGGAAAGCACGTTCACAAAACATCTACAAAACATTACCAAAGACCCAAGTGTATAGGGATGACTCTAGGACTCTATCAGTAAAAGACATCCATCAACACTTCCAACCTTATCAGCTGCTCCTCCTCTTGCTACTGCTCAACGTCCTCAGTATGATCTCTACCTCTTCATGCTCGTCCACCTAAAAAGGGTGTAGGAAACCCACGGGGTGAGATTTCAAATCTCAACGGGAGATATAACTCACCACCAACTCTATTATTATCACATATAAGATAAACTAAGAAGAAATATAGTTACAACTATGTGCAGCATGTAATGATCATTAACAGGAAGAGCAATTACTGTTGCATTATGAAACATCTTAATAATATAAAAGGAATATGAAGAACATGCATAATTTCTATCAACCACATTATATAAAGATCAAGCAAGGCCTCATCCAATATTTCTGTATTTTGATCCTATATAATTATACTACATGGCTGATTATGTATTTTACTATGCCCTGAGGATTGGAGTCGTACCACCCAAATCCCACTGACCACTTGATAAGTCACAATCAGTGCCATACAAGGTCTAGTGGAAGAGCTGATATCTACGACCTCATCCCCTTAGTTAGTATGATAATATTGGCAGTGACATCATTAGTTAGACTGTTATCAGTGACATATAGTCCAACTGTATACATTTAGCCCGCCTTGGTACAGGTCATGACACTAGTGAGTTACGACCACAGCCGTACTCTTTATTAGGATATGACCGCAATCATTCATGTATCTTAAACTGAGCTACAACCACAGTTGTACTCTTATTGGGGTATCACTGCAGCCAATCCTTGTATTTGAAACTGAGCTACAACCACAGTTGTACTCTTATTGGAGTATGACCACAGCCAATCCCATATATATATATATATATATATATATATATACATTCAGGATACAAGGAGATACCTCAACTTGCACCCTGCATATTCAACAATATGCGCCCCGAGTTAAATTTGTTTCACCATTCAGCAGATGCTAACACTGATTGGATCTATGGCACAGGGCAAACTACAAGATTAAGCTCCACTTGATTAATTAGGTTATTTAAGTATCTTTTAGCATCAATCAAATTACAACATACAACATCTAAACAAATTCTACATAAACAAGGGCATAACTCATCACCAGAACATACTGAAACATATAAGGTGTAGTGTCATCACATAATCACTTCCTGCTTATCTTTCAACATGTGTCCATCACAAGGATTACAAATCTTGGGGTGACAACCCCTTCTCTCATCACTGAGGCAATTGTTATACAAGGCATGAAGCCATCATCAGGTAATAAGAACATTTCCTCCTTTTTCTGTACTACCACATCACATGTGCATCACAAGGCTTATTCAACCATGTTATAACCACCATAGCTCATACCTGGCTATGTGTATCAACTGGTGTTGCCTGCATGGTTAGAAAATGATAACAAGAAAGCAATACATCATCAACACCATCATCTCATAGCACTCATGCCATATATTTCACCTCATCAAAATTAGGGTTTCTCTTTACTCAATTAGGGTTTACAAGGTTGGATCAAAAAACACCCTTAGATCATCACTTTCCTTATCATTATGACACATGTTATAAGATAAAGGTTTTAGAAACATGGCCCTTATTATCATACATACAACCACCCCAAAGGGTATCACATCATATCATATCACCCTATCATCAACATGGTGTATCACAGTCACCATCACAAGATGTCGGTTAGGGTTAAAACATAGGGTATCAGGTTAACCATAGATGTTTCAGGCATCCACACCAAGAGGGTTATCGGTTTAGGGTATATTAGGTGATCAACTAGGGTGTCAGCCTACCAACTAGGATGTGTATTAGTTTAGAGCACAAGGCATACCAGTTTATCATCTATGTTGGTGTGTAGGGTAGCAATGCTTAGGAGGGTATAAGCTAACCTACCCTATCGGGCAACACCATCATGTGGTGTGACGGGCGTTAGGGTAACAAGAAACACAAGCATCTTAGGAAACTTAGGGATTAGCAAAGCAGCAGATCATGACAGATTGTCAACATGCTGAGCAATGCAAGTCTCTCGGGCATCACTGAGGGTGATGGCTACTGGGGTTGTCAGGCTGTAATGCCTCCAAGGGTAATACATTAAGCGGTGACAGCTAAGCCATAATGGGAAATCTCATTTCCAAAAACACCTATTGTTTACCATATCGGTTCATGACTCTCATGGATCATGACGACCATCAACAAAGCATGTCAATCTAGGTCTCCCAAATATCATGATGACCTATCACAAAGGGGTGACGGTTAGTGGCACCATAGGTCGTGATGGCCGCCCAAGGCATATCGGCCTACATGCCTATCGATCAGCATACATAACAGCCTAACCATGCATATCGGTTCACTCATCTTCAATCTATGAACAATGTTACAAGCAAGACCAAAGAAGGTGCAATACATGGAAGAAACTAAGCAAAACCTTTCTTCCAAAATAGAACATAAAACCACCAAGAAAAAGCTACTAGAACGCAAAGGATAACAAACCAAAGATAGAGAATCAAGATAGAAAGTAAAGGGGTGATAATAACAAAGAGGGTTTAGAGTTATATAAGCTGCCTCAAGGATCACCACTAAAGTCCAAGCTTCACGAGCGCAAGATAGAAGAAGATCTCCCAAACTTGATCACCATAACACCTTCAAAAGAGAACATGGAATCGAGGTTAAGAGAGCATGAGAGGGAAAAGAAAGTAACTAAGGGTCTTGACTGAGAAGAAGAAAGAAGGAGAGAAAGGAAGCTAAGGATCATGGCTTACTAAGGTAGAGGATGATGAGAGCACCACAAGTTTGGGACTCATCCACCAATCTCCAAGGCAGAGACTCCTCTAGCTTAAGGTCGTCCACCAAAGAAGGAAAGCAAGGATAACCAAAAGGGTTCTCTTGAATGGGGAGAAAGAGGTATTTATACAAGAGGGATGAAAGAGAGAGTGAAAGTGAAGGTGTCACCACCTTAGAACCCCATGTATCTCTACTTCTCTTCACAAAACGGTAGGGGTAAACCCTAGGTACCACAAACCGATAGGATGTCCTTCAAGACATCCAAAAAATGATAGGATGTCCCTCAAGACACCTACAAACTGATATGATGTCCCTCAAGACACCCACAAACCGATACAAGGACTCTCCAAGGCTCTCAGGCCCGAGACAACACTTCTAAGAGCAAGGCACACCTCAAACATGCATCCAAAACATCACCAAGGATGTCTCCATAAGATGTCCATATCTCTCTCCTCTAAATGATGCTAAGAGAGAGAAGGAACACTCTAGAGGTGGCAAATTTTCCCACCAACCCCCTATCATTGGTAGATTGCAATTTACAACAATCGTCTCCACAAAACACAAGCATCAACCAAACAAGCTCAAACAAGGAACTCAAGCTTCCAATATGCCCTAATTACATCTCAGATGATTAGAGAAAGGAGCTATGCAACATTCTTAAGAAAAACTAATAGGGTTATCCCAAAATGTGGGTCAGGGTCCTTACAATATTTGAGATGGCTATATCAGCTCTTTCCCTTGTCTTAACTCACACAATAGTAGGGTTCCTATAACCCACTTAAGTGGCCTCACTCATATATGTAGGAGGCTATGGACTCTCTTTTCTACTTACTAAAAGAAACTTATTCTACAATGTCGATTAGTTTCTCTTCTCTCCTAGATTAAAGTACGGGAGCAAAGAACCTTCGATTAACATGAAAATCAACAAGTAGGATAATTAGGGTGTGGTGTGAGGAAACCGACTTTCACATTTATTTATGTTTTCAAAGTATTTGATGTTATATTTGATTAATTTATATGAAACATATACTTATGACATTAGCCTCTCTAAATAAATAAATCATGGCATTATATTCCATATTAATTTGTTTTCCATCAACTCGTGCTCCTATGATTATTCTAGAGTATCAAAGCATGGTCAAACGTATTGATTAGTATATTTGTAAACCCACTCATATTATTTAGTATGTGATGGTTATTTTATCATAAGTTTTCATACCTAAAGTCTATCAATGGATATATGTTACTATTTGGCTCTAACGAATCTTAATGCATTTTGAGTTGGGAAACATGTAGTAAACATTAACATAATAAAAAAGGGGGTATACAAAGGGAGGGTTTGATAGTGAACCTGGGTTCGAGTATATTACAATGCACATTTACTCCTTCATAATGGAGGCTTCCAGCATGGATTCTATCATGTTCAAGCCATCTAGATTTTGATGAATTACTCAATTACAATACATAATCATATATTAAATGCTTATTAATTTAAATATGTATATAACTCATTCCATATCATTTTCTATTCCATACTGCATATAAACCACTAAAGTTCCATTGTGTATATAATTTATACTAATCAATTTAATAAATTCAAAATATTAGAAATATCTTGCATGCTTGACTTAAAATCACTAGTACTAAATAAGAAGTTTACTCATATTATATGTGTTAGTATATTTGATTAGTTGGGCTCAGGCCCATTGTATTTTCCCTTGTTTCTATTTCTCTAATGTCACTCCCTGGCTCCTATATATAGGAGATCCGGTACTCTTATGTATTTTACTGAAAGAAAATTATTCTACATGGTATCAGAAGTAGAGTTCTAAACCTACCTTTTCCTTTCCTTTTCTTTTTTTCTTCCTCTCTCCCTCTCCCACGTATCTGCCACAACCCCTCCTCACCACCACCACCCCTCCTCCAACCACCACCACCACCTTCCCACCCGCCCACCACCTAACTCCCCCTCCTTCTCTGACTATGCCCGTTGCCCAGCCGGATGGCAACCAGCCGCAACACAGCTGCTTGGCAACCGTAGTAGCAGCCAACAAGGGCCGACCTTCGGGCAACACCAACTCTAGTCTAGGCCACTATAGGCCACATTCATCTTCTGCTAGATGATCTGAAAGCCTTTCTCCTATCTTCCCTATCTCCTTTCTTATGTTTTAGTTCTAAAATGTTAATATAGACATATAAAGAGTATATTAAAAAGTCCCCGTGTTTATTTATAAAGTACAAAAATAAAAAGGGGCAAAGTTTTACTCTTTTTTCTTTCTCTCCACATGGTTCCCTTAATCCATATAGCTGAGTGATTTTATTAAAAATTAGGGACTTTATGTTCAATATCCTACTGTGCCATTAATCCAATAGTGCTTAATGTTTTCCTACCAAGATCTATTCTGGTAGTGTCACTCCTATTTATACCGAGTTTCATTCTAGTACTACTGCTTTCTTCATACCAAATTCCATTATGGTAGTACTACTCGCCCTTCTATCGATTTTTCATTCTGGTAGTATTTTTTTTATTCTTTTGTACCATGCTACATTTCAATACATCTACTTTCTATTCATTTCATGCTAATTTCAATACATTTTTATCTATTTATATCGTACTATTATCCAGTATCTTACTGACCTCATCATGGGTGATTATGCTAAAATGACTATTGTTTACAATGATATACCACACATATCTTCAATTAACCTTAACGATGACAACTTTTTGCTTTAGATGAATATTGTTCAGACATTTCTCAAATCACATGGTAAAATTAAGTATATCACTGAGGATGCTCCTGATGTACCAGATACTGCCTAGATTATAGGAAACAACTAGTTTCTCTCTTAGATTTGGGGGTGCATGGAGTCTGACATTGTAGTCAAGTACATGTGAAACAAGTGTGCTAAAATAATATGGGATGAAATGAAGAAGTTATTTACTTACGAAGACAGTTGCTTGCGCGTCTACAACACCATGAAAAAAATCTTCTTCGAACAATGAGGGAATTGAACCCTATCCAGGTACTGTGTTGCAATGAAGGCCTTATCTAATTAATAGATTTTTTTCTCCCTGACGACATTTAGTGAGGTCACCAAGAAAGAAAATCTCTCCTCACTGGATGCTTCCTCAATGGGATTCATCTTCATTTTACTATTGTTCGATGACTACTCCTAGTTGGTGTGACCCTTCCATCCATGGACCATGCATATGCATGCCTAGACCAGTGTGAAATGCTTGCTCCTCAAATGTCACCGACTACTGAATCTGAACCTCTATCGGAAACGACTACGATGACTAGAGGCCATGGTTGTAGACGAGGCCAACACTAAAGTTACACTTATTTTGGCAAGATGGGCCGCACTAAAGACATCTACCACTTAAAGCATGGCTATCCAACACACTATTGAAGAGGACGTGGAAGGGGCTCTGCCCATGTTTCTCAAACACCTGCCCACATTAGTCAAGCTGTTGCCTGGACAATTGGTCATGCACCTCCTTCACCATAGACATCTTCTCAAACTTCTCATGTCACAATCTCATGAGGATTATGAACGCCTTTTCCAAGACGCCCAATATAATGGGAATTCTCCTCTCCACAACAACATTACCACTTCTACCTATTTAGATGGGCAAGTTGAGGATTTCCCTATTGTTGACTCTTCTACCCACCTAGCCATCGCTTTTCAAGGTATCTTTGGGGTGTCCATGCTTGCTTCCAGTTCTAGCTGGATTATAGATTTGGGTGCTACACAACATATGACCGGTATGCCCTATCTTCTAACCACATATATTTTGTTTATCCCTCACTCCTTTGTAACCATGGAGTATGGGTCAGTTAAATGAGTAACTCGATGTGTAACTGTTCCTATCTCTTTTAAAATCAAGTTGAATGATGTCCATTTTGTTCCAAACTTTCCATACTATTTGGTGTGTATAGCAAAAACTGTTGATTCTCTCAATTTCTTTGTAACATTTGGTCCATTTGGTTTTATTCTATAGGATTGGAAGAATTTGATGATTATTGGGAAGAGAGTATGCTCTGGCGATCTCTACTTCTCTGCCCCACCCTATAGCCTATCAAAAGCCCCTTGCCTCCATGTCACTTCAACTACATCTACATCATGGCCATTTAGCTTTATACAAGCTTAAATTATTAGGCGATTCTTTATCTTATTGTTCTTCCATTTAGTGTAATGCATGTAATCTAGGGAAACTCCATTGTGTGTCCTTCCCAACCTATATCTATGGACAATCATATCGCATGCTTGACTTAGTTCATACTGATGTGTATGATCCAGTTTGGACTACCAGCTACAATGGCTATAGATTTTTTCTTACATTTGTGGATGATTTCTTAGAATGACATGGCTTTACTTACTTCAAACTCATGATGAAGTTTTTGCATTAATTTTTCAATTTCAGAAGTTGGTTTTGGTTCAATTTTCAACACCTATTAAGTTTCTTTGAACCGATAACATCCTTGAATATAGCTAAAGTGTTTTCTCCTATTATCGTGATGTAGGGTTGATTCATCAACGTTTGAGTGCATACTCTCTACAACAAAATGACATTTCCAAGCATGAAAATCGTCATTTACTTGACATTACATGCTCTCTTCTCATTCATGCTAACTTTCCTAAGCCTTTTTGGTATGAAATAGTCCTCACCACTTACTTTCTTATTAATTGTCAACCTTCCTCTATTCTCAGGATGCACACTCTTTTTTCCATTGTTTACCCTCAATCCACACCTTTCCTCTACTGCCTCGAGTTTGTGATTGCATCACATTCATTCATAATTTTGATCCCAAGATTGACAAGATTCCCCCCAAGATATCCAGACATATTTCTTGGTTATCCCTTTTCTCAAAATAGCAAATGTCTTGAGCCTAACTGTGGCAGAATCTATATCTCTGTAGATGTCACCATTCATGAGGATGAAATGTTCTTTTTATCATACTCACCCCCACTTATCATACTTATACTATGGTCTCATTTCCTGTGTCACACCCCGATCTCACACTAACCACAACTCACGAGATTAGGGCGCGACGGAGGGATTATCACATAAACAAACCACTGAGAACTTTTTCTTTTTAAAACCTCGTAATGATATCCGGATTATTGTTGTAAAATAAAACATAATAAACTACTGCGGAAGCATTTCAATTTAACTGGCTAGAGAATATAAATAGAGTTTACAACATGTAACATTGTTTAACAGAAAGTAAAACATAACAGTTAATTTACATCTTTTACACATTCTCCATACATACTCTCTCTCACCCACACCATGTCCCAAGGACCGAGGGGAAAGGACTAAGAGACCTCTAACTAGACTAGCTACAAACCTTCTGCTGATTAAACGTTGGGATGAAAAGATCCTTCCGATTCCTAGAACTGTCGCTGACCTAAAAATGTTTGAGTAGAGGAGTGAGCCTACTCGCTCAATGAATAGTTTTTCATTTAACTATCACCAAACAACTCATCAGATATATAAAATTGAAATAAAGATAAGTGCAGTACTAAGCATGGCAGTTCTAATGACATAGCAGATTTACAGATAACAATTTCATTTCTATGCAACATCAGATATTTTAAACAAATAAACAATTATAGAGAATTGGTACAGAAATTCAAATCTCTTAACATGTTAAATTTATTGTGTTCCTATATGATTACATATTTATATTATTATTATGCCCTAATCATATGAAGTGTACTCTGCATATAAAGATCCGTAGTGAACTACGATCCCACCGTACAAGACTTAGCGACACACCCGGGAAATGCTAAGTCTGACGCCAGCCCTGCTCTGCCACAGGACCCCAGGCTCATCGGCCTTCAGGCTCATCGGCCTCACTGCACTACATCGAGTGCTCTAGACTCCTCCTCTAACCTGAGTACACAGGCGGAGAGTCTCACGGGGTTACCTCCATGACTCCGCACGGATCTTGTTGCAATAACCCCCAATTTTCTCCAGTGCCACCGTGACATCGCACGCGTTGTTGTTGGACACTGCCTCTCTGTCCTCGTGTCTCCATGACTCCGCACGGATAATGTTGCAACACGAGTTTCACCCCTAAGAAGCAGATCTCTCGAAGGGGTTCTACGGTGTTAGGGCACCTAAGTCTATTAACTGATTAACATATAAACATTTAAACAGGAAAATCACATTTACTGATTTCATATCAGATCACAATACACTGTCATTCTAAACTGACAGAGCAATATATTTAAATCATTGTAATTTCTGAGAAATTCTCATACCATGCATTCAGACAAATTAGAAATGCATAAATAACCCAACTTATTTCAATTTGGCACATACATAGCGAATTTACGCAATTGAACATCTTATTGCACAAATTAAAGAAATTTACTTCACATATGAGAATCATACTCAACAATTATCAATTCTCTAAATTTCTCGAAAAACGTGCACATTAACCCAAATTCTGGTTTGTACATCACTTAACTCAATTAAGAGTTAATTACATATCACAACACAATTTAATAACAATACTTGAGAATTTCTGGTAATATTTCAGAGAAATGTGTCATTTCATGTAAATATCAATTTACACATATTAACGTCAAAAGATATATGAAATAGGGTTTTCTTGCATGTTTTTATTTATTCATATCAACTTTGAAATCGTACATCTGATAATTTATCAGAAATCTTCATTATCTGGGTTCATACCCAAATCATACCATTTTCAGACATGAATTTCTAATTTCAACATTCAAATGAGAAATTTAGGTTCCAATGAGCCATATAAATCTATTGATTCAATCCGTACTGTTCAAATGCTAAATTTAATCATATAACAATGTCTAGAAGCAGTTTATGAAATAAAAAGGTCGGGCAACGCCAAACGCTGCCCGACGCCTGATAACGCCTGTTATCAGCGTAATTCGCGCACAAAACAGAAAATATTCAAACGCCTGAGTTTATTAATGATAAATAAATGAAACCCTACTCACAGTGATTTGGACTGTCCGGATTCGTCCGGAGATGCGTCCAAGGCCAGATTCTGGGCGATTTCAGATCGTCTTCTACCTTGGTATTATTTGATTTACTGTTCTTGTTCACGGCCAGTTGCTTTACGCTCAACTGGAATTGGCTACTAGGCGTCAATTTGGGCCAAATTGATTGCAATATCTGAACTAGACCTCCTAGCCGAGGTCCAAGGTGATGGTTAATAGCTTTGGCCACCCCAAGATCTCCTCCTCTAGGCCATGCACAGACGCAGCTTCAAGCTGCTGCTTGTCGGCACTTCTGCGTTCACTAACAGGTTGGAGAAGAAGACCATGCTTAGTGCTTATCGCATCTACAGCTACAAATTCGGATTCAGAACCATAAATCGGAGTTGGGGTACCTTCCCGGAATATCAGATCAGCCAAGCAAGTCCCTCCTTGGCCGTGCGCCGCGCAGCTGTTGCTGCAGGTCGCAACTACACGGAGGTCTGCCCTAGCTGATGGATGGAACGCGGTTGAAGATGAAAAGATGGTGGAGAAGCAAGGCGCCGCTGGATCGGCCCTTCCTAAGCCCTAACCAGCCGTTGCCTCGCACTGCAGCTTGCCCGCTGGCGTGGATCTGTAGGGCGGCCGGCGCCCTACTGGTTGGGTAGCGCTAGGGTGCTGCTAGGGTAAGAATAGGTTGAGGGGGGTAGGAGAAGGAAGGACGGAAATGGAGGATGCTAGATCGCTAGCTTTTTCTCCCAAAAATCGCCCTGCTTCGCTGCAAATGACCGACCTACTTGGGAGCTAGGTTGGGCGCCGCTTACGGGCCTTGTTCCATCGATCGCGTGAGGAAGGAGATAAGGGAACAAAGTGACTGACCTACTTAAAGAGGTAATAAATGTGAAAATTACATCTCAAGTCCAAGATTCTCAAAAATGCCATAATTATGGCCTCGAGGGTTCGATTTGGATGATTTCTTTTGCATCATTTCAAGCACGAACTCCTCTACCTACTCAAGGCATGGAAGCTGACGGATTAGACTGTTTTACTGGATCAAAGCTCAAATTGCATCTGTGATTACTTGATTCAACTTAATGAACTTAATAATCAACATTGCTATCATCATTAATTACCTCATATGAGTAAATCTCAACTATTGATTCATGACTTAGATTATCTTGATTAACCATGATGTTTAACAGTATACTGAGCACTAATCAAGGTGATTCACGCTAATCAAGTTATTTACTGACTAGGCTTGGAATGGGTCATAACATCCTGATCCATTCATCCCAACAACAACAACACCATCTCCACCGTCAACAACAATAGATTGACACATGGAAGTTGAGTCACTGACTACACCTGCATCATCATTGTCAGTTCCAGACCAATCCAATATATCGGAGAACTACACAATGGTATACACTTTTGCACTATCAAGCATCCCATTTACAACACTTGTTGTCTAGCATGCCTTTCTTCTTCTACCTCATCCTTTGATACTGCCCTAGACACAATATATGTTCCTAAGTGTCCAACAAATGCCCTGCACCATCCTGGATGGAAAACTTGCATGATGGAAGAAATGCATACTCTCCATGACAACAAGACATGGGATCTCATGACCCCATCGACAGGAAAAAGGTAATGTAGGTAGCTGATGGTTTTTTTCTTCTATAAAGCATAAGTCAGATGACTATATTAAACAACTCAAGACGCACCTGGTTGCTAAAGGATTCACCCAAATCCTTGGCATGGATTACTTTGAGACATTCTCTCCAGTGATAAGAATTTCCTTCATCTGCATCCTTATCTCCCTTGCAGCTCACCTTGATTGGCTTCTTTACCAACCTGACATCAAGAAAGCATTTCTTCCCACAAAGATATCCTGGAGGAAGTCTACATGCAAAAATTTCCTGGGTTTGTTTTTGAGGGGGCACCTTCTCACAAAGTATGTCGTCTTTGATGATCTGTCTAAGGCCTCAAGCAATCTCCAAGGGTCTAGTTCATCAAGTTAAGTGATGTCCTAACACAACTTAACTTTCAGATATCAGACACAAACCACTCCTTATTCTTCTACAATTCCTCCAAAGGCCATGCTCTTGTCGTTGTCTATCTTGATAACATTGTCATCATCAACATGATATGATGGGGATATCCTAGCTCAAGCAATATTTGCATTCCATACAAAAGACTTAGGCACCCTACATTACTTCCTCATAATTGAAGTCCTCTTCTCAGTGTCATGGATTACTCTGTCACAACAACACTATGTCTTAGATATGCTTCAAGAGGCCAACATGGCAAAAGCCAAATCAATATCTACCCCAATGGACTATCATACAAAGCCTATGCATGAAGGAGAACTCTTTGCTGATCCAAATTAGCATCTTTGTACAATTAGGAAATTGATTTACTTGAATATTACTTAACCAAATATTACCTGTGTTGTTGGGGTAGTCAACCAGCACATGAGTATACCACTCCAGGTCCACTGATCCATCCTTCAACGCATTATTCACTATCTCCAAGAGTGATCCCAATGAATAATCCTCTACAAACACCCAAAGTCCTGGGTATTCTCTCTCTATATATGCAAATATAGATTGAGCTGATGATTCTAAAGACTGATGGTCCACTTCTGACTATCATATCATGATTGGCACTCACCCAATTTCTCAGAGGAGTAAAAAGTAGTTGGTGGTAGCTTGCTCCAACGACAAGGTAGTTTATCGGGATATGTCTCATGCATGTTGTGATCTATAGTGGGTAGGGTCCATCTTGACTTAGTTTGGAATTCCTTTTCAACTACTTTATACAATGACAACTAGGGGGCTATACATATAGCTAATTATCTAGTCTTCCACAAGCACATAAAGCACATTGAAGTTGATTGCCATTTTGTGACAGACTTGGTCCAAGCCAAGAAGGTCATCACTCCTCACTTTAGGACAGATGATTAAATTGCAGAAATCCTTATTAAACCTCTTCCTCCCACTTTATTCAAGTAGATGGGCGTCAAGTTGGGACTTAACAACATTTACTCTTCAACTTGAGGGTGTGTGTTAGTATACTTGATTAGTTGGGCTTAGGCCCATGGTATTTTCACTTGTTTTTTTTTCCCATGTACTCCCTTGCTACATATTACTCTTATTTGTTTATTGAAAGTAACTTATTCTACAATATGGAATCCATGCAATTCAATAAAACTCGGGCAACTCGGGCATAGAGTTCCTCCATATTCAAACATCCAAGAGCATTAAAAATGCAAGAGTAACTATTTTAGGTAAAATTTGATTATAATTCATCGCACTCTTAGCCATATCATTCAATCATATAATAAGAAATCTCAACTTAAATACATAGTACTTCACACAAGAAAAGAAGATATACATGATAACTTCTAGATCTTTGTGCATCATTTGTATTTTCTCAAATATTGGTTAATTAGAGAATGAATGTAATCTATCCCAACTTGAGTTTGGTGTGAAAGCCTCAAATCTTTCTTTAACAAAGTGATTGTCTATTCTTCCCATACTAGGTTAAACCTACTAAATCAAGGACAAGATGACAATGAAAGGAAGATTCTCAAATTGGCTCATACTAATTTTATACTTGGATTAATTATTGTAAAGAAGAATCAATTACAAAAATCTTTACCTTAGTTTATGGATCTAGAGTTTTCAATTCTTGATACAATCTTCCCATTTCCCCCAATTTTGATTAGTATTGATACTCAATTAGTAAAATATTGAATGTAGGTCTATGTAACAATGACAAAATGAACTTAGGCTTCCATTTTCATAATTATGTATCTATTATCTCTTGATATATCAACATTTTTGTGATTGATTGACAAATTTGATGTCAACCTACAATTGGCAATGACCCCTCTAGGGATGAACATCAAATTGGGATGCCTTGATCCAACCCATGTCTTGGCGCACATAATCAGACCCATGCCCGATCCATAGAATTTACATGGGCGGGCCAAGCCTAAAATTTTGACCCAGATCTTTTTATGGGTTGGGTCAGGATCAAGGTAAACCTAGGTCCAAAAATCCCGATACCCATATTAATTGTAGGTACATATGTG
This sequence comes from Alisma plantago-aquatica, assembly GCA_963693085.1. Taxonomy (NCBI): domain Eukaryota; kingdom Viridiplantae; phylum Streptophyta; class Magnoliopsida; order Alismatales; family Alismataceae; genus Alisma; species Alisma plantago-aquatica. The sequence goes on from OY856410.1 coordinate 911,283,072, forward strand.
TATAATCACATGTTTATATATTATATATGTATATTTTAATACACATTTGACTATAAACTTTAAAAATTTCATTCCATCTAAAATATGCCTAGTTAGTTATACTAAAAAGACTAAAATCATGTCAATTGTTGAAATTGCTAGCCCATTCAATGAAATAAAAATGTACATTTTCTAATTAATGGTAATTGTAGATATCCATAAATTTTTTGATGCCTTTTAATTATATTGTATATGTAAATGGGGCATACCATTGATTTTTAAATATATCTAATGTAGAAAATACTCTTTCCATACATTGGATTTATATAACAAGTTTATGTGTAGTAATTTTATAGATGATACATACATGTTACATGTAGCAGTGGGTAGACATTACCAAAATTATGTTGATAAATTGTCCTACATATATGATGAAAATATCCACATTTTTGTATGTTCTTTGGGCCATCCCAAACCCAATTTGAAACATAGCTCTACAATGTGGACTGGGAATGGGCTAAGTTTTCCTAACATTATTTGCACCTATACTTAGCCTGAAACCCATTTGACAATATGGGTTTGGGCACGGGCTTAACAAAAACTGGGGTGACCCAACCCGATGATCATCCATAGTACCAACTGCTAGCTATAATCCATTATTGTAGGATGATAAAATCCCTCCCAACGACACTACTTTGTTTTTTTAAAAGTATTATTTACCATATTCTTACTTCATGTATATTTTTTTGATATAAATTCTACCTTCCTTTTTAACTCGAATTCAATTTTCACATCAAACACTCATATCAATTTCAACAAATTGAAATGCAAATACACATTGCTACTATATTATTATACAAATACTAAAAACAAGATCAATGTCTATATGAATCCAACATATCAGTCATTAAATAGGTAGGAAATCATGAAAATCATCTGATAACTATAAATTGAGACTATGGTTATCTTAACCCTATGATTACTAATTAAGATAAAATTAGGTTGCAACAAAAAGAAAGGGGAAGACCTAAACATATGTAAGAAAATTATAAGATACAACACAAAGTTATGTGACTGTATATCAAGATACTTATCAGTTCAAGTGATCCAGGAGAAGGAATAATGTTAAGAATGTTAACATTAAGACCTAAAAGGCAACTAGAAAGGATTGCAACACTATGTTTCACAAGGCTGATTCCTAGGCCTATTCAGCCATGTTAATCATGTCTTTTTTTTACAAAACCCCCACCCACACTAGCATCTGGGTTCGAATTGACCATGATTTATTTTGGATCATTTTAGGACAACACTTTTCAGCTAGATCCTAAATTTACAAAGGATGGAGTTTTAGATCAAAATCCTTCATCCAAACCGATATACAAATATTTTCATGTCTACTGAGCGTGATCTCTAAAAGTACAAATTAAGGGAACAATGTACAAAATAGAGCTACTACTACTCTTGAAAATAATAAAGTATAATCAATAGATTACCATGTAAATAAACCTAAAGCGTGATTAGAATGTATATGAAAAAATTAGTGTACTTTGTATAAGATTTTAAATATAGTTTATAATATATTTATATAGTTAAATATTAATCTAGAACTAATAAAAACCAATGCAAAACTATTTATAACTATCACAAGTAAACATAATGAGAAGTTTAGTAAATTAATATGCTACCGAATAAAATTTGGTATTCTAGTTTTATTTGAGTATATAACTGTAAATCTTAGGTCAATCAAGTCAATTTCAGATCTAAAGTCCTACCCTTCTAAATCTAAAATAATTTCATATTCTTCCTTGGGTAAAACTTGGAGTCATACTAAAAAAATTTAGACTCTAACGTGCTTAGACATGTTGGTTCAACACACAGTTGCAATATCCGTACAAAAGATTTATAGGAACAACAAAGTCAATCATTAAGGATTTTGAATAGTGTTGGCTCCTCTCAATGGTAAAAATAAGATTTTTTTCCTGTTTTCCTACTGTAGTCAGAAGTAATTCTAGAATACCCCCTACCTTGTAGCAAATTACAAACACTCTCTGTCGTTATCACCCATTAGTTTGGTCATGATAATTAAATCACATTTTTGCTTTACATTTTCTCACTGCACCATCTTTCCCATTTTTTAATTTGTTTTTAAAATCTTGTGTATTTGAAATCAATGGCAGGTGTGTTTATATTCTAAATTATATTTTCACTTATTTTACTACATGTTGACATGAAACACATTGGATATGACACTGATTTAAACTATATAAACTGAATTGTAATTGATCTTGACTCAAATTTCTCACTAGCTTTACATGGAATAAATTAGAGATGAAAAAAATAATCTAAAAAAGTTCAATCCAAAAGGTTTGTATTTCTAAGCATTTGTTTGGGTTTCAATTTGAGTTAGTTCAAATCAAGTCGCGTCATGATTATTTAGTCAATCAGGTTGTGTGCATGCCATGTCGATCAGAGCTTTCAATTTGATACATATTTTGTAATTTGTTATAAAATATAATTTTTGTAAAGTTTGAATTGGGTTGTGATCGGTTCAGGTTGGGTTGATTTGGATCAAAATATATACAACTATCTAATAGGTGAGTTTGGATTTGAACTGAACATGTTGGCAAGTTTTATTAGACTTAACAATTTTTTAGCAAGGAAGTGGATCGAGTTTGTCTAAGCTTGACTTGGCTCAAATATCAAGAATATGAATTGTCCCAAATCCGACACAAACTACAATGTTAAGAAGTATCACCTGGACAAATCCAAACTAACGTGTCCACATATATACCCAACTAGACTCAAACTCGACCTGGGTACATAAAAAATTTGTTATAAATATAATAACAAAAAAATTACAAACTCAAAAACCAATCAAATCAACTCCAACTATAAACTTGACTTGATAAGAAAACCTAGTAAAAATGAATAGACTTGAACCGACTTAAATAGACCCCAAACTTAATTTGGCCCACCAGATCGACCAAATAAATCCTTAAAAATCCAAAAAGAATGGGTTGGGCCGCCTGGATTTTGCCGAATCAATTCACATCGAGTCAAGTTTTTTCCCCTACTACCTAGACTTATTTGGCTTTACTTGACCTGAAACATGAACACATTTTTAAAAATGTGAGATTTTCGGATCAAGTCTGAATGACTTTCGTGTAATAATATCATGAGGTTTTTTCATCACTAGTTTATAATAAGTGACCGATCACAATTAGGTTTATGTAATTTGATTTAAGCTCGCAATTAGTAAAACATGATGGGCTTGATGAAAATATAGAATCAGAATTGATTTTTACAAACTCGTTAGTCATAGATGTTACGAGTAAAAGACAAGTGAAATAGCTTGTGAAAAAAAATTATAATAGCAGCGCCACTAGAAAATGTAAAGTAAGATGTGAAGACAATTACTGTAGCCAAAGTCACAACAAGAGGTTGGTTGGAATTTTCTATACAAGCAGAGGGGTTGTCTGGAATTTGATATAATACATGAGATTTTGTGTAATTACTCAAAATCACAGGGGGTAAATGAAAAAAACTCTAAAATGATATCTATACTACTATAAAAGAGAGAGTTTTTCTAGCTATTTACAACTTTGTCATTTGTCAAAAAACTAACCAATCAGATTTTAGTGTTTCAAAATGCAACCTTTTCTTTAATTCTTTCTCTTCCTACTTTTTTTCTCCTCTTTTTTCTATGTTTTATGAATAAATGGAACCTCAAACAATCCCCCAACAACCCCTACTTTTACTCAACAAAAACTACTCATGCCACCACGACGCGACACATTTTGATTGACAGCCGCACATATTTTATAGGGAAAATGATACATAGATGACTCCAGTGACAAAAACCCAGACGACTGGTTGTCATCTTCCTCCACTTGGCTCTCCGTGCCTTTAGAGAAACTTGGTAGAGGCTGATTGATTTGATGGTTAACAGGCTCACCGATGTCGCACCCCCTCCTTCCGTTCTCTATGTTTTCAATTTTTTTTGCCCCCAATTCCCCCAACCCCCCACCGACACCCCCCTATGCGGTCTTCCTACTTCCATTTCCTCTGCCTCTCCTCCCCCTCCTCACCCCCTCCTCACCCCTCTCCTCTTCTGACGAGCGACAATGTAGAAGCTTCTGCGGTCTTCCTAGTCCCTTTCCTCTGTCCTTGCCAACTAGTTCCTCCTCTCATCCCCCTCCTTGCCCCTGTAGGATGACCTAGAGAAGGTTACAAAACAATGAGGTTGACCTAGTAACCAGGTTACGAAGCAGTGAGTCTTGTGGCGATCTTGAAGGAGTAAGAACGGTGCCTCGAGATGTTAACGTCAACACTACTAGAAAGGTTCATTTTTGGATAACTTCTGCCCCTTCCCTCGCTTCTAGAGAGGTTATTTTTTGGATATCTTCCGCCCCCACCAGCCATGCACCCATTATATTAGATTAGTATGATAATGCTAGTAGCAGGAAATTTCTTTGCATAGCGAAAATCCTACCAGATGACTCTGTGTTTATAAGTATTGGATCTATCATTGAACAATCTTGGCAATAACACTTAAGGCTTCTTGCGTTTCATTCTGTATCTGCACTAGTAAGTTTGCCATGTAGTTAACATAACCATGTTGTACATCTTGAATTATGTTAAGAGCATAGTAACTCCTTAGATTGATGTTTAGGGTTCAAGCATCATTACATAGCCATGGAAAATAAGTTCCATGTCGATTTACCATTGTACCCAAAGTTGCCATGTTCAGTACACATCGACAACATGCTACATGACCACATTAGTGCAACCTGAGGGCTACTTTTACCCAATAACCAACTTGTCATGGATTCATGGCCAAACCTTGTTACAAAACTCTACAACATAATAGATGCGGAAATTATGTTACTGGAGAACTTTTTAAGCAACCTTTTTAGCCACATTATCATGTTACCATAGTTACAAAACCTTAAGCATGTCACCTCAATCCTACACATTGTTCTAGTTACCTTGGTGACTACCCCAGATTGCTACTGAGTTAACCACCTCAACTGGCAGTCTCAATATGGTTTAGTTAGATCTTGTTGTCAAGGTTTCCTTTCTATTTAATTCACAATTATATCGACCTTCTCCATTTTTTTACCATGTTTGCATTCAGTACCGATTTCCAACTAACACAAGAACAGAAGTTTACAAGTACTAACACAAGAACATATATTTTCATGTTTACTATGGATTTTAACATTTCTACATTCAGTTCCCATTTTTTGCCAAAGTGATGAAAGTCACCATTGTATTTTTTATTATTTTAATGACCTAAAGTTTTTAAATACATTTATTTAAGTGTTACAAACTGTTCATACAACAATCTATGCTCAAGGTACTACACTCACTTAACATTCTGAGTTCAGGTACATCTTGCTGTCAAAGTTTCCTTTCTATTTAACTAGACTAACATAAGATCTGTCATAACACTTGTTACATTCATATACCTCGTTAGCACCCACTTTCATAGAACAACGTACTTACTCCCAAATTTTCAAAAGCCAAATTACATCATAAACCTGCAAACTTATATTAGTACTTTTAATTTTATTCCATCCATCAATTCCATTGTACTTTTAAGTTCATTACACTCATTACATTGTTAACTCTCATAGACTTCCGAAGTCATTGTCATAGATTTAAACCAAGACCCAGAGTAGCAATATGTTAATGTTAATGAAGCGATTAATGTAGATGAAGTTGACAATGCTGGACAAGCCTCACAATCAGCTCACATTGTACTGCTGATAGAAGATGATGTTGAGCATTCATCTACAAGTCAAATACATTACAACATCCTGAATACACCAGATAACATTACAACACCCGATAACATAACAACACCTGAGATAGGGCTAAAATTCTCTTGTATAGAATAAGCAAGGACGTTTTATGAGGTGTATGCAAACACTTCTAGCTTTGGTATTAGAATCTCACACTCACATAAGGATAGACATTGCAATGAGACCTCAAGGATCATGTTCACTTGTATCAAGGGTGGGAAGCCACCAGACAAATGCAAGGATACTCTGTATCAACACAAGCCAACTGCACGTACAGAATGTCAATCATTTGTTAAGCTGAAATGCACTATATTGGGTGAATATCAGATTTCTCATGTTAACCTAAACCACAACCACCAAATGCTGCTCAAGAACATGCCTAGGCTTCTTCCATGCAAGCTAAAAATACCGTTAGAAGTTCAAAGGCGTATTGACTTCAATGATGTAGCCGGCATTGGTGCATCTAAAACAATATCATCCTTAGTATGCGAAGTTGGAGGGTATGATAAACTCTCATTCACCCAGAAGGACATGAATAACCATCTGCTTCATTCCCGCAAGCTCCGACTAGGGGAAGGTGATGCCCATGTAATACAAACATATTTTATTTGTATATAAAAGGAAAACCCTGACTTCTTCTATGTTCTAGACTTGAATGAAGAAGGAGTACTTTGAAATGTATTTTGGGCAAACGTGAGGTCTCAGATGGCATACAAACACTTTGGTGATGTTGTTACATTCGATACAACATACCTAACGAATAGATACGAAATGCCATTTGCATCATTCGTTGGGATTAACCAACATGATTAGTCTATCTTTCTCAGGTGTGGACTGTTATGTGAAGAAATAATAGATAATTATATTTGGCTTTTCCAAACTTGGTTGCAATGCATAGGTAAGAACATTATTACGCAGGTGCTTTCAATCAGTTCCCTAACTTCAATGTATTGCGATATATGTACTGCAACTATACACTATACTGTTCCAGTGTTACATTTAAAATCATTGGCTGATCCAACATACAACTCATATTTTAAAAAAACTCCTCCATAATTATTTCATAATCATTTTTGAAAGATTATTAATTTTGTTTTCATTTCTCTCCCACATACCTTCATAATTTGACCTTCAAGCTTGATACCTTGTATTTTTGACAATTTACAGACTGGATATCTTCCTTATTTATATCTTTTCTAGTTTTGGCAATGTAGATTCTTAATATCTTCATTGTGTTATTTAAATAAGAACTATGGTATTGTATCTCCAAACATCGTGGATTTCCTTGTATGGTGTTGTGTTTCCAATTTGCGGGATGTGTTGATGTTATCATAATCTTTTAAACGAAGTCCTTCACCTTACACATCTTTTGTTACATTGCTCTTCCATACATATATAGGACACATCAAAAAATGAAATTTTAGAATTTGTCAAGGTTCCCAAGTAATATCTCTACCTGCGGTGGTAGAAAATGCATATTTTATAGACATTAAGTGGTTCATTAATTTCTATCATTCAGTTAACTAATTTCTATGCACTGTAATATATCCGTGTGTGAATTACTTCATTATGTACCATACAACAACTTTACACTATCCCATTACAATGTTACACATTAAGTGGTTTGTTGTTCCAACATACAACTCATATTTGTAAAAAAATCAACCATAATTATTTCATTTCGGTCTCTACAAACATCGTGCATTTCTTTTTATAGTATTGTCTCTACATATTGGGGTGCATCTCCATATTCTCAATATCTTTTAAAGGTTGTCATTCACCTCACACATCTTCTGTTACATTGCTCTTCCATATATATATAGGATAAATCAAATCCACAGACAATGACACTGCATCGTTTGGATAGGTTCCTAACATTTAACATCTTACTTGTTGTACCAAAGTAATATCTATATCTACTATGCTAGAAAATGCATCTGTGAAGAGATTAAGTGGTTGCCTAATTTCTAACACTCAGTTTACTAAGTTCTGCAACTGAAAAACTCCTCGATAGTTAACAAAGTTCTGCCATATATAGTTCTGTAAAGTTATGTGCTACCATATGTAGTTCTACAAAGTTATGTGCTTCCATATGTAGTTATGCAAACTACTTCACTATGTAACATGCTACACTATGTTGTTTCATTGGTACAATTTAACTGGTTCGTTGTCCCCACATACAAACCATATATGTGACAACCTGCTCCATAATTACTTATGAATCAATTTGAAGGCTTTATTTATTTTTAAACTACTTTACACACACCTCAGTTGTCCCTGTGTATTTTATTGTGTTTAGGTACTCCCCTAAGGGGATTGTAACTGATCAAGCCCATCCCATAATAAACGATATTCAATCCATTTTTCCTAATGCTAGGCACTGTCTATGCCTATGGCACATAATGAGAAAATTACAAGACAAGTTAGGGAAAAATTCCAATTCATCACAACTCATCAGGAATTATATATATCAGAGCCCATTGATTGAGGTATTTGAATGGAATTGGGAAGCCACAACACAATCATGCAAGACAAATCAACAAGGCTGGCTTTTCTGCATGTACCACTTATGACAAATGTGGGTACCTACTTACGTTGATGACTTTTTCTGGGCCGATATGACAACAACTCAAAGGAGTGAGTCTATCAATTCATTATTCGACAACTATGTTAACTCAAAAACATCTTTGAAACAATTCGTCAATCAATATCAACGGGCACAAGAAGCACGATTGGAGGTAGAGCAACATGATGATTACGACGATCTATTTAAGGTTTTTCAATTGAGGATTGATTTTCAGATTGAAATATATGCTAGAATTGTTTACATACAAAACATCTTTAAAAATTCTAGATTGAGCTACAACGCATGATGTATTGTAAAGCTATTCTCATGAATAATATAGCCACATTGTCTACTTTTTGTGTTAATGAACAATGCAGGGTGTGCATAAGCGACACCGAATCTAGCCTTGTTCAGAAATAGTTCATTGTCACCTTTGACTCTACTCAGAACAATTTGTTATGCAATTGTCATTCATTTGAGTGCAAGGAACTAATGTGTAGACACTCGCTATGCGTTCTTATTCAGAATTGTGGAGTAGACAAGTTGCCAATGCAATACATTTTAGATCAGTGGAGGAAGGACACCATAAGAGATTACGGTAATGAATCAGCAAAACACACATGCATGTGTACAAAATCATCAATGAGAGTAGAAGATATCTCAAACATGTGTCAAACATTCATTACCACAGCCAAAATTTCTGAGCCCCACGATGATATTGTAAGGAAAGCACTTAACACAACAATCCAAACATGCATAATAGAGCAACGTCTACATCCAAATATTAGTGTAAGTAGACAACAAATATAACATATAAGTACATCATATATGTTTCCTGCATGTATACTTTCTGCTACATTCCCGTCTATTACATATAATTATCCTTTCAATACGTTTATTGCATTTCAATTTTTCTCCTATTGTTATACCCTACCTTTCTTGAATACGCTACACTTTGTATTTTCAAGAACTTCTCTGATCTATCAGTTGTGTCACAATAGTTTAACAACTCAATTTCGTAATTTGCAATACTACAAGGATGATTTTAACAATAGTTTACCAATAGATAAACAATATTCTAACAACAGTTTAACAGCACACTAAAGATTCTCACAACTCTGCTTTCTCATCTTCAACAAGCAATCCTTCTCATCTATTCACCATTATTATCCATACCTAATTGTATAATAATAGGCTTTATTCCAGAATCAATCACTGGTTAACATTTGTTATTCTTGTGTTATTATGTTCTTTAAAATAGTCCCATTCTTCATAATAAAGTAATATTTTTTTGTAGTGCAAACGTTATACTCACAATGTTAGAATCCTCGTCGTGGTAATGAATGTTCGAATCCTCACGAGCACAATGTTAGATATCTCCTTCTAGGCACAAGACGGTACCACTTTACCCAATATATAGGCCGTGTGAAGACCATACTCAACATGTATGAATACTATGGTTCAGTTACATGTTTGCATCCTCATCTGCTTAGACTATCTAAAACTCTTGATATTCCATTTTATTTTTTCCATGTGTTGTACCACATTCAAATATACCAAATACTTTGGCCTAGTAATCACTCATTATTTTCAATTGCATACCTATACATGATTATGTATTTCTTAACCTCCGATGCTTGGGATTATTCTGTGCTACCGAAACTGTTTGCGGTTCAGCATTATTTCCTTCTGCTGTGCTATATAACATTGTTCTATTGCAGTTTAGCTTCCTCAACGTGCATCGACACATAATACTCTATCTGAATACCTTATATACAGTGCGTCCATGCATTAATTATGCATCTAACAATGACTTCACCTTTGATACATGCAATTCAACTTTTGAGACGTATGTTCATGTTGATACATTTCTCCACATGTTATTTACTTCATTGCTATAATGTCACGACAGTTTATCACCACAATTTGGTGAACTGCAATACTAGAAGGTTGTCCAACACAGTACTTATCTCAGAACTATATTTTCTCATTTTCACATAGCAGTCCTTCTCATCTCTTCATATTTCATATCCCTACCTATTCATATAATACCACATTTTCTAGTGGATTCAGACTATTTATAAGCTTTGTTATTCTCTTGATTATATTCTGTTGTAACCAATCCCATTGCTCATAAGTATTTTGCAGTGTAAAAGTTATACTACAAATGTTAGCACCCTCTGAATTTTACATTAACCAATACATATACCATGAGTACACCATGAATTTTACATTAACCAATACATATACCATGGGTACACCATACTCTGAATCCCTACTATATTTTTATGCTATGACTACAACCTTATATGCTTACACTATCTAAAACTCTTGCTATTTTGAATTTTTAATGGCATGAGTTGTGACATGACTTTACACAACTTCAAAATTTTAACGTAATAAAAACTCTACTAAACATAATCTTGCACATTCATTTCTCATTCCTATTGATTGCATTTTGATACATGTGTCAATATTTGTAGTACTCTGTTATTATAGTCCAAACGGTATGTTGACCTATTTGATTATACTATCATTGTTATTTTTTCATTGCTCTCTATAAAATTCACATTGAAGTCTTCTTTTTCCCTAGGTAAAAAGCCACACTTTTGAATATATTAACATCATAAAAGACCCATTCACTGCTAAAATGATTTGAAGGCCTCAGTCTGTTTGCAAAAAAAGCTAGAAAGAAATGCAAACTGCCAAAAAATTAAAATATGCAAATGTTAGCACCAAGGAAAAAGGAAAACAATCTACAAAGGAAAGCACAATGTTGTTCAATAAAAACATTTACAGTAGCAGTGGATTTGATACACATCATGCCATGCCACTCCCTACAATTTTAGTGCAAAATCCTTACATGCCATCACATATAGTTGTTGCATGGCTAAAATTTTTGTCACAACAAAAATAGCTTGGCCTGTTGTATTGGTTAAGTTATTATTTTGCCATTGCACATGTAGTTTTTGAAAAAAAATATCTTAAACATATCTGAATATGCAGACATGTGTAGCACACATCAAACCCAAAATAATTTTGTAATCTCTATACGCTTCCTAGGGCTTGTATATCATTGTTCAAACATAACAAATTGTAATGTCCACTTTAGGTTATACAACGACAACCTTTGCATATACGTGTTGGCACATTTGCTTTACATACTGATCGTGTCCTGATTTGCAATGCATTCCATTGTTGTAATTATGTAGGCTATTCCAATAATTTAACACTATATACATTTACATTTCCACCTAATGCTCACAGATTTATTATGTTTATACAATTCTAATTAATTTTACACACAACTTCAATGCAATGACTTAATTGTTCTGTACTATTTAGACCATCAATTGTCTCCTATTTCACATCTTTTTATCAAATACCTAACACTTACATTCCAATTCATCATGCCATCCAGTCCTTGAACAACACATGTGCACCTTCATATTTTCCGCAAAAAAAATAAATTGCTAAATTGCACCTAACTAACCTTTCATCTATGCACAACAAATTCGTTGTTTTCTATGACCGTCAAACAAACAAGTTTACAATCAAAATTACAACACCGTGTGTGTTTGGTTCAACGATCAACATGCCATTACACAACTGTTTGGAAAATCCCTATGATGTAACATTTGTGTACGTGATCATGAACCAACCCTACACCGTGTGAGCGCTATCACGCTAAACAAAATTACTTGAAAGTATAAAACCAAATGTATGTGTTTCAATTATGGGTGATAACCCGCTAACACCCTAACCATGTCTCCTTTTCACAATGTGTGCGCCCCAATGTATCCTTTGTGAACAATGTCTAATTTCTCTCAAACCACACACTCAAAAAGTTTTGTTAGTTTGCCTTATCATTGTTACTCCAAATAGCTATAAAACAAATTTTGTTATACCATGTTTCACAATTCCTAATAGCCAATATTCACACATTAACCAAATCAAAACTTCACAAACACCCATCACCAGACCTTGTCTGCAGTTATAAGATAAGTAATCTGCATCACTAACCGCTGACTATTGAGCATTATCAATGCATTCACTTTAGACTGCCACTAAAGATCCAAAAATTATGGCTAAACATTTCCACGTTAGTAACACATTTTCTCTGTTACAACGCTACCAAACATTCATCCATCTATAACCAAGCGACCATCTTTAATTTATTCTGAATGTGCATTTAACTGGTTCTTCCACACAACATTCAGTACAACCCCGAATTATATGACATGTGTTAGAAGCATCAAACATGTGTTAAACTAACCAGTTCATATCCTAGCTACCACGGAAATTAAACTCACTATGATGTGTCTGTACCGGCATTTATTTTTGCTTCCACCATTCCGCCCTTTTAAACCAAGTCACATATTTTTAAAAACAATCACACAAACTATGCAACGTTGTACACCATGATTACTGAGATATCCATATATGATCTTCTTATAGATGTAATGGATGGTTTTGAGGTACTGTGCATGAACACATCACTTCTAACAAATAGTTCCTTTTGCAAATCAAAATATAAAAGCTGTTACCATACATTATATTAGAACACATTTTCAAATTTTATACTGAAGACTTAGCTGTTACCATCACCGCAGAGTTATATATTTCATTCTTTGACTCGAATGTCTAGTTGCAGCTCACTGCTACACACAATAAAATATCACCAATTCCAGCCATTTCACTGCATACCACAAACATTAAAAGTTTGCCCTTCTTGAACAAAACACAACATGCTGCATTACATAACTAGTTTGTTGCACACAGGAACACATGATCACATACACTAAAAGTTTGATGCGTGGGTATTACCCAATGTTTCCCAACTCAAACAAAAAATAAAATCATGTCATGTTGCTCGTTCAAAGTACAACTTCATTGACATACTTCTTCATATTAAGTATCTCCAACGCATTGTGTCCTCAAAGCTAGTGATATTACTCACCATATGAGTCTTCAATTCGTTGTCCTGTACACACACACTCCATCCACCTCATCACGTATAGTCCACAGTCGTTAGATCCTACTGGTTGTTGGTCTTCTTTGATGTCAAACACGATATTCCACCCTTGTTCTGGAACACTGCATATCTTACTCAATAATATTTTCAAAGATTATGCCTGCATTATCCATTAAAATAGATTCAAACAACAAATCAATCCATGACCCACAACATGTTTTGATGTTAATATGATAATTTACACTTACCACAGTAACAACATCATCTCCGTACTGATGATTTGTGTTTGGCTTGTTATACCTCCTTCCAGGTCATAGGCTGCTATAATGAAGGATCTTCTTGTATTCATGTGATGCGACGAGCAAACATCAGTGTTGATGGCTAAGTAATGGTAGCAGTATAATGTTGGCCTTCTTTATGTGTTCCCGTCATTCGTAATAATATTTTCTCATACACGGTGCATTCCTCGTCTTTATGGCATGCGTCATTGAAGTTTGGAAGATGAACACCCTCCTTTCCAACATATTACTATACTCTTGACGCATCACTTCACTATAGCCTTGAAGGAACTAGCACAAACATATTAAAGATCAAGTACCTACCTAATTGAATTAGTGAACAAAATATATCTGGCCAAAAGTAAAATAGTGCATTATATTTGCTAATAATATTTCATACTTACAAAAAATACTTATTGGAACGTATGTTATCTTGACAGGAATATGAAATTTCCAACACCCATGTGAGAAAGCAATACACAGTTTTATGATTCAAACATACAACCCATCAATGGAAATTTTTGACTCGTTCTAAACCATATTTTACTGCCACAAACACTATTTAACTTTAACACAAAGTGTACTACATATGCTTCAAAGAATCACTATTACTTAAAACTTCATGCCAATATTTTAGAGCATGACACTAGTCAATTATCATACCTTTTAAAGTTTCATAAACTAACTTGGACGTATTGCAGATTAATGATTTATACAATTTGCACATATACAATATAACACTTAACTATCTTACCAATCTTTCTTAATCAATTCTTACGATGTTTAACATAGGTTGCCAACAATTAGGTATCTGCTACTGTATCACACCCTTCCTCACAATTTATTCACACATGTGTCAAATATATTTAGTTATCTTTCTATTCTACCTTGAAAGTTTCATAAAATTACTTGGGCATACTGTAGTTTACTGATTTGGACATTTATACAACTAGGACATATATAATATAACACTTAACTATGTTTCCAATCTTTCATACATTGTTTCTCTCTTGCATCATAATTAATGCAAGCACTTTATAACATAGGTTGCCAACATCTAGGTCTCTGCTATTGTAACACACCCTTCCTCTCAAATTTATTACCACCTACTGTGAGGCATACACCAACTTAATCACACCTTATAACAACACTTCATGTGGTTGTTGCACCACAAACAAAGTGACACATAATACTAACCTAATTAGTGATGTGCCCTCCCACCCTCATTGCTGACGAAAAAATAGATCTCATAATGCAAGTATTTTCACTCTTGAAGATAACATCCCATGGGTTCCTTTAAGGGCTTGTCAACTGCAACATAATTTTGTAACTGTATCAGCTAAAACATAAAATGACAGGGGTGTTTTTTAATTATCCATTCATGTGTAAGACACTAATTTTCAAAATAATTATAAATACTCTTACTCACTTAAGGTTTTCAACATCAGCATGTTGGACCCACAAAATCGCTCACTCGTCCCAACACGCCATCAACTGGAACTTTTTTTCCAGACCAAGGGCCATTAACTTGGGCTTCCGATCACGATGTGCATCTTTCACTCTTCGTACTAGTGAACTTGAATTGTTGGAGATGTGTAACACTTCTCTTAAGCTATCTATTTTGTCCACCTCTATTGTTATCCTATCAACTATATCTTTAACACGGTTCTATAACAAACAAAATTCGAATTAGTGTCACTTCAAATTCAATTTCTATCTTAAAATTTTACTTTACTGTTGTCGTTTATACAAAAGTACCTTTTCATCTACAGTTTCTACATAAAAAACCACCCATTCTGGCTTAATGACTTGTTTTGATTTCCCCTTCTTAGTAATTGACATTGATATCAAAGTATGTGTACTAAGCACACTTAGCAAATTGTCAATTTCTCCGTCTATGCCAATCTTCTTCCACCAGTCCTCTACATGTAAAACACAACATTCTTTCATTTATAGGAGTGTTGAAATTAAAACCATGACCATTACAGCTTTAACATTTTGTTCAAAATGCATACATTTCTGTCTCCAGTATAAGCTACAACACCACTTTTTGAAATGTTCCCCGGTCTTCCATCACCAAGGGTAAATGGAATTGACTTAGTTGTCTTTGGCATTACAAAGTCAAAGTGTGTATCACCCACTTTTGTCTAACCACAAAAAACACAAACAATCGTTTATTACCAGTTATATAACACCATTCAAAGTATAATGCTATACCAAAACAATTTGCAATAAAGACTAAAATCGTGCATAATGATGGTTGTGTAACTGGTTCCTGCACTGGTGTTGCACGACTTTGGAGTGTTGTTGAGGATTGATTGCACTCCCCTGAAACTTTTTTGGTCTTCAACAAAGAGTCATATATTGTGACACCCCGCCGCCACACAGACAGTAAGGTGACACGCGAAAATGTGCGGAGCCACATATTACTGAAAACAGGGGTTAATTAAAATCGATCGCAGAAAGCAGATAAATAAAGAAACTATTACATACAGATCTTGCAAGGAAACATGTTATATAAATATTACAATCCTAATATATGTCCACAGCTTAGGAAAACCAGTTGTCCTGCCAGCACATGAGTTCATCATCTGTTTATACATAATGGGCCACATCAGGCCAGCAGCAGGATATACAAAGCTACATCAGGCTAGCATCGTAAAACATCGTCAAAACACCTATGAGGACCTGAGAGTACATCGATGACTCTAGGACTCTACTACAAAACCACCAAAACAACAGCATGTCCATCTCTTGCCTTCTACTACTCTTCTTCTTACTGCTCGACCGCTACCTCACGACCACCACCACGTCTAGCGTGACCACCTAAAAAGGTTGTAAACCAACGGGGTGAGACACACAGTCCCAGTGAGAAACATAACTCCCCGCCGAAACTATTAAACCTCAAAAGGTTTAAAGAAAATAAAGCAGATAACTGATAAAGACATATAAGAGCAGCATACTGAACAAGACTATTATTACCATCAATCTTACCAAGATATTCGGGGGGCATATAACCTGATTTTCTTTATGGAACATGATTGACAAGATAAGATTTATAAGATCTTACCACATATCATATGGAATGTATAAGTAACTCCAAGGTATAACAAGATCAACTACACAAGCAAGGCCTCAACCAATGTTTTCTGTTTTGCCATAAGCAATAAATACTATTCAGCTCGATTACGTATTATTATGCCCTGAGGAAGTGAGCCATACCGCTCAAATCCAACCTTCGATTGTGAAACCCAAGTCAGTGCCATAAAAGGTCAATGGAAGAGTCAGACTCCACGACCTCACCACCTCGTGGTCAGTGCATGAGTGCAAAACAAGCAGGACCACAGTCTCATGCTTAAGTGGCCTCAGCCACAGGGTCAGGCTACCCTCTGCCTAGCTCACCCTGGTACAGGTATCAACGCTAGTGAAACTGAGCCACGGGCATGATCACCGTGCTCTGAGCCATGAACACAATCATGCTCTTCTTATCACACATCCTGAGCCATGGGCTTGTTCACCATGCTCTAACATATTGAGCCACGGGCCTGAAACCGCACTCTGGAGTCTATAATCAAAGTTGCACTCAAATCCTACTCATTTTTGTCTAGGAGAAACCACACATATTAAAAAATATGCGCTTCCAGGTTAACCCGCATGAGAACCTGTTTCACCATCACCAGCTATTGACGATGATGGATTTATGGCCAGGGCAAACTACATGATATGTCCCACTGTAATTAATTAGTATATTTTAAGTGGATTGTTGAGGTAACCAAGTTGTAAAACATACATAGCATTAAATTACATTATCACTGTCACCTTCACATTATCCTGGGATCTCAATCCCTCATCACAGGAAGCTACTGCCTCTCAAGGCATCATCATCTTAGATCATCACCTAGGATAACAATCCCTCATCTCATCATCAAGAAGATAACACCTCACTGGGCACTCGACCCTCATCAGGTCCTCAGACCTATCTTCTCATACTAGTGATGCATGTTATCTCATCAACAAGAATTAACATCATTCAACGGTATTCAAACACATATACCTCATAGCTCTTACCTGGCTATGAATTTACCTGATACACCTGCATAGTTAGTATGCACATCAAGAGAGATAACTTAAAATCACCAGACATATATTTTACTGATTATCATGTTATAAGGATTGCAAATGCACATGTCAACCATCATTGTTATATGAGGCATACAACTATATATTGAAAACAAATTAGATTACTGTTATCAGATCTTGAGCATCTTCTTATGCCTTTATTTTATAAGCAAGCTTCTTATCATCTTAATGCATCAACATAGCACTGGTTCACAACCCATCATCCATATACTATCAACAACATAGGTGTGATTACAAGACAACACATCACTAGCTAGGGTTTCCAGGTTAAGCATAACCCTCACTAAAGGTACTAGTTACCCTTACTAAAAGTGTGACGGGTAGCACGCCCCTACCACAGGTGGTATCGGGTAGGGTAACAACCCTCACGAAAGGCATGTCGGCCAAGGCACTTAGCCACATCTGTCAGCCAACTCAAACACAAGAGCACATCAGGCAACCAGGTTTAGGGTGTGTCGTGCAACCAAGATCAAGGAGTGTAACGTGCATCTGGGTCAAGAGGACATATCATGCACCCAAGCTAGATGTGCATCGAGCATCTAACTGTATCGGCTAAGGCCCTATCGCCCATCTAAGGTTAGGGTTCCTATCTGGCAACCAACTCAACATCTCAACACATATCGGGCAGCTCAAGACCAACCCAACTTGTGTCACCCAAGGCACCAAACAGAGTTAACAACTAGGCATCATATCGGCCAGGGGATAACACCCATAAGGAGAGAGGGTCATCTCGGTCAAGGCATGTCGCCCTAGGTCACCAATAAGATCAAGATGGTCATATCTGACACAAAGCCAACCAAACTCAACATGACCATATCGGGTAAAGCTAAACCCAAGGTGAGGGGTGTCGGGCAACATCACCCCAAAGGTGTATCGTGCAAGGCACAAAGGTTCATCTCGGCTTGGTCATCGCTAACCTCAAGATCACCATCATCAAAACCCTAATAGATCAAGAGAGTTGGCTCACCTCTCAACAATTCAGAGAGAGGGGTTTTGCACAACCTCCATCACATATCTCGGGCAACATGATAGATCATTTCCATATCGGCTAAGCTCCCAACCTCTACTAGGTCAACATCCAACCAAGGCTCACCTCTCTAATCCATGGTGAGAGAAGAGTGTTGCTCAAGCAACTAGAGTATAGACTCACCTCTCAACAATCAAGAGAGAGGAGTGTTGCCTATACCACTAGAGCTGAACTCACTTATCAAGACCAAATGGAGAGAAAGGAGTTTTTCCCAAGAAACTCTATACATATGGTTCAGCCACCAAGGTCAAGAACACACCAACTACATGAACATATATCCACAAGATCAAAGATACCAACTAGGGCAAGAAACATATCTAACAAGAAGCATATCCAACAAGATACATGGCCGATCAAGGTGAAACATAACATGCAACAAGAAAAGAAAGTAGTATAGCTAGGGTTAGGAGTTATGTAACTCGCCTTAAGCAAACCCCAAGCTCCTAGAACCAAGCTCCCAAGATCAAGCACCACCTTCGGCCACCACAAGAATAAGAACAAGACACTCTAGGGCTCAGCCACCACTAGAGGAAGAAGAGGACTCCAAGGAGAAGGAGGATGATCGGCCACCAACTTGCAAAGGAGATGTGTCGCCCACCAAAGAAGGAAAGGAAGAAACACCAACTAAAGGGATCCTAAGCAAGAGAAAGGAGAGGCATATATAGAAGGGGGTGAAGGAGAAAACAAGGCAAGGTGTCACCCACCTAGGGACATTTGTCCATGGGTAATGCCACCTCCTTATCTCGCCCCATACACATGTCCAAGGCAATTCCCACATGCAAGCATCATGCACCAACTGTCCACAAGGGTGGTGACACAAATGAAGCCAAAGGTCAAGGATGGTCAAAGGATGACACACCACATGGGAGATACACTCTCTTTCCCGACACAACCTCATGGCCAACACAACCATGGCCGACATAAGGCTCCCAAACACATCCTTTCCCGATACAAGGTCCATCAAGGCAAGGCAAGGCCCAAACAAGGCAAAACAAGGCCCAACAAGGCTCAACCAAGCCCAAGGCAACTCAAGCAACGAGCCAACCCTTCCTCTCAACTCTAGAGGAAGCAAGGAGAGAGGGAAACACCTCTCAAGGTGACAAACTTGCTCATCAACCCTAGACTTGGGTTATTGCAAGTGTCACCTCCAACTCTCAACAAAGCACAAGCAACCTTAATCACCACTAGAGGTGATTAGCAAGCAACTAAACACAAGATTTAGGCAAAGCAAATAGGATAAGCCCAAGATGGAGGTCAAGGTCCTTACATATATTTTCACTAAAATTACATATTTAAACAATTCAAATAACTTTTAAAATCTTCATATATCTACCGTATCAATCTCATTAAAGAGTCTTCATTCTTGTAATAAGGGTCTTGAATATGAAATTGGGTCTCCAACATCAACTGATCACAGTGAGTTGTAATTTAGCATGAATAAAACAAACAAATCAATCGTTTCAGTAAAATTCTGGCTTCAACGCTATATCTAATACGATTGTCATGTTAGCTGGGGTATTGATATACCGTCTTAGTTACACTTCCTTTCTGTATTTCATGCATTCTTACAACCATGCCACCAGTCATTAGACTAGGTACTATTATTTCTATTCCATCCTATAATGTTCGGTATCATGTTAGCAAACATTTTATACACATAAATGTTACTATGCACTACTGCTATTGTCCCCATATAAAGTTATTCTTCTAACAAATCTTGTTATTAAAAGAAAAAGTAGTTGTACTACCTTTTTCTCATAGACCTGGTACATGGCCAACTAACAACTATGTCATCTACATTACCTCCAATACAATATTCCTTTATTGAAGTGCCCACCAGCCCAGTCTTACTAGATGGAGGCGTGTCATAACATATCTTGCAAAAACATATATTCGTTAACAACCTTTATTATTTCAATCGAAATCAAGTGTCTACCATTACGAGAGCTAGTATAGTTAATTTACCATTTTGGCAACCTTCCATTTCCTCTTACCCGACTATGTCATTTCACCTTCTTTGTGAGAGTATGTCACCAATGGTGTAACTAACCCATGCTACTCAAATTAGTTTCTAGACATTAGCTATCTTATTATATAATTTTTTCATACATTGCAGCCACATAATTGACAACATATGATCTTTAGTTGTTTCATGTACCTTCTTAGTAGCAGACCTTGTAACAACATGATCACTTTCAACTTCAGGGACCTGCACATACAATTCATATATAGTTTACATGTTTACCCAAACAAAAAATATATACAAACATTCTATCCAATATTCTTCTATTGTATAAGTATACTAAAAACACTAATTCATACCATAGTGTGTATGCTACACATTAGAGGGCAAACAATATGTACTTCACACAATTATATATTATTATCAATTATGTTAACACATCTACAATGACAGAAGATATTTTCAAAATATTATCCTTATTCACCACATTGTGGGGTACAATATTCAAAAATTAGGATTTTGATTGCATAGTGGAACACATTTAATCTCATCTAATTAATTGCTGCAACTAGCCAAACATTGTTTCAAAATACATCCCCACACTTATTTAACCATATGAATTAATGCACAATCGTATCCCTATCAGAGCAACGTAACAATGAATTGTTTTGGACTATGACTCACTCGGTTATGGGGTAGCATGTATGTACTATAATAAATAAATTGTCTAAACATTGTCTGCCATAGGAACCAAATTTAGTTCCATAGATGGTTCACATTGTTTTACTCACATGAGATAACATTATATTTACATAATCCCATCATCAGCTTAATGGCTTACATATGAATTTTCTTGCTATTTTTATGTACCTTCTTAGCAGAAGACCTTGTAACAGCATGATCGTTGCAGCTACAATAAATTTGTCCTATGATTAATATGAATATTAAAGATGTATTGAATCTAATCATGTATTGTTCTTCACTATCAAACATAAATCTTTGGTTTCATAAATATGACAACATAACATTATCCATTGTGCTTTTCCTACTACAGATTAGACGTCAATCAATACAAAACCGTGGAAGTTATTCATAGATTCACATTTCAATTGCAATCTAAATTAAATTTATATATTAAGAGTGACAATTTTGATGTAAATTGAGGATTAAATTTACATTTTCTTTGGAGGGAAACACTGACTTTTATTGTCTCCCTAAAAGAGTTTATATATTAAGAGCAACAACTTTCACAAGCGACAGTATTGAACCTTTCACACAATTGCAAATTACCATCATTTTATCTTCAACCACATCAAAAGTTGATTTCATAAGTGGTGATTCACACAATGATTGGAACGAAACAAAGATAAACTGACAAGATTATTAACTGTACAATGAAAACAATTACAATGCTTGGAGTAAGATTACAAACCTTTCTTTCTGCATTCACAATTTAAGTAGTGCCTACTCTCTGGACATCTTTGTTATTTTTCAATAGTCTATACATTGGTTTCATGCTACTTTCCTGAACAGTCTTTATATAGCTTACCTACAGTTGCAAACCATATATGGATAAATATATAAAACATGTCAAACAATAGTTTTGAGACACCCTTCCTGAACAGTAGAAAATTAGTCTAATGATGCATGGTATGATCTTCGAGCAAAATAGAGTTAAGGTCTTATCTCACGGGAATGTCCATTACAACCTACCGTCACACACATTCACGCATTTTTTAACATAAACCAACAAAACACTCTGTTTACGACATGTCTGTCTTATAGAAAATTACATGTTCAATGCTTTTGCATTCTGGTTTAGTGTTTCTACATTGATTGGCCTCAGATAGTGTAACCTGTCCACATACACAACAAACAATCTATTACCTTAGTATTAAAACACAAAATACCGCAAACTACTTATGAGACAACTATCAAAGAAATAGTATGCATGTCTAAATATTAGGACAGACATCTACTTCTAATTCCCAGCATTACTATGCCCAGTTCTATAAATGTTCAGATACGTTATTCAGTGGTAGCCTATATAGTAAAGGACTGACCGTCATTGGTGTGATGTGTAGACACATTCGTTTATTCTGGTGGCTATTCTTTACTCCACCAAGTGTCTGGCTGACACAATTTTGGTCTTGTACAATCCCATCCATACTCTGTTTGTGTGAATCCGTATTATTACCGAGTTTACATATCAAAACTCCTACTTAATATTGGCTACCTGCAAAACATTTTAAACAAGGCCTACCACACTTATGCTCTTATACTTTACCGAGTCACGGTTCACCACCTTAGCATGGTCAGTGCTAGAACTCTTGCATGCATCCACCACCATTTTCTTGCCTGACTCTTCTGCAAAGACCTACCCAAACATAAAAATGTTTGACTATAACATTAACAATAACACTGCCAAAACTTAAGACTCTTATGTTTATACTCACTTCCATTTCTTCAAAAATAAAACTAAGTTCCTTCATTAGTTTCAGCTTAGATGGTTCCACAATTGTGCTCCTTCCACTGGCCAGGGATTCTACAGATTTGATAACAATCCCCTGCCTCGATCTTGTTCTGCGCTCCTGAGTAACATTGGTGTGAAATTTTATTAGTATACGAAAGTAACCTTAGACCTAGTGATTTGATAGTAAGGAAAAACTAAGGGTTCATGATACTACCATTACATGTGTTGATAGATCAATCACAGGCACAATGTTACGACTACTGATATCCTACACAGAAATACTTCAGACTTAGTTAATGGGTTATGTAAAAATAATACTTTAACCATGTACTTATGTACATTATCTACCCTTTTCGGCGTCACTCCACACTTGCTGGAATCGCTGCCACCAATGAAAGAACAAACTTTCAACTGAAATAAGAAAAAAAGCTTAATACTTGGTTGCTGAATTTAACATTTAAAACTACAATCCAATCAGAGTTATATGCTTACACTTTGAGCACTGCTACCTACTTCCAAGTTGTTAGGGTGATTTCTAGTTTTCGTCGAATCACCAACAACTCCATGTTGTCACAATTGGGTAATAACTATATTTTATCATATTATATTGGTTATGAATAGACCCAACACCAAAATCATAATATTACAACATAACATAGTAAAATATTGCATGCAGACTATTGCCTTCGTCATGTTTTTGGACTGTAACATTGCAACATCTTTTCTATTGTCAATGCTCTGATGTTCAACTCATAGACATTAGTCACAACACATTTATAGCATTGCATCCATCAAAATTTAAAAATCAAAATGCGATATACCTTTGCGTCACGATCTGTCAAGTATGTTCCAGTAGACAAATCATCAGAACTGCTCGGACAAACTGTAGGATCAGTAATCTCACGGGTTTGTAGCTCCAATCTAAGCAACTCAATCTCATAAAGCCTGACATCATACTGTGCCTTCAATGCGTCAAGCTCGGCAGTGGCAGCCTTCAATTTCTTCTCCAGTAAAGTAACATTTTCTTGTAGATCTGCAGCCTCCTCCTTACCGTGTTGAGCCTTGCTTTCCTCAATTCTCTTATGTAACTTAAATCTGTTCAGTTTTAGTTTTGCCAACTCAAGCTGGGAAAAGAGTTACAACATACAAATTAACTTTTAAATTTCAATATGTTTAACGACACTATCAACATACACAGAAAAAAAAACTTCTGTGTACACAACCTCTCCATCTAGAACAAATATATCAACTATGTTTTGAACCTCAGGTACCTGATTGATCGTACTTGCACCTTTTTTTAGAAACTTCATTCGAATGTATCTCTCAGGTAGGGTTTTAATAGACAAACTCTTGCCAGCCATCCACGCACTGATCCTGTTGCCATAATCCCAGCATTTTGCAATAGGTGAAGCATGCTCTCTTACTCTACGACTAGTGAGTGTAACATGTCAAAACCAAACCAAAAGAAGAAAATAACAACCCTTCAAATACCCCCTATTACTGCTACCCATCTCACACATACCCGTATGCAAAAATGTATATACAGGATCATACCAGTTAAACTTAGATATCTTACACAAATTGTCAACATACACCCAGATACATTTTTTAATACCAAACCCCGCAGTAGGGTAAAAAAAGGTAGCCATCAATACAACCAGCCAATTCTTCACAAAATCCTCGATTAATTTTGGGTCTGTCTTAATAGACAGTTCTTTTAAAACTTCCAAAGCCGTTGCTACCTTTGCCTCTCCTTTGAAGTACTCCTCATGGATGGCTAGTTCAACCTGACTAGCTTGCCATTCCTCTAACTATACTTTCTCACCTTCAAAATTAATGATATCCAATAATAAAATACGGTCAACATATTCATATGATGAATTCATTATGCATTAACTTCAACACTACTAACCTTCAATGGGGAGTCCTAGAAACTGCCCAACCTGTGTAATGTCAAAGGGCACATACTGCTTGCCAAGTTTGAAACTTCTTTCTTTTTGGTCGTAAGTTTCTACAATGGCCCTTACCAGGACAAGATCTAAGGCTTTTGGACATTTCAGTGGAGTAAAATCACCAAAAAATCGTGGACTTCAGCATTGCCTTATGTTGCTCGTTGGAAAATTCTAATACATATAGAAATTTATGAAATGAACAACAAGAGCTAAAACTTTTACCCACTCCTTTGCTTCACTCTGCCTCATCCTCTAAAACATTTTCAGTCATCCTACATCCAATGTAATTCAAAATATCACACACTTACGAACGTTTTGTGAGTGTTTACAAATATGTCATTTACTTGAATAAAATTGTAGCTGCCCTGTATGTGCGGGTTCACAATAATGTTATGTACATTTCCACTGCTAAAGAAACACATTATGTACTTGAATATTAACTACCACGTGTACCTACATACATAGTACTGTTTAATTTTTCATACAAGCTCATGACATGCGATATTTAACTTGGTATCATATATTACTGCAACAGTACTTAACATTAAATGGGACAATACCAACAATAATTAGCAGCTTCCTAAGCAAGATTAATGATAAGTAAGTAATGAATAGCGTTTACAGTTACAAGTTCCAATCAGGTGAACAGTCAATAACTCATGTGCAAGAATTCAACCTTCACCACTGTAGAACATACTAGCAACAAACTGATAAAAACATAACCTGCAGCCAACACCTCTATATCATTAGACCGTTGTTATGGTGTTGATCAAGTTGGTTAACACACCGATGGGATGTTCCAAAACACATTTTCAAAGTTGACTTGTATTCAATGCGATGATTAAATCCACTGCAAGGCTATTCCCCTACATTACTAACCCACTAAGCTTCCTCCTAAAACAATATATAATAAATATCTTCCACATCGATAACAAAGTTTGCTCGTCAACTCCACAAACATTTTGACTTATTTTGGGTGTAGTATAAATACACTGTTAACCCAGTCTTAAGTTAGCGAATTGGTACTTAACTTAATCCTATATATTACTGCAACACATTTACTGAACATTACATGTTACAGTTAACAAATGCCAACACTAATCAACAACATCCTAAGCAAAATTAAGGACAAGTAAATAATGAGTACCGTTTATAGGTACAAGTTTTGATAAGGTGAACAGTCAATAATTCATGTGCAAGCAATCTAGCTTCACCACTGTAGAACATACTAACAACAAACATAGAAAAATATAACCTTCACACACCCCATGTTCATCATCCCACGGTTGTTAGGATGTTGACTTGTGGAGTTGACTTGTGTTCAATGCGATGATAAAATCCACTGCAAGGCTATTGCGCTAAATTACTAACACATTAAGGTTCATCATAAAACAATATATAATAAACATCTTCCACATCGATAACAAAGTTTGCATATTTTAACATTACTAAGTTGCTATACGGTTACACGAAATACATTTATTTTACGACATCAACAATGTGTTATGATCTCAACGCAACCTCTATGCCACATGCCCCGATTTTACTCGTCAACTCCACAAACATTTTAACTTGTTTTGGGTATAATATAAATACGCTGTTAACCTAGTGTTAAGTTGGCGAGTTGGTACTTAACTTAATACAACATATTACTGCAACACATTTACTGAGCATTACATGTTACAGTTAACAAATGCCAACACTAATTAGCAACATCCTAAGCAAGATTAAGGACAAGTAAATAATGAGTACCTTTTACAAGTACACGTTTTTATAAGGTGAACAGTCAATAACTCATGTGTAAGAAATCTAGCTTCACCACTGTAGGCATCAACAAACTGAGAAAAATATAACCTCCAGGCATGTTCATCATCTCACGGTTGTTAGGATGTTGCTCAAGTTAGTTAACAATCACATGGGATGTTCCAAACATCATAGACATCAATGCAACGTTTCAGTTTCAACTAAAACACATTTTTAAATTTAAGTTGTGCGCAATGCGATGCTTAAATCCCATAACAAATAACTAATAAACATCTTCCAACTAAGGTTCGTCGTAAACAAATAACTAATAAACATCTTCCTATTGGATGACAGACATTGCATGTTGTAACGTATCTAGTTGGGTATTAGGTTAGAAGGAATACATCGGAAAAAAAAAAACCCAAATAGCACACTTTTTTTAAAAAAAATTATCGAAATAGCACCCTTCCCAACTTATTTCCCAAACTAGCACACTTTCAGACTAAAACGCCACACTAGTTGGCATTTTACTGTCTCGGAAATAAAAAAACGTCACTTTATTTGGCGTTTTCAGGCTGGCGGAGACAGAAGCGCCACATAAGCCGGCGTTTACAGGAAAGAGCCACATATGTTGGCGTTTTAGTGTAAAGCACCAGATAATGTGATGTTTTCCTATATATAATCCCAGCGTGATCCCTGTTTGACTACCCCTTCTGGGCTACCTTCTATGAGCTACATTTATGTATATACTAGTGAACGCACACGTGCACATGCACGTGACATACAAAATTTGTTAAAAACGTGCGGGGAGAGGACTCGTCCGTAAAATAGTTCCTACGCTAAAAGATATTTGTGTTGGTTGTTTGAAAGGAGAGAATCAAGGAACAATTTTTGTGGAATGGAGAGAGAAATACAGAATTAAAGATAATAAAAGTTAATAGGAGAGTGAGAATAAATATTTGTAGGAGTAAAATTCCTTAAAAAAATGTGAGAAGAGAGTGAATCAAGGAGAGCGCAACATCAAATTCGTTTTTTTTATAGTAGTATAGATATATCTCTAATGAGGCAACTAATATAGGGGGGTGGCAATTAACCAACCATCTCCTGTAAAATCCGATTTAAGGACAGTCATGGCTAGTAGCTAAAATCCATTCGTCCCTTCCGGTATGCTCTTCAAGGACGGTTTCCAGCTTCTGCAAGGATCTTTTTCACCATCAGCAGCAGCGGCAGCGGCCTTATTCCCTCTTTGGGCAAGCTGAGCCAGGGCTTGATTGATGGAGACAGCGTCTCTACCCAGCAACTCTCTGAGCTCCTGCTTGCTGACCACCAACTTGACCCTGATGACATCCGGCACCGACCCTGCAGCAGCAGGCTTACTCTCCGGCAGAGTAGCAGCAGTACGCTGTGAATGTTGGGGGAGGAGATAGTACGTGTTCCCACGCCGCATGTCGGCCTCAGGATGAAGGTGGAGTGACCCAAGGAGGGTGTCGGCGACGACGTGCCCTGGGAACTTGGACAGAACTTGGCGGACCTTGAGAGAGGATGGGAAGTGGACGATCTTGCCGTCGCTCATCAATAGGTTGATCATCCCCTCCTTGTGACGGAGGACAAGACAGTTTCCCATTATCGAGTTGAATGGGGAAGTGGAAGGTGATCGAATATGAGAGGAAGGCTTAGCAGCAAGGTAGTAGATAGAGCTGTCTCCACGCAAGGTAGTGACTAGTGAGGAAGACTTGAACTGAATCAAGTCTCAAACTAAAGCTGCGTGAAGGGCCATTCAAGGTAGGAGAGGTGCTGGTATTTAAAAGAAGTAGGCTTGCGTGAAAAACCATGAAGTTCTTTGGTATTTGTAAAGCCATCTTTGCTTGCTCCTTTTGGATCCATATGGGATTCCGACCAAAGTGCGGAGGCTTGGGAGTGTTCCGGTGGGGACCGGAGAGATTGGAAGATACATGATGTGACGAGCCAAGCAGCGACAGATTGATACTTGTTAACATTTTCCTGATTACATTGCCCCATGATATCTGGTCCTGTATGGACATGAATGCCCATCAATAGTATAAAGTACGCTGAACCTTCGACGATGGACCTGCTCGGCCAGATGCTTTCCCCGAAGTCCCTGCCGCAGCTTGAGGCCGCGGTCTTCCTTCCGTTTGGCCTCGCCTTAGCCGTCGGTCCGTTCTGGGCCGCGTTTGTAGCCGTCGCCACTACCGCCGTTGTCTGGCTCTGGCGGGCGTCCTCCCCACCAGCGGCCAAAGTGGTGGGAGTCGCCTCGGCGGTACCAACTGTCACGTCACCGCCCAATGCTCTTTTCCCTCTCCCTGCGACAGCATCATCACCCGAAGCTGTCACAGCCGCCCGAACATCCCCATGTGCTGACGCGAAGGGCACCGCACAAGCCCAGCTGCCTGCGCTCGCTGGGGAACACGAACCGTTCATGCGCAGCAGCTGCCGGAAGGTGAAATGGGTCTTCATAGTGCCCGACATCAACAGCAGTTTTCTTGGCGCGGATGACGAAGACGCTGCAGGCAGCGAAGATGCCGTCACAAGAGTTGGCCTAACCAGCAGCTCGCATGGAAGAGACGTGGGAGTCGCCTTTTCAGGCAACGAGCTGACGGGTATGGACGACGACGGGGCGACAATTGGATCGTGGGTTGCTAAGGAGGCATTACGGTGGACTGAGGTGGGGATTGGGAAGGGGAACCTTGGTTGGTATGCGTACCAAGACCGAACCGTGATCAGCGGCAGCATAGTGAGGCTATGGGAAGGCGAGAGGAGTCCCCGTCGGTGGCCACATGTAGTACGAGAGTGACGCTCCCAAAGCGAGTGGTGCTGGTTGAACCGAGCAAGAGAGAAGGACATATACAAAGCCAAATGATAAAACGCCACATTATCTGGCGCTTTACACTAAAACGCCAACTTTTGTGGCGCTTTCCTGTAAACGCCAGGTTATGTGGCGCTTTCACGCCGTAAAACGTCAACTGGCGTTTTAGTTTGAAAGTGTGTTAGTTTGGGAAATAAGTTGGAAAGGTGTTATTTCGGTAAATTTTTTAGAAAAATGTGCTATTTGGGTTTTTTTCTGAATACATTTACGTGTTTTAGACAATGTGTTAAACTCTAAACACAACCGCTATGAAACTTGCTTCCATTTTACTCGTCGACTCCACAAACATTATAACTTGTTCTATATGTAACATAAATACGCTGTTAACAAACTGCTTAAAAACCTTCCAAGTTAGCAAACAGGCGCTTCTCGCTAATAACATACAACCTCTGTTAACGCCCACTTACAAACCTGCCCCACAGTTCATATTTAGTTATTTTGTTTCATACGTCTACCTTACCATCCACACTATTATAACCTACTGCCGCCCACTACCAAAAAATATAGTATAGGTGACAGTCATATAAAAAGTTATGCACTTTAGGTGACATGTTTGTACATGACTTATAATCTGTGTAGGCCCACGTAAAATAGATGACATACATTTTTGTATATTTGAAAGGGTGACATACTTTAGGTGACATGCATGTATGTCACCTATAGTCTGTGCAACATAGGTGACAGAAATTTTATCATACTTGAAAGGGTGACACACTATATGTGACATACATTTGAATCACCTATGTTCTAATGGAGGTTTACACATGTATATTAGTCAAGTATAATATACAAGGAGACATAACATTTAGGTGGCATGTATGTGTGTCACCAAAGTTATAGATGACATAAATTCATGTCACCTAACCTTAGAATTTTTACAGAATTACTATGAGAGGACATTGTCTTGATATGAGTCTTGAACTCTCACAAATGCATTACGGGGGACTTACTGTTAGAGGAAATTCTCGTGATATGGGCCCCAACCCTCACATATGCATTTTTAGAGAATTGTTGTGAGTGGACATTGTCACTATATGGGCCACAATTCCTAAGAAATGTATTGAAAGGGACTTTTTGTGAGAAGAAATGTGTCATGGCTCCTCCCGAGTATATTTTTGTGGGAATATATCAACACTTATTTGGTCACCGCGTATTGGACGATGTCACGATGTGAGGGCGCTGAGCCACTGCACGTGACATGGGCACTGATGCCGATTCTATTTATCTCCCACCTACCTCTGATTAATTATTGCACATACCCTGGTATCACTGATGGCGGGGGTTCTCTGCTCGTCTCGTTGCCCCACACCATAGTATCTAGATCCGGCTTCCATAGTGTCTCTCGAATGCGAATGGAAGGTGACTAGATAGGTCCGGTGGTAACTTCAAGTCAGATTCAACTTATCGACTTTTGTTGGACTTGGCCAGACCAACGGTGGCTGCCCTTTTTTCGGTAGCCACGCCCATAGCAGCAAGGGATTAGGGCACGAGCGTGCTCGGAGCATCCCTGGTGCCTAGCCGTCCAGGTCTCAGCACGTTGAGGATCGATACGTTAGAGAAAGGCATCAATCCCCGGAGGCGACAGCCCATACATGGTTCCCTATAGTCGTGTGTTAAGCAAGCTTGACACTGGTCAACCCAACAGGAAGGACTACCCTGCTGGCCACCATACACGGGAGGGTTCCCTCCATGTCTCGGTTCTACTCTCTTTAATGGCAAAATTCAGTTCTCCCACACCGGCAACGACACATTATGACTGTCATGCTACGCCACAGGTGAAAAGTCGTGAGGTTGTTCCTATGGTCCCTTGCCGTGTGGGGCCTACATCCTGCATGGTTAGACCTAATGCACAAGTTTCATGTCCTTTTAGGAGCCTCCATACATGCCGCGGCAAACTGTTAGCAGCTAACTGTTTTGCTAATCATCTTCGGGTTGTTCATTTATCTTCACTAAGTCGTGTTGATGGAATCCGTAAGGCGTTGGAGTATGCTGATGTTTGGAGGGCTTGGTGTTTGCTCTTTGTTCTTCCAAGCGTTGGATGTGTGATGTATGCCTTGACATCCTGCCATGGTCTAAAGCATATCCTCATCAAGCTTCTGATGGCTCTGATGTTACTACCACTCTACCTCGACAGCCTGGTGAGGCATCACTCGATGTGATAGTTGGTTTGCCTACTCCCATCAATTCTGGCTTTCCAGATTCTATTCCTTGCACCCTGTGAACTCGTCAGTGCATTGAGCCACCGCCTCTGCCTGTTGACCAACTACAGCTCGACACAGATCTTCTAGATTATGTCTTCCGCACGGGTGTCCCTACCGTAAAGAGCATCCCTCTTCTTTGTCGTTTGCCCTTTGTCAAAACTCTTCGTGCTTACTTACTCCAGGTGGCTTCTTGCCCACACTCTATTGATGCATGGATTCATCTTTTGTTGCTTCCAGCATGTGTTCTGTATCGCTTCTCCCCTAAGTCTACTCAAGAACAATCTTCTCAAAAACGCATCTCTCTACAACAACTTATGATCCTTAAGGCTTTGGAGACTTGGAATTCAGGACCTAAAGGCATTCAACAACTCTTGGCTCAGATTTTGGCTCATTGTTGTCCTATTAGGCGAGAACATTCTTCTGAATCTTGTATTTCACGTGCCAAGTCTAAGATCAAAGATAGCCAATTTTCTACCGTGTGTTCTATCCTCTAGTGGTGTTGCCCCCACAAAAGCTACTACTCATTCAGATCTTGAAACTAAACACCCTCAACCTCCACTACCATTGGTACAACCTCAGTTTGAAATTTCTAGCTCTCCATTTGTTACTTCTTGCTCCATGGTTGAAGAAGCCATTTTATCATTCAAGAAAGGGACCGCTTGCGTACGTGATGGCCTATGAGCACAACATCTTATTGATTATATGTGTGGGGATGTCGCTATAGTGAAAGATGATTTTTTGAATGCAGTTTCAACTATGGTGAATCTTTGGTCACTGGTCGTTGTCCAATTCCCTAGCTCCCTACATTGCCAGTGCTCCATTGACTCATCTTCTCACACTAGACAATGGCATTCGACCTATTGCTATCGGTACTATTTGGCGGCACCTTGTATCCAAAGTTGCGGCAAAGGGTGTAAGTTCTGATGTTGTCCCTTATCTTAAGAATCATCAGTGTGGTGTTGGTATTTCTAGTGGTGCTGAGGTCCTTCTACATGCTGTCATTCGACTTGTTATGAACAACAACATTGTACTAAGGTCACCATGGCTCTTGTTGACTTCAACAATGCCTTCAACATGGTTGATAGATTTACCATATTTTGAGAGGTTCATCTTCATTGGCCTTCTATTGCATGATGGGTTGAGTTTTGCTACAACTCTCCATCTTCTCTCTATATGGATCATGGTGAGCCTCTTTTTTATTCTGTCGGGGTACAAGGTGACCCATTGGGTCCCCTTGTTTTTTCCCTGGGACTCCACCCTCTTATTTTACAGGTAAAGGATGCATGTCAACTTTACCTCCTTTCTTTCTACCTTGATGATGGTACCCTCATTGGGGACATAGAGGTTGTTTCGAAGGCTCTATCCCTCATTCAGGAGTGATGCCCGATGTATGGTCTTCATCTCAATACTAAGAAGACAGAGATTTTTTGGCCATCTAATGACCCTAGACAAGGCTCGAATGTGGGCGTGTTTCCTACTGACATCTCTCATCTAGAGCGTGGAGTGAAGATTCTAGGTGGCCCAGTTTCTACAGATGCATCCTTTGCAAAGGAACTTCTCCAGAAATGTGTGATGAAGACCCTTGATATGATGGATCACATGTCCTAACTCCAAGACCCACAATGTGAGCTTCTTCTTCTTAGGTCTTGTTTTGGGACGCCCAAACTATTGTTTGGTCTTCGTACAACACCTCTTTTTATCACACATGTATTGGATATTTTTTATCACGATCTTCGTCATTGTCTGGAGTGTATTGTGGTTGGTGATGTCCCGTGTTTTGGTGATGTACAATGGTGTTTGGCTACACTTCCTATGCATATAGTGGGATTGGGGTTCAAGTCCTCTCATGATGTCAGTAAATTTGCTTTTTTTGCCTCTCATATACACACTACAGATCTCCAAGACCATATGTTGTGTGAGGTTACATGCATGCCTACAGGGCTCCCCTTTGTCTAAGCACATGTTAGCATATGCAATATCTTGCCATCTTTTTGTTGTTATATGTTGACAAGTACACCTTCTGCCACCCCAAAGACCCAGTCTATTTTGGCAGACGCTTACTACAAAATGGTCATCCAGCAAATCATGGCAAGAGACCTATCCTTACGGTAGGAGGCTATTCTCACTTCTTTACAAGCCGATCACGCACAAGATTTCTTAAGGGTTGTTCCTATTGATGGCCTTGGTCTGTCTATGTTACCCATTGAGTATCGAGATATCCTTCGGTATCGGCTTATGATTCCCTTGTATCTAGGTGATGAACATTGTCCAACTTGCAACATCACAGATCTTGATGCCTTTGTTGCTCGCACTTCTGTGAGAGCTTTTATGTAATCTTTTGAGCAATTATATGAAGAGTTTTATGTCTTCTATTTAAAAAGGACATGTGTCGGTCGAATTGTTGTTGAGAGTCATTATAATTCTATCGATTGACATGACAATTGTCACCAGACTCATACAAGTCTCTTTTGTGATCATTATAAGGCTAACATGTCTTTGTCTTATTAAGCACATTGCTCCTTGGCAACAGATTGTGTAGACCACCACCCCCAACACCAATTGATAAAAATGGACGGTGGCTTCCTTAAGCACCCAACTGAGTGTTCTTCAATTGTCCCCAAACTCATACACAACTCATTTATGAACAACTATGAGGACAATGCATACATGCATGTCTCTGATCAAAGCATTTTTAAGGACTTGTTATGAGAGGACATTGTCATAATATGAGACTTGACACCTACTAAATGCATTTTTAGAGACTTGATGTGAGTGGACATTGTCATGTTATGGGCCTTGGTTCCTAAACGAACTTGTATATACTTTTTATGAGAGGACATTGTCATGATATAGATCCCAACTCCATTCAAATACATTTTTAGGGACTTTCTACGTGAGGACATTATCAAGATATGGGTCATGGATCCTCCGTAATACATTTCCATGGACTTGTTTTGAGAAAACACTATCATGATATGGGTCGTGAATCCTCTCAAATATACTTCTATGCACTTTCTATGGATGATATTTGTCATGTTATGGGCCTTGTAACCTCCCAATATATGTTGAGGGACTTGCTATGAGAGGATATTGTCATGATATGGACCCTCTCTCCTCCCCAAAGTATATCCATGGACTTGTTGTGAGAGCACATCATCATGATATAGGCCTTGGTTCCTCATAAATTTATTTTTAGGGACTTTTTGTGAGAAGACAATGTCATGGCATTAGTTGTGGATCCTCCCAAATGTATTTCTAGGGACTTGTTGTGAGAGGACATTATCATGATATGGGATATTACTCCCCCTAAATGCATTTTGAAGGACTTGTTGTGAAAGGACATCATCATGATGTGGGCCATGGATCCTCACAAATTTGTTATGAGGAACATATTGTGAGAGGACATTATCATGATATGAGTCATGGATCTTCCAAAATATATTTCTATGGACTGTTATGACAGGACATTGTCATGATATGGAATGTGGATCCTCCTAAATACATTTCTAATGACTTGTTGGGAGAGGACATTGTCATGATATTGGAGGTGGCTCCTCTCAAATGCATTTTCAAAGACTTGATGTGAGAGGATGCCATAATTATATGGGCCTTGGTTCCTCCCAAAAACATATTCAGTGACATGTTGTGAGACAACACCATCATGATATGGGCCCTGGCTCCTCAGAAATTTATTTTTAGGAACTTATTGTGAGAGCACACTATCATGATATTGGTCACATATCCTCCCAAATGCAATTACAATGATATGTTGGGAGAGGACATTGTCATGATATTGGAGGTGGCTCCTCTCAAATACATTTTCAAAGACTTGATGTGAGAGGATGCCATAATGATATGGGCCCTGGTTCCTCCCAAAAACATATTCAGTGACATGTTGAGGTCAAGACAGTTGGTGTTGTTTTGGTTGTGATGGTTGGCCTTGTTTCATTTGTGGTGGTCTGTTCTTCTTCTGGACGTGACACTTTGTTTTGGTCTGGTCGGGACACTGTGTTTGATGCAGTCACGATGTTGTGTTGTGAGCATGGATCGCGATGTTGTATTGTGAGGGTGGGTCGTGACGTTGTGTTGTGAGGGTGGGTTGTGACTTACTATGAGATAACATTATCATCATATGTCCCATGGCACCTATTGTGAAAGGACATCATAATGATGTGGGCCATGGATCCTCACAAATTTGTTTTGAGGGACATGTTGTGAGAGGACATTGTCATGATATGAGTCATGGCTCCTCTCGAATATATTTCTATGGACTTGTTATGAGAGGACATTGTCATGATATGGAATGTGACTCCTGCTAAATACGTTTTGAGCAACTTGTTGGGAGAGGACATTGTCATGATATGGGATGTGGCTCCTATCAAATTCATTTTCCAAGACTTGATGTGAGAGGATGCCATCATGATATGGGCCTTGGTTCCTCCGAAAAGCATATTCAATGACATGTTGTGAGACGACACCATCATGATATGGGCACTGGCTCCTCACAAATTTATTTTTAGGGACTTATTGTGAGAGCACACTATCATGATATTGGTCACATATCCTCCCAAATGCATTTTTAGAGACTTGCTCTGAGATAACATTTGTCATGAAATGAGCCCTGACACCTCCGAAATGCATTTTGATGGACTTATTATGAGAGGACGTTGTCATGATATGGGCCCTGACACCTCCCAAATCCATTTTCATAGACTTGTTGTGAGAGGACCTTATCGTGATATGAGACCTAACTCCTCCCAAATACATTTTTAAGGACTTACTGTGAGAGACATTGAGATCATATGCTCTGTGGCACCTCCCAAATATATTTTTAAGGACTTGGCGTGAGAGGACGTCAGCATATATGGGTCCAAGCTTCACGTAAATGCATTTTTAGGGGCTTATTATGAGAGAAAACTTTCAATATACGGGCCCTGGATCCTCCTTAATGACATTTGAAGGGACATGTTGTGCAAGCACACTTTTCTGGGGGCTTAATTTCCCCAACTTAATCATGTGAGTCCTCAACCTCAAACACCCCAGGCAGCGAAATCTATCAGCGTGAAAGATGATTATCCCAAATGATGTATTAAGGAGGATACATGTCCCATTTATTAGCAGTGTCATCTCATAATAATTCTCTAAAAATGCATTTCGGTGAAGTTTGGGACCATATCATGACAACATCCTCTCACGCCAAGTCCTTAAAAATACATTTGGGAGGTGTCATGGAGCATATGATCACAATGTCATCTCATAGTAAGTCCTTAAAAATGCAATTGGGAGGTGTTAGGTCCCATATCATGACAACATCCTCTCACAACAAGTCCATGAAAATGCATCTGGGAGGTGTTATGGTCCATATCATGATA
Source organism: Alisma plantago-aquatica (assembly GCA_963693085.1). NCBI lineage: Eukaryota > Viridiplantae > Streptophyta > Magnoliopsida > Alismatales > Alismataceae > Alisma > Alisma plantago-aquatica. The sequence continues at coordinate 911,320,432 of OY856410.1, forward strand.
AATGTTATCTCACATAAAGTCTTTAAAAATACAATTGGGAGGTGCCATGACCCATATCATGATAGTGTCCTTCAAATGCATTGAGGATGATACATGTCCAATATATTGGCAGTGTCCTCTCATAATAAGTCCCTAAAAATATATTTGGTTGAAGTTTGGGACAATCTCATGTCAATGTCCTCTCACGTCGAGTCCTTGAAAATACATTTGGGAGGTGCCATGGCGCATATGATGACAATGTCAATCCACATTAAGTTCTTAAAAATGCATTTAGGAGGTTTCAGATCCCATATCATGACAACATCCTCTCATAACAAGTCCATCAAAATGCATTTGGGAGGTGTCAGGGACCATATCGTGACAAATGTTATCTCACATCAAGTTCCAAAAAATGCATTTGGGAGGTGCCACGACCCATATAGTCATAGTGTCCTTTCACAACATGTCCCTTCAGATACACAAAGGAGGATACATGGCCCATATATTGGCAACATCATCTCATAATAATTCCCTGAAAATGCATTTCGATGAAGTTTGGGCCCATATCATGACAACATCCTCTCACAACAAGTCCATGAAAATACATTTGGGATGTGCCATGGAGCATATGATCACAATGTCATCTCATAGTAAGTCCTTAAAAATGCATTTGGGAGGTGTTAGGTCCCATATCAAGACAAAATCCTCTCACAACAAGTCCATGAAAATGTATTTGGGAGGTTTCAGCGTCCATATCATGACAAATGTTATCTTACATCAAGTCCCTAAAAATGCATTTGGGAGGTACCATGGCCCATATCATGATAGTGTCCTTTCACAACATGTCCTTTCAAATGCATTGAGGAGCCATGGCCCATATATTAACAGTGTCCTCTCATAATAAGTCTCTGAAAATGTATTTCGGTGAAGTTTGGGCCCATATCATGATAACATCCTTTCACTCTAAGTCCTTAAAAATACATTTAGGAGGTGTCGTTGCACATATGATGACAATTTCATCTCACAATAAGTCATTAAAAATGTATTTGGGTGGTGTCAGGTCTTTTTTCATGACAACATCCTCTCATAACAGGTCCATCAAAATGCATTAAGGAGGGGTCAGGGCCCATATATTGATCTTGTCCTTTCATAATAAGTCCCTAAAAATACATTTGGTTAAAGTTTGGGCCCATATCATGACAATGTCCTCTCACGCCGAGTCCTTAAAAATACATTTGGGAGGTGCCATGATGCATATGATGACAATGTCATCTCAGAGTAAGTCCTTAAAAATGCCATTAGAAGGTGTCAGGTCCCATATCATGACAACATCCTCTCATAAAAAAGTCCATCAAAATGTTATCTCACATCTAGTCCCAAAAATGCATTTGGGAAGTGCCACGACCCATATCGTGATAGTGTCATTTCACAACATATCACTTCAAATGCATTAAGGAGTATACATGCCCCATATATTGGTAGTGTCCTCTCATAATAAGTCCCTGAAAATATATTTGGTTGAAGTTTTATCCCATCTCATGACAATGTCCTCTCACATCAAGTCCTTGAAAATACATTTGGGAGGTGCCATGGCGCATATGATGACAAAGTCATGCCACATTAAGTTCTTAAAAATGCATTTAGGAGGTGTCAGATCCCATATCATGATAACGTCCTCTCATAACAAGTCCATCAAAATACATTTGGGAGGTGTCAGGGCCCATATCGTGACAAATGTTATCTCACATCAAGTTCCAAAAAATGCATTTGGGAGGTGCCATTACTCATATCCAACAATGCAACATCATGACTATCTCCACAATGCACGTCGTGACCGCAATAGAACGTGATACAACAACATTAAAGCAAGGCATCACGACCAACGTGACACATAGGCTTCACGACCAGCCCACAACACAACATTGCGACCCACCCTCACAACACAACATTGCAACCGCAACAAACGTAGTGTCGCAACCAGACCAAAATGAAATGTCACGTCCAGAAGCAGAACAGACCATCACGACTGAAACAAGGCCAACCATCACAACCAAAATGAAATGTCCCTAAAAATGCATTTAGGAGGTTCCACGACCCATATCATGATAGTGTCCTTTCACAACATGTCCCTACAAATGCATTTAGGAGGTTTCAAGGCCCATTTCAAGACAAATGTAACCTCACATCAAATCCCTAAAAATGCATTTGGGAGGTGCCACGACTCATATCTCACAATGCAACATCATGACTGTCTCCACAATGCACGTCGTGACCGCGATAGAACATGATACAAAAACGTTAAAGCAAGGCGTCATGGCCAATGTTAGACATAGGCTTCACAACCAACCCACAAAACAACGTCGTGACCCAACCTCACAACACAACGTCACGACCGCATCAAACACAATGTCACGATCACACCAAAATGAAGTGTCACGTCCATAAGCAGAACGGACCATCACGAATGAAAGTGTTTAAAGTCCTTGATCTTTCTCTCTTGCCTCTTCTACTCCCAACCATTCTTATTCACATAATTCCTAATTTTTATACGCGTGACCAAGTCAAATATAACGAGGAAACATTTTTCTACTACAAGTCTTCCTATATACCTCAGCTTGTATAACTCATGTTCTCTCTTCTTTTTCAACCAATTGAAATGAATCAAAGTTACAAACCCATAATTATCTCTGGAAAAAAAATTCTCACGGATGTCTTTCTTTTTTTATACAATTATTAAGAGCAATATGTCTTTCTTCATTTATCTGTATATTCATATTCTAAAGTCCAACAACATATTAAAAAGCCAATGATAATGTTTTATTACACTATGAGTAACTTTGATCCTTCTCTACTATAAATAGTTATTTATCAAATAAAAAATATAAATCAATATATTATCACGTCCCCACTATCCTTAATTATCTAGTTTAGTGTCTCATTGGGTCTCCCAAAAAAGGATAGAAGAATATATAATGTGGTAGAGTTGGAGTTCCCTCAAATGCATTTGGGAGAAGTCTAATCTGTATCATGACAGTGTCCTCTCACATCAAGTTCCTTCATATACATTTGGGAGGAGATATGGCACATATCATATTAACTCCCTTAAAATAAAACTATGAGGATCTAGGGTCATATCATGATAGTGTCATCTCACATTAGGTTGTGAAAATACTTTGGAGAGGAGCTAGTGCCCTTATCATGATAGTATCCTCTCACAACAAATCTTTGGAAATGCATATTATTGAAGAGGTCCAGCGAATTGCTTTCAAAGCTAATTTTTAAGAGTAATATCTCGTTAGGGACGTGTTGTGAAAGGATACTATCACTATATGGGTCGTGGCACCTCCCAAATATATTTTTTGGGACTTGATGTGAGATAACATTTGTCATGATATGGGCCCTGACACCTCCCAAATGTATTTTAATGGACTTGCTATGAGATGACGTTGTCATGATATGGGACTTGACACCTCCTATATGCATTTTTAAGGACTTACTATGAGATGACATTGTCATCATATGCGTCATGGCACCTCCCAAATGTATTTTCAAGGACTCGACGTGAGAGGACATTGTCATGATATGGTCCGAACTTCAACTAAATATATTTTTAGGGACTTATTATGAGAGGATGCTGCCATTATATGGGCCATGTATCCTCCTTAATGCATTTGAAGGGACATGTTGTGAAAGGACACTATCACGATATGGGTCGTTGCACCTCCCAAATGTATTTTTTAGGACTAGATGTGAGATAACATTTGCCATGATATGGGCCCTAACACCTCCCAAATGCATTTTGATGGACTTGTTGTGCGAGGAAGTTGTCATGATATGGGACCTGACACCACCCAAATGTATTTTTGAGGACTTACTGTGAGATGACATTATCATCATATGCTCCATGGCACCTCCCAAATATATTTTCAAGGACTTGGTGTGAGAGGATGTTGTCATGATATGGGCCCAAACTTCACCGAAATGCATTTTTAGGGACTTATTATGAGAGGACACTGTCAATATATGGGCCCTAGATCCTCCTTAATGCATTTGAAGGGACATGTTGTGAAAGGACACTATCATGATATGGGTCATGGCACCTCCCAATTGTATTTTTAGGGACTTGATGTGAGATAACATTTGCCATGATATGGGCCATGACACCTCCCAAATGCATTTTCATGGACTTGTTGTGAAAGGACGTTGTCGTGATATGGGACTTAACACCTCCCAAATGAATTTTTAAGGACTTACTATGAGATGACATTGTGATCATCTTCTCCATGCCACCTCCCAAATATATTTTCAAGGACTTGGCGTGAGAGGACGTTGTCATGATATGGGCCCAAACTTCACCGAAATGCATTTTCAGGGAATTATTATGAGAGGAAAATGTCAATATATGGGCCATGTATCCTCTTTAATGCATTTGAAGGGACATGTTGTGAAAGGGCACTATCACTACATGTTGTGAGATGACATTTGTCATGATATGGGTCCTGAAACCTCCCTGATACATTATAAGGGACTTGTTGTGAGAGGACACTATCATGATATGGGTCGTAGCTCATCCCAAAAGTATTTTTAGGTACTTGTTGTGAGAGAACACCACCATGATATGGGCCCTAGATCCTCACAAATTCATTTTTAAAGACTTTCTATGAGAGGACACTCTCATGATATGGGTTGTGGCTCCTCCCAAATGCATTTTAGGGACTTGTTGTGAGATGACACTGTCATTATATGGGGTGAGGCTCCTCCCAAATATATTTTTAGGGACTTGCTGTGAGAGGACACCGTCATGATATGGGATCTGGCACCTCACAAATTCATATCCAGGGACCTACTGTTAGAGGAAACCATCATGAAATGGGTGGTGGGTCCTCCCAAATGCATATTTAAGAACTTGGTGTGAGGTTACTATCATGATATGGGGCGTGGCTCTTCTCAAATGCATTTTTTGGGTTCATTGATATCTCATTCTTCCCTCTTCTTTCCTCGATTCACTGATCTCTCCTTCCTCCCTCTTCTTTCCTTCCCTCTCTTGATCCACCTCCTATAGGGGTTGATCTAGCAATTAGATCCATATCCCTTAGGTTTATATTTGATGTTACAAACAATTTTAATGTAACAAAATTTGTCTTTGTATTTGAATAATGTTTTCATGATGATAATTGTCTTTACTTGTTTAGTTCTATGACCACAAGTAAGAATGTCCTCAAAATTTCATATCTAGGGACTTGCTGTGAGAAGATATTGTCATGATATGGGCCCTAGCTCCTCCCATAAGTATTTTTACAAACATGTTGTGAGAGGACAATATCATGATATAGGATATGGCTCCTAAAAAATGCATTTTAATGTAACAAAATTTGTCTTTATATTTGAATAATGTTTTCATGATGGTAATTGCCTTTACTTGTTTAGTTCAATGACCACAAGTAAGACTGTCCTCAAAAGTTCATATCTAGGGACTTGTTGTGAGAAGATATTGTCATGATATTGGCTCTAGCTCCTCCCATAAGTATTTTCACAAACATGTTGTGAGAGGACAATATCATGATATGGGCTCTGGCTCCTAGAAAATACATTTTATTGGACTTGTTGTGAGAGAACGTTCTCATAATATGGCTGTCCGGACCTCTCTTCTGATCAACATAAATATCAACCATTAGAGATAATCCCGAAACCTAAACCCAGATTATGAAATAAAATAATGAATTCTTGACAAAGGCAATTAAACAATATACGAAAAAACACAGATAATTTTTTTCTTTTTCTTTCTTCACAAATTTATAAATCAATGTCACATTAAGGATCCCACATTTAGATATCACCAATCTTATTCAACTTCATTAAAACTATAATCAAATCTTGTTCTCATATGAAGTTCAATTTACATCAGATACATGTACATTAATGAACGAACTTAGTCTACAATCCATCCCGTGAAAGAGAGAGTACATGGACATTCTAATATATCTAGAGAGGGGCTTGTGGAGAGAGGACAATGTCATGATATTTCCCCTGGTTCCTCCCAACTACATTTTTGGGGACTTGCTGTGAGAGGAAAGTATCATGATATAGGCCATGACTCCTCCCATATATATTTCCAGGGACTTACTATGAGAGGACATGTCATAATATTCCTGCCAAATGCATTTTTAGAAACTAAATGTGAGAGGACATTATCATGATATGATCCATGATAGTGACAAATACAATTCTAACGACTCCATGATGTGAGAGGATAGTGTCATGATATCATCTATGTCTTTTCACAAATGGATTTCTAGGGAGTTGTTGTGAGAGGACACTCTCATGATGTGTGCTCTGAATCCTCACAAATGTATTTTTAGGGAGTTCTGTGAGACAAAACTATCATGACATGGGCCATGACGAGTGCTGCAAGACAAGAAAGCAAGAGATGCAAGCCCTACAAGTGAGTGGTGTAAGCCTGACTAGTGAGAGTTGAAAGCCCATCAAGTAAGTGTTGCAAGCCCCACATGCAAGAGCTACAAGCCCAACAAGCGAGAGTTGTAGCCCAACAAGTGAGAGTTGCAAGCCCATCAAGTGAGAGTTGCAAGCCAACCATGACGATGTCCACTCACAGAAATTCCCTTAAATAAGAGGACAATACATTTGTACACATCTTTGATCAAAGTATTTCTAGGGACTTGCTATGAGAGGACAGTGTCATGTATGGGTCATATCTCCACCCGGAAGTAATTTTGCGAACTTGATGTGATAGGACACTATCATGATATGTGCCCCAATTCCTCAAAAATACATTTCATGGGAGTTGTTGTGGAAGTACATTCTCATGATATGAGCCCTGACTCCTCACAAGTGCATTTTAAGGAACTTGTTGTGGAATTCATTTTTAGGGAGTTGATGTTTGAGGACACTATCATGATATAGCCATGGCAAGTTCTATAAGGAAAGCAAGAAAGAGATGCATGGCCCACATATCCTACATCGGTAAAGTGTCCCATTACAGTTATATTGTAGTATGACCTCATGAACATAATGTATGTGCATTATCATCGCGACATAGACCTTGAACTGCATGCATTTTTTCAAAATATAAAACATTGAGGCCACATAGAAGATTTCATTCTCTATGCTTGCAATAAAGAGTAGCAATCTGATGAGTCTTGTATAACATTAATTTAAAAAATATACAACATGTACAAATAAATTACTGATTCCACATATGCTAACATGTAGAATCAAATATAACTTGTTGAATTTAAAGTAGTTGATGTTCACTTTCATTTGTGTTAGAAACATCTCAATTGATGCTCATTGTCATATGAATGTATAATAACCTCATCCACATCCACTCAGTGTTTGTGTGATGATCGTCTTTATTCATGAACAAACCTATCATTTTTTATCTTCCCCAACTGATTGAGATTATTATTTGTAATCTGGTCTGTTTCAGCTGACAAATATTTGTCATCTTTCAGACTTACAAACTAGTACGCATCAAATAGATAGGTTAGTATCAAGATCAACTACCAAACGTGTACATATCTAGCTATATTCAAATAGATACATTACTATGTATGTCCTAGCAATTATATCTAACTTGTAACCATTATACCTTCACCTAAAACACACATAACATGATCTAAAATAGACATAAATGACACTAATTTGACCTATCTTGGCAAGTTAAATTCTATCTGACCTAATTTGACCTATACCAAACCTAATCTTGCATAACATAAACTCGATAGACCTTAACTTTCCCAAATTTGATGTACATTTACCTAAATGAGGCCTAATGTAGCCAAAACGGACCTAATGTCCCTAAAGCAGATCTCTTCCCCCATATCACTCTCCGAGTTCTTCATATATTGACCTAATCAAACCTTAGTTTCCCTAATTTATCCTATATTGACGTAAATGAGACCTAGTTCATCCTATACAATTTAACATACACAATTTTGATTATTAAAATATAATTTGAGTTGGGTCTATCCTTGGCTGGGTCAGTTCTAATAGTGGTCTTGCCTAGGAGGGGCTCCTCATCATAAAAAAGAAGAAGCTCAATGTATATGTCTAGGTTAAATGAAAACATCGCTCATGTATGTTGTTTTGATGTATGAGGACTAGCATGTAAAATATGAAATGTTTAATCCCTGGAGGAAAATGACTTTCTCCCTCGCAATCCTAGGTCGTGATTCAATACTCAAAATACAACTAAACTGCGGGTAAATATGTGCAATTTGCGATGTCATACCTCAATATTCAATGCATTATGCCCACTCTCACCACTCACGCGAACTAATCTCGCGGTGCCCCTTCAACTCCTTGTTCTCTCCCGCTACCCCTCTTCCGACTTTGTGTCCTCCGCCGCCTCCCTCGGCTTCCCGCTTCGCCTCCTCTGTGTCGCCGCCCTCCGTGGCCTCCGCCGCCTCCCTCAGCTTCCCGCTTTGCCTCCTCTGTGTCACCACCCTCCGTGGCCTCCGCCTGCCTGACTCCACATCCTATTCCGGCTACTCACCCTCGCCCCCTTTCCTTCCGGTTCCACATCCTTCGGGAGTCACCGAGGGCCCATGGTTCCCTGTGTCAGCGAGCTCTACAACAGCAGATGATTTGGGTGAGATGGCAGCTTCAACGTGCAGTTGATTTAGAGGGTATAGATGAACCGAACGCAGGCAAGGTAGCTGATCAGAATGAACAGAAGCGAACAGGAAAAACGCCTGCAGATCCCTCGACGTCGTAAAGGAGCTCGTGGGAACGGAGGCTGCTAGCGAACCCCCACGCTTATTCCCTGTTGAGCGCTCGTGGAAGGATCCCGCTACAGACTCGGCCCCTTCTTCTATTCCAGGTTTATTCCAACATCCGATTTCTTCCACTTCTAAGTCGTAAAGTCTGTTTAATTGTCTTCAATTCTGTTGGCTTCTCTCTTTGTATAACGCAAATTGACCTGAATTAAATTGTAATCTAACCTACCCGATCCGAATTGGATAAACGTGAACTGCTGGTAGTGTTGGGTTGGGTAGCCAGGTAGGTAGAGATTTTGTTTTTCCATGCCTAGTTAGTGAACTATATTTGGATATATGTTTGTGACTTCGTTACAATACAACTGTAGGTAGAACAACGTGCTTATGCTATGTTTAAGCTCAAAAGAACTGGAAAACTAGAATATTGTAGGAATAACAACTTTGTGCATAGGTCAACAAAGCAACAACTCAACAACGATGGTTCATGGAAATAGAGCACGTTAGTGTCTAGGATTAGATGTTATTGTATAACTAATTTTCAGAACCAATATATCTTTTCCTGCTAGCTCGTCGCAGTTGCAATTTTCTTCTTTTATAATTATATTTGTTTTGTAGTTATGTTTCCAAATTTTGGATATGTATTTTTCTAGCATGTGAAATCCATACCCCCTTTGGATGATGCACATGATCAAAAACATGCATTATGTTCTTGATCAGGACAAAATGATGAATTAGTGTGTTTGTGTATGCTATGTGTATTTCCTTTGTTCTTCCGAAGGGACAAAATGATGAATTAGTGTGTTTGTGTGTGCTATGTGTATTTCCTTTATTTTTTCGAAAGCAGCCATGTATAGAATCATTGGTGGCTATGAGAAGAAATATAAGGTATGATAATTAGGGACCCATTTTAAAGCAGCCCACCTACAGCCTAAGGGGGTTAGGTGAGAGCCATGATATTTTGTAAGCCCAAGTGTAGCTATCGTAGTTAACTAATTCTTTTTCTTTTTGGCTTCATATCACATAGATGAAGGATGCTCAAGTGAAGACTCGACCAGAGCATGATCTCGATTGCCATAGTTGATGCAAGCCAAAGGTATAACAATCATTTGAATTTAAGAAAGCACTTGTTCATAAATTCTATGTAGCACCTGCTTGGACAATGTCGAATATGGACTGTTCTATTTATAGTCTTTATACTGAGTTATGTATGCTGCAAGGTTTATTTTACCATGTTGCTGCTCCTGCATGCCCCTTGTAACCTGAGAGTTGCAAGGTTTAGTCTGAAATCAATAAGTTTGAAATCATATGGGGACCGGGAACAGGAAATAATGGCCTAGACCTTGCTTGTCAGAATCGAAACGTCGTCTGTAGTATTCTCAAAAACCCAAAACTGACTTCAAACCACCCTGAACTTAAGGACCAGTGACCCAGTCGGTTCTTAGCCATGTGTATACCATGACCCCAAACCCAATTTTGTTTATTTTCAATTGCCCCCCTCCCCCCTCCAGATGTTCTCATTTCTCCTTGTCCTTCCACCATAATTTGGCAAGAGAATGTAGTGTGAAATTGAAAATTAGTCATTACTACGCTATTTTCCAATATTCATCTTAATATGTTTACTTTTCCTTGATTTTCCATGTATTACATGATTTTTAAACATAATTAATTGTGCCATGTTGATGTCATCGGTTGAGCCGGTCCAACCACTGAACCTAGAACCGAAAGCCTCACTGATTCACTCACCAATTTGGTTCTTACAACCTTAGCCTATGCTATGTTTACAGGAAAAACATTCCTTGCTGCTTTTGAAGGAAAAGGGGGAAGGCTATCCTTTTTGACTATTTCAGTTCACAACTAAATCTACAGAGTAAACTCATCAATCTTTGGTGTTATCCCTATTTGAGATACGATCCACAAAGTTTTCCTACTATCCATGTAATAGGTATAGATGTCCTGGTATCCATTTATAAGTATAGCTATAATAATGGACCTTGCAAGACTATCTTATTTAATTTACAGAATGTTCGACTGTTCAGATCGGCATATGAAGTATTTGCTACTCGTTTTCCAATCGTCTATTTATTGCTATATATTTTAGGTCTATAAGTAGCAATTCTGTAAAAAATCATGTGCTCTTAGCTGGTTAATGCATCTAGGACAATCAAGAATGACAAGTCATGTTTGCTGGAAGGCGCAAATAGGTTATTTATAGATTAGCCAAGATGAAGATTGTAAGAACATTTTCTTTTCTCAGAATACATTATCTCCTCCCAATACTCTTTTTTCTGCCCTTCTTTAGAACGCTCTGTTAGACCAAAAGTATATAGTTTACGCATTATTTAATGCATCGCTTGTTTTAGTCACATGGATGTTTAATCAACAGAAGTGTTTACAAACTTCATCTATATGAGGTGCTTAATCATATTGTTAGGTTCTTTTCCGACTGTCTTAAATGTGAGTTATGCAAATAATTGTTTTAAATAAATTCATGTAAATGAATTGGCAAGTGTTCAACTGTTATCATGAAAGTACCGATTCCATTGTTTGTAGTTTGTCCTGTATGTGTTAGTATCACCCTCAGTACTATTACCTTCGTCCTAATTAAGTTTTTATTTTGTTAACAGGTCAAAACTGTTTATCTGGATGGTATTCCATCTTCCTGGGATGAAGAGAAAGTTAAAGAAGTGTGTAAACAATATGGCCAGATAGAAAAAGTTCAGCTTTCTCGTAATTTCAGTAAAAAGAAGAGAAAGGATTTTGGTTTTGTTGCTTTTAGTTCCAGAGAAAGTGCCCTTGCTTGTATCGAGGGAATAAAAACTGCTGAAGTTGGAGAGGGAGACGTGAAGGTTATTTTGAAAGAACTGCGTTGTTATTTTTCCCTGCATATGATACAATTTTGGGCACGTTTGCTTTGCCGTGTTCTACTGTATTGGATTGCAATCCTAAATCCTTTAGCAGAAAATCTATTTTTGGTTTATAGGAGCTGTAAACCGAGAGGAATCCATCATTTTTCCGGCCGATACCAGAAGCTCAAATTCGACTGCCTTCTCTTTGGTATGTACTACCGGCGTGCCCTCGTTTCTTGCTTCCTTGAAATTTATGCAGTTGTTTTGATTTCCTGTTAACGTGTTGTGGTTTAACAGATCTTGACGACACGCTTTACCCCCAGAGCTCCAACCTAGCGGAAGCTTGTGGCAAGAATATTAGGGGTATGGCTTCCTTGATTTCCTCCTTTATATTATTACTAGTTAGTACTAGAGGAGAGGAGACCCTTGTTCTTCTATTTTTTTGCCTTAAATTCGATGACCGTGGTAACTTCAACCCAGTTTTCTGTTTCTTAATTAGTAGAAGTCAAAATAAGAAAGAAAGAAATGCATTTCTGTATGGCTTGACACATTTCTTCATTGCATGCAGATTACATGATCGAAAGGCTTGGGATCGACGAGAGCAAAGTAATTGAACTTGGGAACCTCTTATATAAAAACTATGGAACTACCATGGCTGGTCTCAGGGTATGCAAGGACTAGATGTCTCGTCTTTGATGTTCTTGTTTTCTCGTGTTCCTTAATCTGATGGAAAAGCAGAGGCGGATTTCATATTCTTTTCCCTTCAATTGTGCAGGCAATTGGATACAATTTTGACTATGATGAATATCACATGTATTCACCCTTTTCATCCCTTGTCAAATGGATTGGTGTATCATCTCTCTGTTTATGTCTCTAGAAGTAACTGATATATGGGTTCTTTCCAATTTTCCAATTTTGTCCATGGGAGACTACCCTATGAGAATCTGAAGCATGACCCTGTGCTCAGGCATCTGTTGCTGAATCTGCCTCTCCGTAGAGTGGTAAGTGCTTTATTTTTGCAACTCAATTATTTATAGATGGACATGTTTGTACGGTTTTTCCTAGTATTGATGGTAACATTTAAGAGATTTAATATAAGTACATCAATTATTCATCTGACATCGTTTGTTGCTCCCCCCCCATATTCACCAACGCTGACAGAGTCCATGCCGCCAAAGCACTGAGCCGCCTTGGGCTGGAAGACTGCTTTGAAGGGATCATCTGCTTTGAGACGCTGAACCCACCTTGCACATCAACCGACTGTAGCAACATCTTTGACATTGTCGGCCACTTTGCTCAAGGCGGAAACGCACAGGAGCTACCCAAGACGCCGGTTCTCTGCAAGCCTTCCCTGGAGTCCATTGAAGAGGTGCTGAGGATCGCGGACATTGACCCTCAAAGAACTGTAAGAAAACAGCTGCTTGCTAGTTCTGATTTTCATTAGGTTAAAAGATGGTATTCATATTGTTTCAGTTATGTGCCAATTAGACACGTTTAACATGATCTTCCATTGACTTTTATTACTTTCTTCAGATCTTCTTCGAGGACAGCGTTCGCAATGTCCAGTCTGGCAAGGCCACGGGGATGCACACGGTTCTAGTTGGCACCTCCCACCGCGTTAAAGGCGCAGATCACTCCCTTGAGAGCATCCACAACATCAAGGAGGCAATTCCCGAGCTCTGGGACGGCGTGAAGAAGAAGGTCGAGGAGGTGTCCTACTCTGTAAAGATGATCGAGATGCCCGTCACCGCATAAGATAAACATCTTTAGTAGCTCTAGCTGTCAAACATGTATCTTCCGTAGTACTTGAGGGTGAGGATGTGTGGACATGTGCGTCTATGGCAGTTGGGGAGATGAGGCTCGTGAGATATGGGCTATAGGGTGAACAGCTGTGGGGGTAGTGCTGAGCTGGCCAGAGGTTTGGGATACAAAGAAACTACTAGTTCTTTGGAAAAAAACATGCACAAATGTTTTTGTCAAAATTTTGTAATTGATCTATGTAGATAATGTACAGGAAAAGGAACATGTTGCCACTTTTTTATTGATGTCCACGAAGTATCAATGTACAAACAATGAGATCTTATATATAATTTTTTACTTTAAAAATATTTGGTTGCAATTCATTGTCTTTTGTAATTTCTGTCTTTTGTTAGGCAGTACATGTACATATACGCACATACATGTCTGTACATATACGTACATACATGTCTGTACATATATACATGCCTATGGCGTATTAGCTTTTTGAGAAAGACTGTCTTCACTACTAATAAAATATGTGACATCAATGTGTGTGGTTCTTTCAATGTGGGTGATCACTACAACAAATGCTACATTTCACGGCATTAAATTTTGGCATTTTTTAAAAAACTTGCCGTAATCGGTCTGCTAATACCCACGCGGGTTTTTTTCACCACATTATCCTAACAACCGTCTCTCTCTCGCGCGTTCTCTTTCCCCTTTCCCCTTCTCTCTCGTGTTGCCTTCGCTTGCGCTCCCCCGACGACCCCCCGGCCGGTCTCCCATCCTTGCGCTCTTTGCGCTCCACGACGCGACGTTCGTGGATATTGATCACGCAGCGCGCGCAATCTCCTTCTTCTAGTCTCCACACGGGCTCTCCAACGCCTCTCTCTCGCGCGTTCTCTTTCCCCTTTCCCCTTCTCTCGCGTCTTCCCTTCGCTTGCGCTCCACCGACGACCCCCCGGTCTCCCATCCTTGCGCTCTTTGCGCTCCACGATGCGGCGTTCGTGGATATTGATCACCCAGCGCGCGCAATCTCCTTCTTCCAGTCTCCACATGGGCTCTTCATTCCCGCCGAATTCCTCTCTCACGATCTCCCCCCTTTTCAGTATCAAGATTCGATCGCTCGACTCCTTTCACTTTTCTCATCTCATGTACACACCTTCCCCATCTTTTTTCTTCTCCCGTCTTATAGCTCCCCCCAACCTGTTCTAGTTTTCACCCTAATATTCTGAATTAGGCATCCTTGTCTGATTTTTCTATCAGCTTTTTCTCAAAGATCATTTTGCTGGTCATCGCAGACACTCACCCTAGGCAGGTACATATGTGTTGCTTTTAATTACCCACATCATAATTTCTATTCGTATTATTGTTGTTCTGATCGTTCTTGTTTTGTAATTGAGGAGCGTTCTGGCTATTATAGCTTGACTGACGGGACAACTGCTATACGGTGGGTTTGTAGCATCAATAGATTACAAGTCGACTGATAATTGGACTTTTCTCTGAAGGTACATGATCTCCCCTCTCTCTTATCTCTATTCTTCTCTACGAAATGTGTATATGGAGTTTACAATATTTTCGTAAGTGTTGCTGTTAGGAATATAACCAAATTTTATGTCTTGTCCTTTACTTGGTTTTTCAAAATTAGCATAATAATTTTGGATCTGTACGTGTCTAAATCATGACCAAGTTTCTTGGGTGGTCAATCTTTTTATTGCACTCCATAAGAAATTTAACACATGGTCGTTTATTCTACTTATTCTATAGCTCATTGAACAGGCTCCTATTCTAATTTCTACCCCTCATATGATTTTTTTTTCATAATGCATGATCGTATATTTGCTGTAATATACAATATATACTTTATAGTCACTGATTATATGTCAACAATTTGCTCTAGTAAAAAATCCACCCTCAATATCGTGTCTCATGATTTTTCAAGGAAAAACTATCGCACCAATTTTTCAGTTGCAATTTGAACCTAGGATTATATTTACAGAATGTGAAATGAGTTAACAGGGATGTTTTTTTAAATTTAAATGATGACCAAAGTCACTGACCCCTTAATTATAGACATTTATATGTAATAATTATAGATCTTATATCTAGTTTATAAGATCTCTAGAGGTGCATATGAATAATGGGATCCTCTGTTTGCTGCGCCCCATGCTCTCTACGTGAGCTTTCAAATAGCTTTAGGGATCTCTTTGATTGTGTTTCAGCAACAACTTTCATGGCATCTAGCTCAGGGCCTAAATGATGTAAACCAACTTTTGAAGATATAATGCCAGCAACATCTTCATCCTGGTTCACCATTATCTTGTAAAGGAGCATGTACTTGTGACTGAAAACAGCTCTAGAATCCTCAAGTGCATTGAACGCTTCAAATGCTTCAAAAAGGTAGCTATACGCAATCTTAAAATCCTTCTCCTCAGCATGAAGGATGCCACTCTGCAAGTCTATTGTTCCCTGCTGAGCTGGAGGAACATAGATGGCATTCGCAGCAGTCCTAGCTGCGGTGAGAGAAGCTTTTTCCTTTGACAGATTCCTCAATAAGAAGTGTAGTTTACTTTCCAACAAATTAATTTCGACTAAGAGCAGCTTTTCATCCAATCATCTCACTTCCTTAACTAGATCACCAAGAACTTTTAAAGCTTCAGTATACTCTTTGCTTTCCATCAGCAATGCTGCAAGTTTTGCCTCAACTCTTTGACACAGAAAAGTACACTTTTCAGCATGAGTCCACTCTACAATTTCCTTACAGAGTGATATTTACATGTCAGAAGTTCCCAGTATCTTTGTCACTGCATCAATGATTCCTCTCACAATTTTTAAGGTTTTTGCTTTGGGTATCAATGCAAAGAAAGGCCTTAGTTGATATAACAAACTGCAAAGATCTTTTGCTCTCTTATTTTGTGTAAGAAGACATGATAAGTTCGATATTGCCTGTTCTTTTATGTGTAATGCTTCAGAGGATGATGAAGGATTTGCAAGTATACTATGAAGAATGCTGATAGACTTAGAAGCATCCTTAGCCTCCAAAGCCTGATCTATTGAGTCAGCAGTGGTGGGGAGATAAGTAGACATGGCTGTAGTTTCCAGTTGACACTAATAAGTAAAAACGACATGTGTTAATAATCATCACGGTATTTATCATATAGAAAAAAATGTTTAAATTTTATGTCACTGCAATTCTAATGAAATGGCCATTGTAATCGTCAATAGCATGTACTCCACTGTAACAAATTTTCGTTACGCCTTTTCTATCAAATTCAGTGAAGATCCACGTTCACTTGTTTGAAGAGGGGGAAAAAAGTGGCAACCAACTTGACATCAAACTCCAAAAAAAACAAACAAAAAAACTCATCAGGAAAACTTAGTTGATACTGCCCCTTATTATGTCTTTACACTTGCAGGGTTCTTCATACTCTTTGTTTAGAGTTCAGGTACAACGGAGAGGAGTGTTTGGAGTAACTAAAAATTGGTAAGTACTGTGAGCCAAGGTTGTAGCCTCACTGTGTACTGAGTCTCATTAACTCATGTACTTCACAAATTTATCCTCCCACTTTTTTTGTGTATATGGAGAAGAGTGGGGGTTGAGATATAAATGTGGGCCTTATTGAGAGCAATACCATGGAAGAACTTATATATGGACTAAAAACTCAGCTTGTTATGCAAGTAACTAAAGTTAATGGAGGAAAGTTATTCCTAGATTCCATGCATAGAAGCAAACATACTGACTTGTCAAGTCACCGGTACACCCAGTTAAGATATGCTAGGGTAATTAGTTACATTGACGAAGTATTGAATACTCCTTAAAAACTCAATCACATGACTTAGCGTGTATCTACACATAAATTTTAAGTCAGTTAGTCATTATTGTAATCATCATGCAATCTTGATTCATGCAATCTTGATTCACATTCTGATAAAGTCTTTTTCTCTCCCTCCTAAATTGAGTTAGATATCCCTGATTGTGATTTCTATTAAGCATCCATGCTTCAACCTTGTGTTCCTTCATATACGAAGGTATTTAATCAATGAGCATAAAAGAAGATTGCCTCAGTAACTTAGGGAAGTTGTGTATTCAACCCATGCTCAAGCCTAAAGATCCCTAAGATTACCACATTATACCTGAATAGATGGTCTTAGTAATGCATTATCTAAGAAATTTAGCAATCGAGTTTGCCATCTTTGGGATTTTTTTGAGACTTAATATAAAATGTAAATAAGTTCTATATAGCTGAGAAATGTAATGCATTTCCCCCATTCTCGTGTTTTAATCCAAGTCTATAAATAGGTAAGCCCAACAATAGGGTATTTTGCAAGAAGAGTTTATTATGATTTGATCATTGAATTAGGTTGTTCGTATTCTTTAGGAGCATACACCATCAGTTGGCATAAACTCAAGATCTAATTCCAAGGTCTAGATCTAGGTATGGTCTCCCTCTTCCTAATCTAAAACCCAGAGTTTATAACATCCCTTAGCACTTGATCCACCACCCCACTTCAAATAAATTTTTAGATCTTCCCCCTTTTTCAGTTAAGTGTGAACCCCCGATGCAAGGGAGAATACCAAGCTATGCTCACCCAAAAGAAACACCCCTCGTTCTCCCCCCCCCAACCCACCAAATATTTTCTTAATCTTTCCCCTTTTTCTGTTAAGTGCTACATAGTTTCATTGCAATGTTGTAATCCTTAGTAGTGGATAGATATGGCATGTTATGTGTATGTTGATTTGTACAATCTATGCTAATTGCTAATGTATTAGTTGATCCTATGTATTAGCTCCTTTTCTATTTACTTTTTCTTCTTTGTTGTTGATCTGTGCTAATTGATGTTTGCCACTTGGTACTTGTAATTTGTATTTGCTTACATCTATTTAAAATTTCATTCTTATACTTGATATCTGCAGTCTCTTCAGACTCTACGAGCTGGGCTTCGAGGGAAGCAACAAGAGTGCTGGTGACTTACTGGTATGATTCACTTGCACCTCCAATTTGTGTTTTTTCATTACTGATCTGTTCTAAGTATTGCTGATCTTATTTTATTTATTGCTGAACTGTTCTAACTAAACTGATTGTATGGGTATATTATTGTACTTAACTTTATTTATAAGTTGTACTAATTAAACTGATATGTTGTACTTATTTATAAGTTTATTCTAATTAAACTGATCTGTTTAAGTATTGTTGTTCTAATTAAACTAATTGTTGATCTGTTCTAAGTTGATTGTATGGGTACAATGCAATACCGATCTTGTGTATTTTTGTAATGGTGGTGTTGTGGGTTAATGGTGGTGTTGTGGGTTGATGGTGGTGGTTGGTGGTAGTGTTGGTTGTGGATGGTGGTTGTTATGTGCATGAGTTTGTTGCTGGCGAGGAAGCATCAACTTGTGGTGTTGAATGGCGAGGAAGCATCAACTTAAAAAGTCACTAAACATATGGATTTTCAAAATCACACTGCTTTAAGTCACTAAACATATGGATTTTCAAAATGCGACTGCTCAAACGTGCTCAGTTATTGCCACTCCTTTCGTTATTACTCGTGTTTAAAAAAAAATGAAATATAGCCAGCCAAGCATCCAAAGTGATTTTAAAACATTTTTAGCATGTGAATTATTGCACATGTGTTCCAAGTTTATCAGGCTACTCTGGTTAAAATCTTGGTTTAATTCACAACTTTCAAGGTTGGCACGTTTGGTACACGGTACTCTGTGTAGGACATACCAATTTGGCCCAAATCAATCCTCATTTCCCCAAATCAGACCTGATTTTCCTCATACCATACCTAATTTGCCAAAAGTTGACCTAATTTACTCTAAATCAGACCTATATCAACCATGCAATGACTGAAGGTGATCTAATTTGACCAAATGTAGACTCGATTCATGCTAGTTTAGCCTTTAAATTGCATAATTTGGGCCGAAAATGCCTTAGACACCCACTTAATGCATTTAATAGGCTGGGCGCCTAGTTTGAGGCGCCTGGCCTAACGCCTAGGGGGCTCTCACATGCAAACTGGAAAACATGACAAATTGGTAATGCAGCTTTAGAAGCATGAAATTTTTTTAAGAGGGTATCAGATTCCATAAGGGTCTGTTAATTAATGGGTCATTGCATTCTTGGATTATCTCTTTCCAAAAAATAAATGGTCTGTGCCCAGATATGGGGCATTTGATTTTTCACATGAGTTTTGCATTTTCATGCAGATGAGCTGTAAATCTAAGCCAAACTAGTTTACATGGGGGTAGAAGTGTCTGTTAATTAATGTGTCATGGCATTCTCGGATTATCTCATTCCGAGAAATAAGCGATTTGTGCCCAGATATGGGGCATTTGATTTTTCACATTTTCATACAGACGAGTTGTAATTCTAAGCCAAACTAGTTTACATGGGGGCACTACTCTTGATAAAGAGAGGAGTTCAGATCTAATCATGTTTAGAAACAGCAATGTATATCATTGAGCAAAAGAATCTTTTACCCTCGTTCTCCGCTTTTCTTCTTCTCGTTCCTGCCTGAGAGTTGTGTATTCATTAAGCATTGCAAGAAGTGGGACACCGTCATAAGAAAATGACATGTCATGCTCCTCCTCCCAAGCTCGAGTTTTAGCGACAAGTGTATCAACAAGAGCTGCACAGAACAAATATTAAAATCAGAGCTTAAGTATATATAGAAGACTTCTATTTCTAAACATTATTGGAAAGTTGCTTTATAGCTAGCAGTAAAAACAAATTGAAGACATAAGATCCGACCAAAGGATACAAGGAAAACAAAAGAAATCATCCCAAATCTTCTGTTTATGACTTAAATTTATATAAAAGAATATATACTAATGACAAAAACATAGGGAGCATATGTTTCAGTAAAGAGTGGAGTAAAGATCAATACTTGAATCTCGTTGCATTTGATATGTAAACACAGTTTTGGCCGGAAGAATCACTGTTTTACAATTGAGCAGGTCCACTAGAGCTTTGTTTAAGTATGTATGATTCCCCCTTCTCCTATATATAAAATAGGGGTTTGCCCATCGAATAGAACATACACAAGGGAATTTTCCCTACTCTCAATTTCTACATGGCATTAGAGCATAAGATCCAACTCAAAACCTAAACCTACAAAACAAAAAATAGAGTTGTAGCCGGAAGGCGGTCGCCACTTCTTCCTTGGTGTGCCACCAGTAGACAATATTGTAGGTCCGCAGCAGTGGTCCCTAGCAACTGGGGAACCGCCTATCGTGTGTGTGAGCGTGCGTGCCTATGTGTGTGTGTGTAAATTGTATATATGTGCAATAGATATACATATTTATACCTACATGCGTACGTATTATATGTATATTCTTCCAATTTTTCCGACTTTTTCCCGATTCATTGACTGTATTTTTACGGTATGTTGACCACTTTTTGCTCGAATATCCCGCGTAATTACCGAATTCAGAATTTTTTAGCTTGACCGAACATATCCCGAATACAGAATTTGTGACTATACCTATAGCTGCATCTTTAAGGTATTGCGCATACTGGAACCATGACAGCTGTCTAGCCTGTCTTATGCTTTTTGGAGTATTTGTTTTGTTTGAAAAAGGAATATAGATGTTCAAGTTTTCTTTCAAACTGTAAGCATTAAACACACAATGGAGAAATTGTGTCAAAAGTACAATTTTTTTAAAGTGCTTTTCTGATAATTTTTAGAGATATATCAGATACTGAATGGTTTTGAAGAGGATCAAGCAGTTAACTGAAAAACAGATAACCTGGGATCTTGTTTACAAGGACACGAGCTTTCTCTGCACGTTTAAGATTCAGATGTGCACCTCGGCTGGAGTTATACCTATTGTCATCTTGGCCAAGAATAACGAAGTCAGATCACAGTTTGATATCATGATAATAACAATTAGGTCACTTTCCAAAATCTCTCGTTTTATGGATCACATGAAATTGTTTTCCAAAGCAGTTTTGTCGTTTATTATGTTTAACTAGAATCTTCTCAGCAATTATGAAAATTTACCAAATTGCAAAGGCAAACCAATAAAAGAATTTGTAAAGGGAAAGATCTTTTCCAGACAACATTTTTAGGGGTCAATTTTCCTGGAATAATTAACACTACCATGAGATTTTAAGGACATGCCAAAAGAAAGATATGTTCAGAAAAAAAAGATGGAGACAAGATGGGCAAAATAACAATTTATACTAGGACGATATCGGTTAGGGCATTCAAGTTCCATCTATAAAACTTGTCTGCTGGGAATACGAGTTACGGTTAGGAACATGGTATATTTGAAAACATGTAGTCCAACACTAAGTTTGGTAAATACCGATATAATAAGAACATGTGATGGCTTTATATTAATTTTCCAAAGTTTGGTGTGAATAGCGGTAAGAGTGGCATTACGTAGTTTTAGAAACTACAAAAATTGTCTAATGAGACTAATATAAATTTAATCTTAAATGCATTTGAGCATTTGTCTAGAAAACATAGGTCTGCAGTGATCAGACCATAGAACTATATACCATTCTAAAGAAATATAATTGCCTGATTACTATGTAAAACTTGAACCATATCAACTCCAGGCTTAAATTTTTAAAAGCCTAGCACGTGACTTTCTGAATCAGTAGAGAAAATGCAATATACCCTGTTGTAATCATCAAGCCAGCTTTCCTCTTCACACGTTGACATCCACTTTTCAACTTTGTCCAGTATATCTCTTTGACTTATGGCCTCTTCTTTTGCTTTCATTATTTGATTATCCATGTCGGCCAATAATTCTGAAGGTTCAACATTACCAGATTTGATAAGGGCCATTATCCTTTCCTGGGCTGCAGCTGAATCTACCTCAATATGAGCATGAGCAAATATGTCTTCAAGTTCAGCTTGTTTTCTGAGAGCTATCTCCTTCATCCTGCTAGCTTTCAAATTATCAAGCCTTTCAACTTCCACTTCAGCCTAAAAATAGTACAAGCACAGATATTATTGGTAAATTCAAGACAACAAGCACCATGCAAAACAAGAATTTGTTTGATTGTGTAACCTGTTCAATCAGATCCACTGCAAGAGCTTCAGCAACTGTGACATCATCCACTGTAGTTGTGATGTTACAGGTCACGTGGTCAAACAAACTCCTCTCTTCTGGAGGGGTATCAATCAGGTTCTACAAATCATACAACTGAGTAGCTAGTGCTTGAAGCTGAAAACAGTGAGAACACATAAACTTGTGAACATCATCAGATTGAGTCTCAACCACTTGGATCCACTTTGATAATGATGATATGATGGCTCAGTTTCAATCATTTTGGAAGAAAAAAATATGCAGCAAAAACAAAACAAAAAAATGACAAGTTATTATCTTCAGCCTTCAAATAGAAAAAATGAACTATATCATGCCTCACATGATCCACAATAACCAAATTTGCCCTAATTTGTGTATTTTTTAGTAAATTAAACCTAATTGTACCTAAATCAGACTTAATTTTACATAATATGACCTAAGCAGAGTTAACTTCCCCTAATTTTTACTATATTGGCTGAAATGAGACTAATTTAGACCTAAGTTAACCTAATTTTCCTTATTTATGTCGAAGTCAGACTTAATTTTCCGTAACATGACCTAAGCATTGCTAGCTTTCCTTGATCTGCCCCATATTCACGTAATGTGAGACCTAATTTTGGTAAAATTAGACATAATTTGCCCACAACAAACCTATTTTGGTAAAGTTAGACCTAATTTGTCTTAAATCAGATCTCTTTCCACCTATGAGTAGCTTATTTTCTACCAGATAAAATTTCTAAGAGATTTTAAAAGGTAGTTCATTCAATAATATATGATCTTTGAATTTTCTGCAATAAAATATATGATTGATTGTATATTATGAATTTGTTCTCTAATAAAAATTCTCCCTATTCAATTTAGTGACTTGCGATTTTGATTTTTAAGCATTGCATGGTTTATAATGAAAAGGAGATCTATTCAACCCAGGGAATTGAGTGAGTGTTATTTAAAATTTGTACATGTTTGAATACATATGAAAGTTTGGATTACCTATTGTTGTATACTTGTTTACCTTATACATTGAATGTTATATGCACTCCTTTTTTTCCTAGTGTTATGCTAACCAAGATTTGGTATTTATGTAACATTTATAAAAAATCATTGAGTAACCATTTTTTTTTAAATTTAGTTAATTGTAGCTTGTATCTTTGTAGGATTCAAATGTCTGGAATAGATAAGAGTTGGATGAAAAATAAAAATAGGCTATCAACAGAATATAGAAATGGTGTTGAAGAATTTATTCAATTTGCATCTCAAAATGTAGAAGTTGATGGATTAATACCTTGTCCTTGTATTAAATGTAACAATGGTAGTTGCAAGACAAAGGATGAGGTGTCAGCTGATCTGATAGTTAATGGCATAACTGAGTGCTACACATGTTGGGTAGCACATGGTGAATCAGTTCATGTAGATTATCACAATGATAGTGACGATGGCCAGGATGAGGATGATGATGTTGAGGATGAGGCTGATGATGTAGAGGGGATGATAAGGGATGGGCTAGGATTTCCTGATAACCATGTTCCAATGTTCGATGAAATTGATTACAACTATGAAATTGATGAGTTGAGTGATGAACTTAAGACATTTTGTAGGCTGATGAAAGATGCAAAGGAACCACTTTATGATGGTTGTGAAGGATACTCAAAATTATCATTCACCATGACATTACTACAACTAAAGGGGTTTCATGGAATGAGCAATAACCTTTTTAATAGTTTGATTACATTGTTATCAAAGGCATTCAAGGATTGTCGGTTGCCAAAATCTTTTTATGATGCAAGAAAGTATATTACTGACCTTGGACTTGACTACATAAAAATAGATGTTTGTAAAGAACATTGCATGTTGTTTTGGAAGGATCGAAAGAAAGAAGATGTATGTTTAAAATGTGGCGCTAGTAGGTGGAAGTATAGCTCTATTGACTACTCAACCAAGGATAAGACTACAAAAAGGAATAAACTTAAGTTAGTCAAAAAGGTTTCTGTTAAGACTTTATGGTACTTTCCACTAATCCCAAGGTTAAAACGGCTGTACATGTGCTATCAAACAGCTTCAGAGATGAGATGGCATCAAGAAAAGCGCATAAATGATGGTAAACTACGACACCCAGCTGATGCTGAAGAGTGGAAAAGATTTGATGAGATGCATCCATCTTTTTCTGGAGACCCTCGCAATGTTAGGCTTGGATTGGCTTCTGATGGATTTAATCCATATGGGAATATGAGTAATTCTTATAGCATATGGCCTGTTATCCTCATTCCATATAATTTGCCTCCATGGCTTTGTATGAAACAAGATTATCTTATTTTATCCATGATCATTCCTGGGAAGAAGTCTCCTACCTACAAGATTGATGTCTACTTACAACCATTGATAGAGG
This sequence comes from Alisma plantago-aquatica, assembly GCA_963693085.1. Lineage (NCBI taxonomy): Eukaryota > Viridiplantae > Streptophyta > Magnoliopsida > Alismatales > Alismataceae > Alisma > Alisma plantago-aquatica. The sequence continues at coordinate 911,345,164 of OY856410.1, forward strand.
AGTTAAAGGAGTTATGGGATGCAGGAGTTGAAACTTATGATGTTGTTTCAAAACATAATTTTAAAATGCATGCTGCTCTATTATGGACAATTAATGATTTCCCTGCTTATGGATATTTGTCTGGATGGTCCACCCAAGGCAAGTTAGCATGTCCTTCTTGTCACAAGGATACATGGTCTCTCAGATTGAAACATGGGGGGAAATTTTGTTATATGGGGCATCGTAGATTCTTACCAGAAAATCATAGATGGCGGTGCAATGAGCATGCCTTTGATGGGAAACAAGAACCACAACCTCGTCCTCAAGAACTATCTGGGGAAGATGCTTTGAATCAACTACATGACATCTTTGGAACAAATCTGGGAAAGAGAAAGAAAGAAAGTTCAAAAAAAGCCCTCTCATGCTTGGAAGAAAAAAAGCATTTTTTTGAACTTCCTTATTGGAAGAGTCTTCGTCTTCGCCATAATCTTGATGTAATGCACATTGAGAAGAATATTTGTGATAGCTTAATTGGAACGATTATGGATATTGATGAGAAGACTAAGGATAATTCAAAGGCTCGTAAAGACTTAAAAGATATGAATATAAGGCAGGAGCTTCTCCCAAAAATTGTAAATGGAAAGCTAAAAGTCCCTATACCATGTTTTACTTTATCATCAGAGGAAAAAAAGATTTTTTGTGAATTCTTAAAAGAAATCAAATTTCCAGATGGGTTGTGCTCAAATATTTCTAGATGTGTGAATGTTGATGACCGTAGAATTTCTGGTATGAAATCTCATGATTTTCATGTATTTTTGCAAAAAATCCTTCCTCTTGCAACACGTGGAATCTTTCCAAAGGATGTATCTGAGATATTAACTGAGCTTAGTATATCATTTAAGGAGTTATGCTCTAAGGTTTTGGGGGTAGAAGATCTAAAGAGGTTGGAAAATCATATTACTATTACACTATGTAAAATGGAGCAGATATTTGTACCATCATTCTTTGATATAATGGTACACCTTCCTATTCACCTAGCAAATCAAGCAATTCTTGGAGGCCCTGTGCAATACAGATGGATGTATCCGATTGAGAGGTGATTACAAGTACATATTAGTTTGTTTTTAATTTGCTTGTATGTTTTTAATTTTCCTTTCTTGTGTAGGTTTCTTCGAACACTGAAGTCATATGTGCGGAATAAAAATCGACCAGAAGGTTCAATAGCTGAGATGTATATCACCAATGAATGCTTGGTTTTTTGCTCAAGATACATGAAGGAGAATGACACTAGATTTAATCATCCACGATACCATGATAATAGATAGATAACAATTTCATCTCAATTTACAGTTTTCAAATATATTGGAAAAACATTATCAGTAGGCACCACCATTAGTCTTACTGTTAATGAATGGCAACAAGCTCACAAGTATGTTCTTGAAAATTCAGATGCAATATTACCATTTATAAGGTAAATTGTATTTATTTAACTATACTTTTTCTTGACATGATGTTAAGTCTTACAATTTTATAATAAATATTTTTTTAGTGAGCACAAACAACTAATCCAAGATATGGGTGTTCACAACATCGAGGTGCATCATAAAAAATTCTTCTTTGAGTGGTTGGAGAGTCGGGTGAGCATTTAAAGTACTCTCAACAAATTTAAACTTGAAGTCTAACATTGTCGTTAATGTGTGTTTGTCTATTATGATAGGTGGTTGAATTACATAAACATGGCAAAGTGGATGATGAACTTCTAAGTTTAGTTCACGGTCCTGATAAAGAGGTGTTATCTTTTACGGGTCTAGACATAAATGGATTCCGATTTCATACTGAAGATCGTGACAATAGGTTAACAACACAAAGCAGTGGTGTTCTTGTTAAGGTTGACTCAACCAACGGACCATTTATCTATTATGGTGTTTTGAGTGAAATCTTAGAGTTGAGATACACTGGTGGAAGACGAGCTCACATTTTTAGGTGTGAGTGGTGGGACATGCATAATGAAGGAAGAGGGTTTGAGCGGAACAAATACGGTCTTGTTAGTTTAAATACAAAACGCAAGTTGAAAACCAATGAACCATTTATTCTAGCATGCCAAGCAGAACAATGTTTTTATGTCCGTGACCTTTCCAGAAGTAATTGGATTGTTGCTATTGAATCACCACCACGCGACTTGTACAATGTGACACATGGTGATGAAGGAGATGAAGGTAGTATTGATGATGAAAGTGCATTTCAAGAAAACACATCAAATTTATCTACATTTTCATCATTCCCCTCATATGCATTTGATGTTTGTCATTGGAAGAGACATGATGTAGTGAAAACTTTGTCCATGAAAGCTGCAAAGAAAAAAGGATGGCTTGAAAAAGATGGACACAATATATGGGAGACAATGAACTGAATTTATAATCCTTTTAATTTGTGTTTTCCTTATAGACTATGATTAATTTTACTAAGTTCTATCTGAACATTGATAGATGCCATTTGATTGATAATGTATTAGCATCTGAGTATAGATGTTGTCTTTGATTGGTTCTTCTGATATTTTCTTGGATGATTATCCTTTTTAAATAATTTGATGAGACGCATGTAGGAAATATGGTCAATCTATCTAGTGCCCAGACCCAATTTGCAGGTAACTATGAGATGCTAATGGTTGACCATTGTAGCAAGACCCAACGTAAGTAATGTTTGCTCCATTTTTAACAATGTTTCAATTGAATCCCATGCGTAACTTGCTAACTTTTTATTATGCAGAGTCAAAAAAGCAGAAAGACATGGATCACCATGGTACATGTTATATTGAAGGGTCGACCAACAATGTATCACATAGAAATTTAGGTATATCCATTATTGATTTCTTCACTAGAAAAATCCATGCATAAGTGTTGTGATTTAATATATTTATTTTTTGTCTCTATATGTAGGTTTTTCTAAGGAGCTAAGCAGTACCACAAAGGCGGTTCAAAGTGGATCTTTTAGTGGGACAGAACATCAACCACTTGATAAAGATTGTAATTATTTATCTCAAAGCTTTTATGGTAATGGTCTTGTCTCAGTTTTTGTCATTCTATGTTTACTGGATTTATAAAACAATTGTGGCAGCATCCCTTAAACCCATGGGAGAAAGGCCCATCCAAAATCCTCAAGACAAGAATGTAGATGTTACGAATGATGATTTTCTACAACAAATTCAAAACTATGGTGACTTTTTGAAGCACAGGATGAATGGTAGCTTGCTTTTTAATAATGCAACATTTAGTATTTAGCCTCCAAACTTTGTAATCTGCTGCTTGGTATTTGAGTTGATTTATTCTATTATTTTTAGAAAAATCTATTGAAGAGATTGCAAAAAAACGTGCACATATGTTGATGGCTGGTCCATGGAATTCTTCCAACAAGAATCCAGGTAGAGTTTTTAAAGAAATTAATACATAATGTTTCTATGTATATAATAGTATAACACTATGTTCATGAAATGCAGTTAAAATTAGCAACAGTATTCAAAATCCTCATCAAATTGAAAACATTGGTGTTGCAAAAGAAAAAGATGGGCCACCAAACAATGTGGATGTTTCTCAACTTGACAAGAACGTTAGAGCACTCCCTAATGCACACATTAAAAAAAATATAGGTAATATTTATGTTTTTATTTTCTTATATATGTGTCTTCTTATCATATATATTCATACATATTGATATAGTTCACGATATTTGTTGTTACAATTTGCAGGGGAGGGATTGATTGCACTTAATGTTCCTGTAGGTTACAAGGAGGAGGAGGATGTTTCGGTGAGGCGGACGAACACTGGCAAGAGGATCTTGAGGCCACAAAGTATTGATAGTTCTCAGCAGGTCGTTAAATCAGTTCAGAGTATGATGAAAAACAATCCTGGTGACGGTTAGACATTGGGTATACATATATAATGAATACTAGCTTATATTTACATAATTTAATAACTGTTTTTTCATGATTTGTAGTTAAAATTAGCAACAAAGCATGCAATCCACATCCACTTGGATGTTTAGGTGTTGTGAAAGAAAAAAGTTGGGCAATGAACAATGACAACGCTTCTCTAGATGACAAGCAACACAAAGTGCCGCTTAATGAAAAATCTAGGAAAGATCAAGGTAATTTCCTAACATTTTTGTTGTTCACATACTTACCTATACATAGATTCCTACATATATGTATATGTATATATTTATATAGTCTGTAATGTGTGGCAGCACAATTTCAAGTGCCTCATAATTCACAAGCTAGAAAAGATCAAGGTAGTTTTCTACCATGTTTGCTTTTCACATATTTTTCTACCACTTTAATATATTCAAAGTAAAATATTTCTAAATGTATTAAAGTTCAATATTATGAAGGGGGTTGACCATGGACAATGTTCTTGAAGATCACATCGAGGATGAGGGTGTTTCACTTAGGCAGAGAAACAATAGAAAAAGGGTTTTGCGGCCTCAAGATCTCCAAAAGCACTCTGAACAAGCTACTGAAATAATTCAGAGTCGAACCAACATGAATTCTGGTGAGGATTAGACCTTTGGTATGAAAAAGTAATGAAAGTATGCACAATGTTTTTGCATTGTTTCTGTTGGAAACAACGGATGGTACCACCTCTATTTAGATAGTGCTTTTGTTGTTTTATTCTTATATGTTGTTTGTTGGTATATGTTGAACGTAGATTCTCATTATGTTTGTGATTCTTATTCTAGAAGACTAGAAGTAGGTTCCTTTACTTCATACTGCCTTTTGTATGGAAAATAGATGGGACTCGAAAGCCTTCTCTATTTTGATATCCACCAAAATAATTGTTATCTTTTACCTCTTCTTCTTCCTTGAATCAAAATCTACTTTATCCATCTCCCCATTGAGATTTCCCACCATCCCAAGTATCTTTTCCACAGTAAGTTTTCTTTCAATCTTTTGTCTATAATCAAGAACAGATTTTTCTTTATGTTAGTAATCTTCTTTGATGCTACTCACTTGACTTGAAGACTCATTTTCAAGGTTATATCTCTACACCACTCTGTTTTCATGATTTGTAGTTAAAATTAACAACAAAGCATGCAATCCACATCCACTTGGATGTTTAGGTGTTGTGAAAGAAAAAAGTTGGGCAATGAACAATGACAACGCTTCTCTAGATGACAAGCAACACAAAGTGCCGCTTAATGAAAAATCTAGGAAAGATCAAGGTAATTTCCTAACATTTTTGTTGTTCACATACTTACCTATACATAGATTCCTACATATATGTATATGTATATATTTATATAGTCTGTAATGTGTGGCAGCACAATTTCAAGTGCCTCCTAATTCACAAGCTAGAAAAGATCAAGGTAGTTTTCTACCATGTTTGCTTTTCACATATTTTTCTACCACTTTAATATATTCAAAGTAAAATATTTCTAAATGTATTAAAGTTCAATATTATGAAGGGGGGTTGACCATGGACAATGTTCTTGAAGATCACATCGAGGATGAGGGTGTTTCACTAAGGCAGAGAAACAATAGAAAGAGGCTTTTGCGGCCTCAAGATCTCCAAAAGTACTCTGAACAAGCTGCTGAAATAATTCAGAGTCGAACCAATATGAATTCTGGTGAGGATTAGACCTTTGGTATGAAAAAGTAATGAAAGTATGCACAATGTTTTTGCATTGTTTCTATTGGAAACAACGGATGGTACCACCTCTTTTTATATAGTGCTTTTGTTGTTTTATTCTTATATGTTGTCTATTGGTATATGTTGAACGTAGATTCTCATTATGTTTGTGATTCTTATTCTAGAAGACTAGAAGTAGGTTCCTTTATTTCATACTGCCTTTTGTATGGAAAATAGATGGGACTCGAAAGCCTTCTCTATTTTGATATCCATCACAATAATTGTTATCTTTTACCTCTTCTTCTTCCTTGAATCAAAATCTACTTTATCCATCTCCCCATTGAGATTTCCCACCATCCCAAGTATCTTTTCCACAGTAAGTTTTCTTTCAATCTTTTGTCTATAATCAAGAACAGATTTTTCTTTATGTTAGTAATCTTCTTTGATGCTACTCACTTGACTTGAAGACTCATTTTCAAGGTTATATCTCTACACCAGTAGTGATGTGGTCACGTTCATGCATTCCCTATTTGTAAATAAGCTAACGTCGCTCTTTTGCAAGTTGTGTTGTTGATGAGTAGGATTTGATCCTTGTTACTACCTACATTGCTTTGGATGAAGTTCTAAGTATTTGCTTATTATTCATATATATTTTCTTTAATGTTGAAATTCCTAAATATATTACAGTTCAACATGAGGAGGATTTTACCACAGAGTCATTTGTTGAAGGTGATAGGAATGGTAATGGAGATTCTACAACAAGACAAGTTAACTTTAGTAATAGGGTGTTGAGGCATCATACTCTGAACAATGGCTCACAACTAACTCCTGAGGCAATTGAAGTTACAGAAGAGATGGATAACGACCATGGTAATAATTCTTTAATTCTATCTTATGTATAAATACGATACTCATTTTTTAATATCTTAGACCGAACGAAGAGAAAAAGGGTTCGAGGGAAAACAAAAAATTTGAACTTGAGGACTTTCAGAAATGGCGGTATAGATAAAATAAAGATAGATTATAATTCTGAAGGTAATCCGATAAATCAAATCCAAAATCGACTTCTAGCTAGTCGAATCGGAGTGATTGTTCGCAATTCAATAAATGCCCCTCTTAGTTATTCAAGGTGGAGTCGCATGCCTATTGAAAAGAAGGAGAAGATGCTCAAATTAATTCAGGTTTGTTCAATTGCTATGTGTTTATGTTCTGGAATAATCAATCTTTCATTTCTCAAATTCACCTTATTATTTTGTAGGATGATTTTATCATTCACAATGTTGATTTATTGCCTGAGGAAAATGATCTAAGGACACGTTCATTGTACAAATCAATGGGAAAGTCTTGGCGTGAATTTAAAATTGAATTATTTAAGAAATACGAGACATACGCCACTGATGAAGAAGCTCTCAAAAACTGTCCTTCCAATGTAACAAAATCTGATTGGGAGTTTCTAATAAAAAATTATTGGAGAAGTAAATACTTCCAGGTAGATATAAAGTAATTTTTTGAGATTATTTATTGTTGCACACTCAATTTTATTAGGAGTTTTCTTTAATAGACTTTTCACTATGTTTACATTTCTATTCGTTGAACCTACTTTTTTGTTCTCAAGGATGCTAGGACCCGTAACAAGATAAGCCGTTCTAAACAGTCAATGCTTCACTGTACTGGGAGGACTCCATTTAGTGTTATAGAACACGAAGAAGTATGTAATATAGTTTATGTTTTCTATTTTTTTAATCTAAATTAATTTTATTTCTTGAATCTATAGACTAACAAGAACAATGGAGTTGTGCCATCTCGATTGACGATGTTTGAATTGACTCGAACAAAAAAAGACAAGAAGCTTGTGGATGCTGTTGCTGAAGAAAAGATGGTAAGCATGATTCTTATGTTTCCATCAGATACATTGACCTATATAACACTGAATTTGCAAAATTACTCTTTTAACAATATAAAATATTGCTCAGGAACAAATCACACAGTTAGTGTCTCAGCGTGAACAAGGAACAATTGAACTGGGTGATGAAGAGATATGCTTGAGGGTCTTCGGACCTGAAAGACCGGGACATATACGTATGCGAGGAAGTTCAGTTGGTGGTCAAAGATATAGAAATCTTACACATGCAAAAGAAATTGAGAAATATAAGAAAGAAACAAATGATGCACGAGCTAGAGCTGAACAAGCAGAAAAACTAGCAGCTGAGGCCAAAACTAGAGCTGACATGGCTAATCAGAAAGCTGAGAAAGCTCACCTTTACATTAGAAAGTTATTCAATGTACTAAAGTCCAGTGCGAATGAAGATCTAATGGAGTTTGACAACCTTGATGATGAGGTACTACAAAAATGTATTAAAAATTATCTAATCATAGATCTTATTAACAACATTGTGTATTTACAGGATTTGGAGTATGATGGCAGTCCATGAAACTTATGGATTGAAGAGATTCAACTTGAAATGCAAAATGCATGCATGAAGCCTAGTAGATGTTTTTGTAATGTTCTTTAAGACAAAGCATAGATAAATAGATAATGGTTTTTATTCAGATTTGAAATAGAGTAAACTCACTATTTATATGGTTTATCCTTGTGTATGTTTTTTTTAAAACTATATGTAGTCTTTGTTCATCCAGATATTGTTGTTGTGGTTTTTGATTTCTCAAAGTTTTGAAAATCCTTTATTTCCTATAATCATCCACCATGCATTGTTTTACTATTTAAATTCTTTGGATAATAGATGCATGGATTGATTTTCATAGATGCACACTCATGTAACCCAGACCTTCATTGTGAAGCAACAGTTTTGGTCGTCTATAGAAATATGCATCTTCTAGTGGTGCTTTTATTTCAATACTATGCAAGTGCAAGGTTGCTTTCTATTGATCTCAGTGATGACTTGGATTTTCTTCATTTGGTGTACTTTATATGGGTATGACCTTCACAAAAATTTGAATTATCTTGTACTTGATTCCTTTCAAATGTGGATTTCCAAGGTGTATTATTTATACTTGGTATTATCTTGCGGGTGTCTATTTTTGTGCTACTCATCTTGATAATGAATCCTCTCTATGAATGCTACCTATTGTAGACAAACTAGCTGCTTTAGTCATGGTGTTTGACTTGAACGTTGTATGCCCTTTTTCTCTATGTATCATACATTTAGCATCCAATTTAACGCTAATTTAAGTCTGTTGTACTTTATTAGTATTTAGTGCTGATTTATGCACCTAAACTTGAATATCAGGAGACGAAGTATGTCATTAGAAGCTAATGTATTTATTGATGTGGCAATTTATTCCACTACTAATGTCATGTCTAACCAATAAACCAATATGGTCAACATACTTTAAAGGCTTTTGCTTGTTGGTCATTCTTGTTGTACTGATGTTCACTCACATGATACAGTCATTGGTGGCTAATCTCGAAGTTGCAACATTAGGTTTTGTTTGGTTGGATCATTAGGTCCAAGAGTGAACCTTATTCTTCATTTATACACACTGACTACTTCAAAATTGAGTAAGGAGTTATTGAAGGTAAATTCTATATTGTTGTCATTGTAAATTATGAGTTTCTTGTACTCCTTGTTTTCATTTATAGCCACGAAAATTAGTTTTGGATCCACTGTTTGGTATTAGTCTTATGTGTAAGAAGGTACCCAACTTCCACCAAGGCAAGGAGCTGCTCTTTTTCAGCAAGAAGGTACCCAACTTCCACCAGCTTCTCGAATCCGCCGGCTCATAGAGACAGAGTAGGATGTAATGTACGTATTGTTTTCATCTGCACAGGCATCCCATGGCCCTCCAACTGGCGTCTGAGGAGGGATCCAGATCTGCTTCCCACAGGCAATTAGTTCACAGCCTTACTTTACTAGCTACTTGCTTAACTACCTGTATCTTATACCGATCCCACTCACTTACATTCTCCGTCTTCTCATTTGCAGTACAAGAGCGGAAGATCCTCCTCCAAGAATTTCTTTGGGGTAAACACTAAAAACAGCCCATTCTTCCGCTACAGTTCGATCGGTTTCCTTTCGTATCTATATATCTTCGACTAAACCTAAGATGACTACTTGAATTCTTTAGCCATTTCTGTTGAATTCCTCCTCCTGTTCTTGATGGCAAACCAAACTCAATCCCAGGTCACCAAATTCACACCCATCGAGGACTTCGGGATAGCGAGGAATCGTCTGTGGCACGTCGAAGATACCAATCATCTCCACGGCGACGTGGTCATTAACCTCATTCTGGAATTCACTGACATCAGGTTAGATCACAAGGAACTTAATTGTGCGTCCTGTTTCCTTAATTATGTGTACTGTTCCCGTATAATTTGTTCTATGTTTGCGCGATCGTTTGCAGTTGCGAGCTCCGGCTACGAGTTCGCCTAAAGCGCAATGGGAACCTCGTACTCACCTCTCGTGTGAAGAATGTGGATCAGGAACGAAACTTCACCTTGTGCTTCACGTTCTGATGCTACCTCTCCGTCAGTAAGATCAGGTGAGTAATATATATAGCGAGCTATGTGCGCACCTCCGATCCAGTCATGCATGTAATTGATCGATTTCTTGCCGTGATTGTAATCATGCTACATACGCAATCAATGACGCAATGCAGCGACGTACGCGTAGCAAAGGCGTCGCTTAAACTGCAATTCCGAGACAACTTGGACCAAGGCGAAGAAATTATAAAGATGGAGCAGGAAGAGAACTCGAGCATCTCATTCGACTCCCAAGTCAGTAATATATATCTAGCTAAATCCATTAATTGCATCAGAGAATTATTTGTTTGGCCGTAAGTTAATTTTATCTTCGCCGCATGCAGGTCGACCGCATCTATTTCGACGCGCTACAAGAGGTCGTCGTACATGACAACATGGAGATCAACAGCATCAGATTGAAGAACAACCATGGCCTTCCTGACCTGGGTAAGAATGCCCCTATAGAAGCCAGATAGCTGGCGCTAGCTCCTATATATATGCATGCACTTGAATATGTTTGCTTCATCGATCCAAATACATAAACCATAAATGTCTGTGCTTACAAACAGTGCTTTGGAATCCTTGGAAGAAGATGGCCAAAGGGATGGCTGACTTCGGCAAGGGTGAGTATGAAACGATGCTGGTTGTTGGTGCTGCTGTCGCCAAGGATTGCGTCACTCTCTTGCCTGAGGAGTGGTTTGGAGAGCAGGAACTCGTGTACATTCCCAGTTGCTGATCAGAACAACACGTTTAAGACAGCAATGAAACAGATCGGTGGAGCTTATACAGTACTCTGGAGAGGTCGGATATTCGTATTCATGTACCGTGTATGCACGCCACTTCAATATTGTGCATCAGAACAAGATGTACCCTTGATTAATCATGTGTCCGGATCACCTTAATTTCTTTCTGCTGATGGGTGTACCTATACCACCATTTGCGCAACTAAACGAATTCTCTTTGAGGAACCCGACCAGATCGGGTGGAACAGGAAGATGGCCAGCAATTAAATTGCAAGGTCAAATAATGTTGGGGGTGCTGAATCCGAAATCTTAGCAGATAGCAAGAAAGCTCAATGTTGAATGTGGCAAGCGGAGTAAATATGCAGCTGAACAGAACATGGCACGGAGAAGTGCACTGACAACCATCATGAAATTCCAGCAGCTACCAATTTCGGGAAACAACTAATGATCAAAGATGGAATGCAAGAACCTCGCTAGTCTTTGCAACCACATGATGTATTCTATGCATTCAACTGCAGTTTCTATGAATGGGATGTTGTGTTTAACTTGTTATTTATTCAATGAGAAAAATGATGTTTGCATATGTATAGGATAAATTGAAGGAGTCTTGTATTGTTTTATCATATTACGATGTTGTACATTGAAAATATGTATTATTAATGTGAGTATAACCATGTTTATCTAGAACAAAACAGTTGTATCAAAATTTTCCCAAGAATGAATAAATTCTTTTTATACTAGTCTGATTTGTATATATTAACATTAATATATATATATGTATTAACATTAATATATATATATATATAAATTTGATTTGAAGTCACATATTTGAGTTTCAGTATCGTTTTTATGCATATGGTTAACTCCGGCATTAGTGACGTGCCATGTTTGGTGTTATTCGTCAGCAATTTTACGGTGACCTGCGGCATTTATATAGTGCCGGTTTGATGCCACAACGACATCTTAAAAAAGCCAGAAAAATCATTCAACAGCATGTCTTAAAAATGCCGATAAAATCTTTACACGGCAGATCTGAAAAATGCCCGTAAAACATTAAAACGGCACGTCCTTCCACGGCATACTTACGGTTTTTAAAAATATGCCGGAAAAAAATATTACCGGCATAATTTTGATACCTCGCCGGCATATTTCTATGCCGGTAAAATCAATATTTGTTGTAGTGGATATACTATGATGTCATGTATTACCATATTTTGGAATGTGAAAACCACTAATAGATGACGTTTAATCAAATAGGCTACCTTGCACAAAGGCCACTCTAAATAGGTGACATATATTTTTTAAGTAATGGGTAATCATGTCACCTTTTCAATAAAAGGTTACATATTTGAATGTCATCTATACCCTATTTTTCAGTAGTGGCCGGAAGTGCCGTAACTCACTTCCGCAAACCATAAACCCCGTTTTAGGTGCATAACGTCTCAACATATTGAAAACCGCTGTTTGTTACTGAGTTAAACCGCCTAACATCACATGATAGTTGGTATTTGTTGTCGTTATTGTCACATTTTCCCCCGGTTCTGCTATCCTTAACACAAATGATAACACGTCAACATTCTGATAACCCGGCATTAGCATACCAACAACGTTAACTCAAACAAAACTTTAACTCCTGTCAAAAATTTGTCTACCGCTGCCCAACGTTAAGAATGCCTCTCAAACAAGGAAGAAATTACCACAACATATAATACAAAGCACAAACAAAATTGTGCTGCTAGACAACTTCCTTGTTTAACCATAACATCAACGCACTACATGGTGCAATGCTGTTTACGGGGATGGTTGGGTGTTTTTTTTTTTTGCCCTAGCAAGGTGTCGACTCACATACAAAAGGGGGATGGTGTACCTGCTACACCGCTGCAGTCGCTGGAGAAGAAACCCACACCTTCACCCGCTGGAGAAGCCCTAAAAGAAGGACGCTTTTCGTCCACGATGACTCTGGCCGTCGAACAACCACCAGTGACGGGGAGAAGCGACAGAGTAAGTAGCGGCCGCCGATCAAGTAGATGGGAGCGTGAAAAACCTGGAGAAAATGTAGGAGGGGGGACGAAGAAAAGGGAAAACGAGAACCAGAGGGTTTAGCGTCAAGAAGTGGGTGAGAGCAGAGCGGGAATAGCACATGACGGGTTCTAGCAGGGGGGCTGGGGCGGAGGAAATAGATTTTTAAAGAATATCGGGAACTGTAGACAGATGCAGAAGAGAGAAGGGCACTGAGTCTGTCAGTGTTGACATGACTTGTTTTGTCTTTGAATAAGTGGTCGTCAGATTTAGAGTTCAACAATGACTCTGTATATCAAGTCTCATGCCACCAACAACTCTAAAGTAAGAGAAAACCCACGATTCCATTTCCTCTACACTTCACAGAAACCGGCTACATCATGACGTGACTTGGCTCCCTTTATCCGCCACTTGTTTCATTGTTGACAATCGGTTTAACAAAGAGCCGTCAGACTGAACTGCAATGCTCCTGCACTCCCTCATGTTGCCTGATATGACCGATCCTCCTCCCATGTTGCCGCATACTCCATAACAGTGAAACAACATCGACTTGAGTCATCATCTTCCTCTTGGCTGGCACTATCACTCGAAGACACCAACATCATTTGTGCTTCTAAGACTGCATTTGGCATTCGATTGAATGTGTTTATTTGTCGTGGGTAACTTAACTAGTGGTATCTTAACTTTTTGTAAGATAATTGATGTTTGGACAATCATTAATAAACTTGGTGATAAAATATCCGCCGTTTGGCACACATGTAAGTAATATTTTATTAATTGAATAAAGTCTATTGTACTCTGCACGTAAATAATGTTACATGTATTGAACAATCGGTTAGAGGGATTTTATGGAAAATAAACATCCGCGGTAATAAACTTGTCTCTTACCACAAGGATTTCAGACAAGACGTTATCTGGAGATTTACTTGTTAACTTATCTGTGCGACATCTTATTCATCTTTTAAACTGCATAACAAATATCTAGTTAGAATTAGGAGTGTCGAAAAACTAATTTTGGGCCGGTTCCAAGTCGGACAACACGATTGATAAAAAATAGTTCAACCCAGAACTGACCCGGACCAAATTATTTACAAGATGATATTTCTAGAACCAGACCCGATTTTAGACTTGTAACCAGAGCTTAACGTGGATGATATATTTTAATTAATTAGACATGAAATATAGTAATTTATACATAATTAGACATTATATTTTCTAATTTGTCAAGTTCAATCCGAGTGAACAACCCAAAACTGACACAATTTTAGTTCGGACATCAATATCCAAATCGTTAACTAACCCGGATTGATAAAATCCAAAATCAAATCTTATTGTTTCCGGATCGGACGAGACCAGATTCACATATTCAGAAAAAAGTTGACAACCCTAGTTAAAATGGATGATCACGTTTGTTTGCCGTGCCGCTACTCGAACGGCATACCAAACACAACCTAAGCATTAATACGGCATGTATTTTCTCTCATCTCCGGAGCCCCTCGGACCGCCCATATCTCTGGCTTTAGCACGACACCAGTTTTTCCCTACGCCATGCTCGCGAGTTGTGTTGTGCATGGTAGTCAGAGACAGTGGAAGGAGATCGGGTGAGAAGAAGCCACTAGTACTGCTCCCGTTGCCTTGGGAGCGGCAATTGCATAATGTGGTGTACTGGCATTGCTTTTGGTTCGACCGTTCTATGCTTTGAGGCCATGTTTGGTACATAGGATCGAAATCAATAGCATAGACGGAAGGAAAGGATGTCATGGGAAACAAATTACAAAAGGAAGTTGAACTTCTTATAATACGTTTGGTTAGAATGAACATTATCGGATCAGATTGACTTGTTGACTACAATGTGTCTTTTATAATAGCAATATGGATAGAGCATGATTTTATGGAGTTCACACCACCGACTTCAGGAGAAGTTGCCGAAGGCAGAATAAAACATAAACAACACCTAATACTCATTTCTGTGGGTGGAGTACCAACACACGCAGCTGTGAACAACAATTTTGTCGGAGGCTTGCAGTATGACAAGAGTATGTAGAAAATTGGTTCCATATCACCGGATGTCTAAAATGGTGTGGAGTTCTGCATCCACACCGGCCAGATTTTCAGAAAGCGACGGTGTCTCGGTGTTATCAGTCGGAGTGTTGTGCGTAGACGTCGGAGAGGCCAAGTCGGAGTGTTGTGCGGACTGACCGGAAAGATGGCAAGGATCGGTCAGATCATCATGGCCATGTCACAGAGGCTGACGTTGACTGTAGCGGCAACACAGGTGAAAGAAACGATGGTCGCATTGAGGTTCTACCCCTGTGAGAAGATACATGGAGATTAAGGTCGAGGACCAACTGGTCACAGCGGCAGTCATTTTGGGGATCGGACGATTCGATGACGAGCGGGATTAGTAAAACCCGCCCCCTCATGTGGGTTTGATTAATGATGCGTATACATGTTGTGAATCTGTCACGGATTTTAATCCCAACAGTTTATAAGCAAACCAAACGTAGGAAAAGGATGTCGGGAGGGATTATAATGTTATCCGTCATCACATCCCTTGTACCAAACGTGGCCTCAGAGTCTATGAAGAGGGATTGGATTGGAAGAAAGGAAGAATTGTTAGATTTGATATATAAGAACCGCGAGCAATGGACATTACGCTGACCACCATGTGATGCGTCCGGGGAGGTGACTTGTGGTCAGTGGCGGAGCCAGCCGAGTTTTAAAGGAGGGGCACAAAAATTATTCACAAATTCTTTTAATGTAAAATCAATATCCATAAAATTCATAAAAGTTGCATGTATAAAATTTAAGAAATAAATATCATGATATTGCTGAGTTTGTAATGAGTTTGTAATGAAAAAATATTGAATAACTTTTTCTTGTCTTCTTTGTTTGAATGCCACTATAATATTATTTGGAATAATGTTTATTTTAATTTCTCAGAACATGTAAGAAAATGCATTTGACATCATCATTGTGTTCAGCTAGAAAATATTTATAGGCTACTAGTTAGTAAAAAATTATTCAAGATATATTTTCATTAAAAAATATTATCTAACAATGTGAAAGATTAGACGAAGAAGATGTTATTTGTCCCTTTACCATGACACTCATAAAAATGAGGAGAATTCAACAATGTGTTGCAGATGAAAAATTTTATACCGTTACTTTAAATAAAAATTCGTACATCAAAGTATAAATTTATATATGTTACCCAAGAATTTAAACATTATGATTTTTATTAGAGATAATAATTTTTTTTACCAAAATGGTAGACATGAAACTAGTTTCTCTACGGAAAGATGAGAAATGACTATAGAGACGGGCAATGACCATAAGGACGAACATGAATTGATTTCTTAGGTCTCAGTTGACAAACCGCCGTGATGAACGACTGACATGTCACAATCACAAACACAAAATTTCTTTTCTAGACTAAAAAATGAGCAATGTTCATAATGTCAGTATGTCCCCTGTCCGGAGGAGAGCAAACGCCACGAATATGATGGTTGGATGAACAACTAGAAATTTGGATCTGCAACTCAGAAATTCGGATCCATGAGAAACATAGACGATCTTTGTGCAACGAGAGTGTAGTATGAATGAGTGTAGTATGAACGGGTGTTTGCCCGACGGAAACAAAGTAGACCAAATCAAAGGAACTGAGAAAAAAGAAGAGACGCCTCTATCCTACAGTTAAAGTCCGGGGTTTATTCACGCACACTCTATGGTAGGATTGGGGAAGCTTTAATACACGCACACACAATTGTCTTTTGACAGTTCGAATTCCAAACGTGGGCCCAATGGATTATTAAATGCATTTGATCTGTTCGAAAAAGCAACTGCTGACGTTTGGTGGAGATCGGGCACTGGACAAATGCAGGGTACCTAGATGGAACCCCCTGCTGATTAACAATGGCCTGGGCAGTGCACAACAGCTGAGGACTGCTATGCAGAAACATTAATGGATTTTGGAAAATGGAGGGGGCACTTGCCCCGGCTTGCCCCCCCTCCCACCGCCACTGCTTGTGGTGCCTGCCGCCAAGTAATATACATTTACATCACTAATGGTAAATTTATTAACAGAACTCCAATTGCACTCTAGATTAATATTTATAGATCACTCCATATCGAGTGAGGATTTGCTGCTCGTCATTTCTTCCGACGCACGGTGCTCCGGTTTCTATTGCCATACACTGCGCACTGGCAGATAATGGTCTGCGGTCCTGATGAAATGAACACTCCACACAACACATTTTCAAACAAGGAGCAGCCTGCTCCTGGTTAAAACAGGAGTGACAGATCCCTTGGCCTCCATATTTCTACAGCAATAATTAAGCGATAGTACTTCCAACTGACAAAGTAAATATTTATACCTCTTTTTTTAGGATTCCCCCCCCAACTCCTCACATTCACCAAAATCCAATAAAACTCTCTCTAAGATCCAAAATTCCTATAACCCCCTTCCTTTTATCTTAAATTCCAACAACCCTCCTCCACCTAACTCTGGTACCAATAGAGCTAACTACCGTTGCCCCTTTGGTTGCTTCTTGGTAATCGCTAATACATACTTGATTGTATAAAATAATCTTTAACTACTTAAATTAGTAATAACAATTATTTAAATATTTTATATTATTATACTATTTAATGTAAATAACAATTTTTTTTATATATTAAACAACTTCTTTTGGGCTCATCCTAGTCAGCAAACTTCAAAACTGCAGACATCGTTTGACGGTATCATATTGTTTTTAATAGATTGATGACAACATGTATATTTTTAATAATGTCGCTAATCGCTTCTTAAGACCGTCAAAGTTTTCGATGTGATCAGTTCTCATTAACAAAGTTTTGGGTGAATTTTCTAACAGTTAGTTTAGAAATTCATTAGGTAAATGCATTGGTTGCTCAATTTAAATCTAGAACGGAAAGAAAACTAAATTTTAGTTATCCTAAATGCTATGTATGTCAAAATAATAGTTCACAAAATCTAATTTATTACAGTGTAACATAGAAATGATCTAAATCTGAATTTGTTCAGAATCAAATGATCTGGATTATGAATATTGGAAACCAGTATTAGTCTAGGCCTACTCTGATCGACTCAGATGAAAATATAATTAAAAAGTTGACCTCACTAGCTTGGGCAACTATTGCCAAAAATACTAGATTGACCTAATGGATGGTCTAGGATTTTTTTTTACTTATATTTTTATAAGAGTCTGGACAAAGTAAGCCTAGTTAGTACCAAATTTAGATAAATATGTATCTTTGTCAGTTTCAAAATTTGACTGTAAAAATAAGATCTTACAAAATTAAAATTTTGACATACCTAGCACATAGACATGTCAAAATATGAGTTTATGTCAATTCTACTTTCTAAATTAAATAAAGAGAGATGACCTTAGATTAATTTAATAATTTAGACACATTATGGATTTTGATCGAAATACATATCCGTATTGGATCTGGATCTGAGTCATAGAAAATCCAGTCAACATTCTAAATTGAAATCAAATGTTTTAGAAATTTTGATAGTCCTAAAATTAACATGATTAAAAATATAACTTTAGACTCTAAATTGCCAAAAATAATATGGCGTCTTCGAATTTTGTTTTAATAATTCAATCTAAAGGAATTTTTCGATATAAAAACATTAAATATTCTTAAAACTAATATTATACTAAATAGCTACAAATTATTATATACAATTATGTACGTTAGTGTAATATATAACTAATTTATACATTATTATGAAATTCCTAACCATGTTTTTGTTTTTTAAGTTATTTACATTAAATATTCTTGTGTATGATTAGTTGTCATAATTAGTTATGAGAATATTTAAATAAATTTTTTTATGCCTATTAGTTATGCACAACATTTTAGAAAATCACTTATGTACATTTTTCTTCTTTAGAATATATAGGAGGTACTAATTATGCTTTTTTCAACTATAAAAAATTATTTTGCAACCTATTATTTTGACGTACTTAACTTCTAGGCTAACTTAAATTTGGGTTTCCTTCGATTCTAGATTTAGAATGAGCAACCTAAACATTTACCTGAATGGACTGTAGACAGATTGTCAGAAAATTCACTTCAGCATTTTATAAATAAGAATTGAGCACATCAAAACTTTTGACAGCTCTAAGAATTAATTAACAACATAATTAAAAATATATATTTTTTAACTTGTCCGTAAAGAAATGATATGACATCGTCAAATGTTGATATGTAATTTTGCCTACTGGGATGAGTTCGAAGGAAGTTGTTTAACATAAAAATTATTGTTTACATTAAATTATATAATAACATAAAATTTTTAAATAATTATTATTACTAATTTAAGTAGCTGTAAAATATTCTATTCAATCAAGTATGCTAATATAATTAATGATTAACAACAAACAACCAAAGGGACTGCGGTCGTTAGCTCTATTCGTAACAGTGTTGGGTGGAGGGGGTTTGTTGGAAGTTAAGGTAAAGGGAGGGAGATATAGGGATTTTGGATAAGAGGGGGGGAGTTATGGAATTTTTGTGAATGTGAGGGGGGTTGGGAAAAAATTCTTATTTTTACTCTTCCAAAGGTAACAGATTGACCTCTAATAAAGGTTGATGCTTCCATTCTGGGTGGTAAACTGGAAATAGTTCACGCACCAACAGCTGCTAGATTGCAGCTTAGCGTGCTAGAGCAGGTCTCTTTTATATACTTTTGGCAGATGGAGAGAGGATACTGCAATACAACAAAATAGTACTTTCTCTAACAATGATTGAGGTGTGCTGGAAAAAAGTCATTGTTGTGTGAGTTTACTGTTGTGTGTGTTTTGGAGTTTAGCTTCATATCTTCGCTTGACCCTTGTGGAAGCAGCCAATGTATTTTTTTTATTTATGTACTAACTTTGTTGATTTGATCATGCAAGTGCACACTAGTGGTGAAATATAAATGGATTACCAAGTGAACAATTGTAGCTTAACTGAAATTAGAATCACTCATTGATATGACTCAATAGCATGAAACTATTCCAAGAAAGGCAGTTACATGATCTTCAATTGACTGACATTACTTCTTAAACACCTGAGTTTGTTTTTTCAATTTTTATCAATCAGACACTTGACAACTTTTTTCTCTCTCTATTTTCATGTGCATTAATTGCTAAGTTTCAAGAGAACTTCATAATATATCAATTTCTACCTTGTTGGACACTATACTTGCTACTCTTGTTTCTCTTGCATGCTATGATGTATTTTATATTCATCACATTTAGATATCGATGTTTACTATCTCCTTGGCTGGGTTAAATACGATGATTAATATTTATTTTTATATCATATGTTTTAAATCCTATTTGGTGTTGTATATCTTTAAAAGCTAAAAGGTTGGATTGTATCTTCTTTTCCAAACTAATACTTTTTTGGTGACTTGAATTTGTGAATTTAAGACTCATCTCTTTATCTTGATTTATTAAAGATGTAAATGGTATATTCTCCACTTTAGGAATCAATATTTGGTATGTGATAGAATTTATGAATAGGTAGAGTAAGAAGAAAGATTCACACAGATTAAAATGTGACTTGACTCTATAAGTAATATGTGCTTTTTAATTTGATGAAAAACTCTTTTGGTAAATATGAATATGACATTTTCACCAAATTAAATAAATCATGAACTACACCTTCATTAATGATTATCATAGAAATTTATTAATAACTTTCTTCAACATCTAGATAGCTTATAGCCTCTAAAATGATTAAATACAATAACTAAATCACTATTGAAGATGAAATTTTGTGCTTAATTACCATTTAGTTATATGCAAGTAAATAATCATAAGTGGATTCGCTTTTGCTAAAATAATTCTCCTTCAAAATATTTTGGAAAGAAAATGTTCACTATTCTAAAAATCAATTAGTTAATAATATTTTTTGCACAAAGATAATGAACAAATAAAAATTTCACATGCAAATCATTAAGTATAACAGTTAGGAAAACATTCCCATCAGTTTTACATGTATTTTTTTACATTTCATGAACATAATTTATTTAGTAAAAATGAAGATCATGATTCATAATTGCCTATATTTAGAACAAATTTTCACTCTTAAAAATTTTCTTATGAGTACTTTACCGTACTTAATCATCTTGTATGAATCCTCCAAGTAGGAGAAACCAAAGAACTACATCCATTTTAGTATATATTTTCATGCTAAATTATTAAGTTATATGTACATAATTATCAATATTGGAGTGCAAACATAATTTTTAGCTGTAAAAACCAAAGCCTATATAATAGGTTTGGCACTATTTATTTGAATAAGTCGATTTAAACAAATCTTTTGATATGGCAATGCACAAGTATAATTTGACATATCACGGTTCATAAATAGGAAAACAAGGAATAACAAATCACTCCCTTCTATATACATTCCTATGTAATCATCTATGATAAATAGAAAAATTATTTTATAGATGTGATGACCAATTTCTTCATTAATAAATTTTTATCTTGAAAACTACATCATCCATGTTGAAAAAAATATTAAATTTAAAATTATCTAATAATCTCTTACAATATCTCATTAGTGTGTATCCTCCAAGAAGGATAAAATACATGATCGACAACAAAGATTGATGAGCTAATAAAACTTCAGAATGGATTGAAAAAATAATGTTGCTTAAGTTAATTAGAATAACCATTTTATATAAATTCAATTCAATAACAATATGAATATTAAAAATACACAAGTATATTATGTTAGGTGCATGGTGCATGTGCAAATTGTTTTTACTAGTATCTATTTTTTTACTTAGAATAATCATTTGATATAAATTCAATTCAATTCAATTACAATATGAATATTAAAAATAAACAAGTATAACATGTGAGGTACATGGTGCATGTGCCGATTGTTTTTACTAGTCTTATACTATATAAATAAAGGAAGATGACCTGTGTACTATGCGTAGCTCCCTATTTGTCTGCTTCATCGTGCTTTGTTTCCATGGTGTTCTTATCTGAGCCAATTCACCTGGTTACTTTCTAATTACCTGTGTGCTTCCTTCACTGATGTCTTTCTCTGGCTGATTGTTTTCTAACGCTATCTCTTTCTTGCCGGTAATATTAACCAATGTGTGACAGGGAGATGTCATCCGTTGGATTGTGGGGTCTTAGAAGAGTGGACGGTTTGGATTCAGTAGGCATACATGTGACAGGTATAGAATATTTGAGCCCGAAACAGACAAGTATGTACGTGTGTTAAACAATACATCATTATCTACCGTATAATTAGATATATAAGGATCTATAATATCTTTGAGAATTGCATGCAGGTGCACTCCAGCTACTACTGACCGACATTCCAGGAAACTATATTTGTGTCTCGATTCTGATATTTTAAAACCAGTAGCTTCTCAACATTAATGGTGGCTTCCGTGTCTCGAAGTGGAGCACTGGATTCGCAACGGGACAGCAAGGATGACGTGTCTATCCGCCTCTATTTTCTGTAAACTTTTGAAAATCCATAATTTTTAACTTTCAGTTAGCCATAATTTGCTATGGAAGTTCTTAGTATAATTGTCTTCTATGTTTACTATCGCTGTGTTAACCCCTTCGATATGAAATCCATAGGTAAATGAGCACAAACAGAAGTCTTTGGTTGTGGGCGTTACAACCCATACACATGTAAGGTAGAAGAGATGAACTCGGTGGGGTAGTTGCAGGCGGCGGCACCGGGTGACTAGGTGCTAATATATATAGTTAGATATATGGCTGTTACATTCATGTATATAGCATGGTTAAGCCCAATGTAATGCAGCTAGTACATGTGAGAAAAGTAATTTTGTCTCTAGTGCAAATGACAAAGAAGTTTTATCCCATATTGCTCACTCTTAGAACTTTTGTGATCCTTATATGTAGGATCAAATGAGACACTAGTGTCCAAGGGGTCCAAGGAGGAGGGTATGCTCACCTCCTTGGTGGGGGTGGTGACCACAAGTGACCACAACACACACGCACGCGTGCGCCATGCCACGCCTCGTCGGGCCAAGCACGGATACGGGCTGGTGGAGAATGTTTTCCGTCTTCTTTTTATATTAGGATACAACTACGTAATTAATTATTCGTTTAATTAATTGTTTCTTTCCTATTTGGATTTATTAATCCTAACTGAAAAGTGTCTCTTTTGTGGAATTTTTCGCAATGTATACAAGAGCAACCAAGTGGTCGCGTCTTAACATGAATATGATTTGTGGGGCGTGTAAGACTATAAATAGGCCTCTGGTCATTAGGGTTAAACACATCTTTTGAACACACAACTGTCAGCCGTTCGAGCGTGTTTGCGAACCCTAACACCGGAGTCTCTCTCTGCCATCGTCGCCTCCGTGGTGCTTCGTGGAGACCCTCTCTTGGACGAAGCTGATTTCCTTTCCTTCTAAGACGCAACCTGCCAGGCGGTGGTTCATGCGGTTACTGAGCTGTACTGGTGGTGCGCTGCTTCATCTGCAACTTTCATCGTCAACACAAATGTGACGTTCTTCTTTAGGTTCGTACCGGGTCGACTGGGAGAACCATGCCTATATAGAAGGGTTGCAAGGTGCTGATTTCTTTAAGTATATCATGTTCATTTCTCATCAACGAATGAGAAAGTTTGATCCTAACTTTATACTTTGTTCTCCTGTATGTTTATTCTATGTTTTCTTATCTGGATCGGCCCAAACTATTAACTTAATTGCACATGACGTTGTTGCATGTAACAACTTAATTCAAAATTAACAACAGTCTTAAAGAAATTATTATCTGTCATTAGTTAACTATGGCTGGTTCTGGCATAAAAATTGACACGTCTTATAAGCCTGAAAAATTTACTAAAACTTATTTTACTTGTTGACAAAATAAGATGCAAATCTGGCTTAACATTGTAGGATTTGATCAGTATTTAGAAGAAGACGAACCCAAAGTAGATGAAATTGTTCCTGATAATACTAATATAATTGCAACCTAGAAGAAGGGTGACAAAACGTGCTGGGGGTTGATACTGTTTGCATTAAACAAAAAACTATATGACTCATACTCTAAGCCTCATGTTACTACGTCTAAGGTTCTGTGGAAAGTATTAGAAAAGAAATACAACACTGAGAATCAGGGAACTGGAAAATATTGTGTTGCAAAATTTCTTAAGTTTCATATGTCAGAGGGTAAATCTATTTCTGATCAAACACACAATTTTCAACTCTTGGTGCAAGAGCTCGCTGATGCGGGCATGATACTTCCTGAAAAATTTATTGCTATGTCAATCATTGAGAAGTTTCCAAAATCTTGAGAGTCGTTTGACATGACTCTTAAGCACCGCAAAGGAGACATGTCAATGAACGATCACATAATGGATATCAACATTCAGGAAGAGCATCTGAAAGAGAAGACTATCAAAGTACCAACTAATATTAATGTGACTGTTAATTTTACTCAAGGTTATCCATAGTTCTTTATGCTTATCTCATAAGCTATCGATCATACTCTCCTAGCCAGGGTTTTAGCCTGCTGCTCGCACCACTGACGTACTCTGGGTGCATGATATGCCCTACTTGCATAAGCCCATAGGGTTTCTATAGGTTATTCTTTAACCTCATCATTGGAAGAGCTATCCTTCACTCTAACATGCACGACCTTCCCAGGGTTGGGTCGCCAAGGGTACTAGGTCATCCAACCTCTCATGGCTCATATGGGCATCCAAAGGCATGTCCACCCCCACACCAGGTCTACCATGACATCTAACTCATCGTGTCATCTCTCTTTCTAACCACCACTTAGGGTTAGGGTTGGCATCATCCTCAGAGGATGTGCTAGGTCTCTACTTTTAATGGAGGTCTCTACCTCCAAGACTAACTATCTTTACTCATCCTCCTGACAAGGAGGTCTAGCCTCAGGTCTCTCCTGAGGGCATGACAACTTATGTCATATGATATAAGCATGTATATATTCTTTAGGTTACGCTTAACCTATTAAGCTTATGTCTATGACATCTTATTTACATGTTTTTCATTAATTTAGTGGAGGATTCCTTAATCCTTATCAACCTTACCCATCCCTCACGAAGGTGAGGAAAAGAGAGAAAACCCTAATCCTTAAGGTCATTAACAACATTTGGGTTGAGGAGGGATGAACAAGATGAGAGAGTCCTAAAGGTATCTTATTTCGAGTCAAATCCTGAGACATTGTCCAGACAGTCACACTAATCCGGGAGTCCTCGTATTCCGACTAGCGATGCGGAGAAAAATCTTGCCAGCCCCCAGACGTGATCCTTTTCTAGACACTTCTGTCTTTTGGAAATCCTCTAATAACTCCCTCAGCTCTATAGAATTTGTAAAATTTAATAATTATTAAAGATTAAATAAGGGACCTATGCTCTGATACCAAATGTAACGACCCTGCCTCCCAGTAACCCCCAATTAAGGGAGACAAAGAGGTCAGAGTCGTTATCCCAATTTCCAGATAAAAGGTTCAATAAATAATCAATAATAATTATCATATGCTACAAACTAAACTGAAAGGTTGTAATAAAATAAAACTTTACATACCTTTTTTACAAACTTGGATATCTATTTCTATCTACATATGGAGTCTATTCTAACTAATCCTCCTTTATACTTTAACTCTTATTTAATTTCACATATGCCACTTTACTGTTTGTCCTTTTCAATCTTGTACCTAAAATACTCACGAACAAAACGTCGGTCAGCATATCGAAATATGTCGGTATGTGGGGACAACCAAAATTTTGCAAATATGGCTAACAAACTAATTATCACAATCAAGGTAATTAACAAGCCAATTTACACATTCAATGTGACATTCTCCACCACTTTTGCCCTAACCCTGGCATACCCCCTTTCGGGTTTCTCTTTTTCCATTGACTTAAGGACACCTTCTCATTCTCGAGCTTGGTGCCTGGGGTCACCCTTCATGGTGCCCTTTAGTCATGCAATATCATAGGCCACCTTCTCAATCCCTAGCTTGGTGCCTGGGGTCACCTCTCATGGTGCCCATTGGTCTTCTCTCATGGGCTTGACCTTTTTGCATCATCCATTAGGGTGGCATGTAGGTGCGAGAATACACATTTATTTTACAATTGTGATATCATAGTAACTTTATAATTTGCAATTATGAACATCCAAACTGATAGGTTGCATTCAATGTGATTAATCATCCGTGAAAACCTTGGGAAACTAATGCGATTAATCATAATTAACCACATACATGTTCAACTGATTTGAGATAGAAATATTTCATTCAAGTAAGAAATCCAAGCAAGCAAGCACATACAACAAGATCCTGAAATATGCATACAATTTCCCATCATTAATCATATCATCAAGATCTATTGAACCTAGCTTGCTTCCTAGGGTTTCTAGCCCACTTTTAGGGTTTCCATTGCAATTAGGGTTTTTCTTCCTTTTTACTATTTTAAACCCTAATTACCTCATCTATTCTTCACGAAAGATATTAAGGTTACCTTTTAACAACGTATAACCTTAATTTCGGATTAGAGGCACAATTAGCCATCAATTAAGACTATTAAGCCTCTTTTACATCAAAGCTACCATTTTTATCCTTATAATCCATGACAAGTTCATTATGCCCATTTATCATCAATTCATAGTTTATTGTGGTCCAATTCACAAATGAACTCTATTTGTCATTAATTCTACTTTTATCCATTAGAAAACCCTAATTACTACATTAAGGATATTTATCCACAATTAGTAACTTTTATACTCGAAAAAGCTTAGAATTATCATATCTCAACTTTAATCATGAAATTGAACAATTAAATCCATTAAGAGTCACATTTACCAATATTAGGGTTTCAAGGCCCATTAAAGCATATTTATGCACATGAACTTATACATTAAACCAATTACATACAAAGTTCATACTTTTTTTTATCTTAATGTATCTTTTCATGATTAACAGGATAATATCAACTTTAATCATCCATTAAACTCTACTAATTACATTAATCATCTCAAAATAGGGTTTCTTAATCTTTAATTCATTAAAGTTGATAACTTACACTACTTTTTGAATAGAAAGAGGAATTAGCTTCTGAATATATTTTTAATGGATTCCTCTCATTTGTCAGAACAATTTTCATATTTTACACGTACCAATCTGAGCTACCATTATTTAGTTATGAATTTTGCAATAAAATCTTATTTGGATCAATCAGAAGCTGCCACGTCGTCGTTTCCATGCAACGTTTCTCAGTGGGTTTGAAAACATAACGGATTGTCAAAAATGCCCTCGGTAAGTTGATCGTTCCTTCAATACCCGAAGGGGTATTCTCGTCCAACGGCCCCTCCTTCTTTCTTCCACCTCACGCAGCCCTACGATGCCGCCCCAGCTGCGAAGGTCGCGTCTCCTTCTTCCCTCTCTGACCCCGCCGGCCACCAGGAAGGTGTCCCATGTCTCCGTTGTGCCCTCACACATGTAATCAAGTCCAGCAGGTTATGTTGCCATGGTCGACCTGCAGCCAACCTGTGGCGTCACGCAGGTGCAAGGAGCCAACAAGACGGTCGTTAAGTTCCTCTCTGACGATGTAAGAGCGTCACGATCTCCTTGTACTACACTCACTGCTTCATGGATCACACTACCCCCTCCGATTAGGGTTTAAATGAAGAATAAGATGGAAGAGAGAGAGAGGGATGCTTGGGATTCTTAAACTCGAACAAAATGCTCTACCCCTTATATAGGGGAGGGTATCCACGCCCCAAGACGTTCATCCAAGAGGAAACAAGTCCTCTCCCATTAGGAATCCTATTCCTTAAATGAGAAGTAATCTTCTATCTCCTAAACAACTTCTTAAAACAACATATGCATTGAATATTTGAAAATCACCTCTTTTAATCTCTTAGTACTTGCCCTTTAATCCATTGGCACGAAATTTATATTTTCTTTTAGTAGAAAATACTTCCTTTTTATCATACCACCAAATTCATTAATTATGCATCACATTATCCTCTTATTTTGCCTTATTGATATTTTCTCTTTCTTTTTCTTCATTGGGTTTCCTTGGTCCCCAAGAAACTCTAATATTTTGAAATTCTTTTTTAAGGATACTTATTATCCTTCTAGATGCATCTATATTCATTATTTCTCATTATCTTGTTTATTTCTTATTAAAATATCCCTTTTTGAGGATTTCTCTTTATCTTTCTTTTTATTTTCCTCATTGGCATTCCATTTAACATTAAGAATCCTTAAGGATATGAAAATCCACTAAGGTGACTCAATTATACCTCTTTCCACTTATTTTCCACATTTTATCCTTACTTTTAATTTCTTTCTTAATAAAGAAATATTTAATTGATCTTTTCTTTTCTGGTTGCATTATCTTTGCAACTTTGGACTCCTTGGAACCCAAGGAACCCAAGAGATACGAAATCTAACTTTGGATTATACTCTTTTGCCTTCTAGAGGTTTCTACATCTTTCTTTTCTCCATTTCTTATTAATAATGGAGTTCCCTTTGTCTTTTCCTTGTTATTGGGCCCAATAGCCAATAAAGCCCACAAAACAATCATCAAGTCTATTGTAAACGAAACTCACCTATTCAAAACAAATTATATCATTATTTGTTCCAATATCTTTAATATGAAAAATTACATTTCTCACCAAAAGAATCCAAAATTTGGGGTTGTAACATCCTTCCCCTCTTATAGGAATTTTGTCCTCAAAATTCCACTAGGCACACAAACAAACAGGATAAGCCTTTCATATGTCCATCAGGGCTTCCATGTGGCTTCACCCTTCCCATAGTGCTTCCCAAGAACCTTCATCATCTCATATTCTTCCATCTGAGTTCTTTCCTACCTCGGTATATCGTATCCTCATAGGTGACTCGGGACATTTTAGCCTCTCAAAAGTTGAATAGGTTCAGGGCTCAGCACATGGCTTGGGTACCTCACATAGTACTCTAGATCGGACTCATGGAACACATTATACATCATGTTATCCTGAGGGGTAAGGCTAAACACAACCATCTCCACCAATCCATCTCAAATGGACCCATATATCGGGGACTCAGCTTTCTCAGTTGTAGCTTAGAGGGGTCGGATTTTCACATCACATACTCTCCCACAGTGAACTGCATGTCAGTCTTGCTTTGCATCAGCTCACGACTCATGTCACCCCTAGGCTCTCTTTCAGCCATTGCACGATCAATGTGACTTCATCTGCACACACTGTGGTTCTCTTCTGACCTTCACAAGGCCCCTTCACCAACATCACCTCAATGAAGTGGTGACCGACACAATCTCCCTTACAGAGCTTCTTTACATCCTGATACTGGCTATGGTGGTTATCATCACATCTTACAGTAGACAAGAATTGTCTCCATGTATCACCCTGAATGAGCACACATGCTCTCATCAGACCCTCTAGTCTGGATCATACTAACCATTAGTTAGGGGTGATAAACTGTACTAACATCAAGTTCTTCATGCACCTACTTCCACCGCATGGAAGTGAATCTTTAGATTAAACTCGGGAACTCGCATCATGGTGTAGTTGAACCATCTCTCTCTCATATGTAGTTCAACCGGATCTGTCCCTTGACAGTTTTCTTTCTTTCTCATGTCATCTAGGTAAGGCAATCTACCATAACCCATATTGCGTCTTGACCTTCCTTGGTCTAGGGGAGATTTACCACAACATCCATAGTGACGAACTCCCATTCCCTCTTGGGGACTCTTTTATCCTCTATACCAATACACTGGGTTACTGGTGTTCGTCCTTCACCTCCTGGCTTGCATGGCGACAAGCCACATGCAACTTCTTCTTAAGCATCCCATGTACTATTGTCACTTATTATCTTCACAGTACCATGGTGTATGGTGATCTTAAATCATGATCTCATGTATGTCATGATTCCTCAAGATCGATCCCTCAGAACCCTAAACCACTCTAATCATGGTTCCATCTCCTTCTTTTCCAGAGAAGTATATCTGAGGTTCTACCACCATCCTTTTATTGCATCAAGGCCTAGGTTAACCAAACGACCATTAACTTGTTCAACAAATCTCGTTACATCTGAGTGTTAGCCAAACATATCTTCTTTTTCAAACTTAGGGCTAACCTAATAGCCTCTTCTGGTTTCTAGCTAAACTAGACAGCTGCATCTCAACCAGAGCATCCATTACCACTTCACATCCTTAGGTATAAGGTAATGTTGAATACATACACCTCCATGTATCATTCACTTCACCATGGTATGTTATCCTCCCTGTCCTCATATCTCATAGCAACGTTCCAACTCACATCATCTTTATCCTTGGTGTATGGCATGCGTACTGTCCTATCTCTCATTCCCATAATAAGAGGAAATAAGCATTTGGTTGTAGTCCAAATACAGAGTTGTTCATGTTCCAAGAGTAGAGATGGTACATCCCACCTTGCCAGTACACTTTTAAATCTAAGTTGAAGCATGCCATATATGTCTCTACATCACAATAATCTCGATATCAAGGTTACTTCCATGTGGAACTGGTCTTGAACCTACTTGGGTCACCACCCAATCCTTGGTCATCTCCTCTAGGTTTGTAGGGTGCCGACACTTTTAGGGTCATCCCTCTTCCCTCATGCATCCAGAGAGTGCCCTACTGATCTGCCCTTTGGGTCCCATGAGTTCATGAAGGTGATCAATCTCCTAACCCATGGCCCTCAAACAATGATAGTTGTTACCTCCCGACCCTATGGTCATGTGCAACTAAGGAATTAGGCAACTCCTACTTTCATCGGTCTTATCCCTTCCTGACCCTAGGATAGACTTAGGATTCCAACATAGTACATTTCCAACTTAGAATCTTAACCAAGTCTCCATCATCTCTCTCTAAATTCATGGGCTGACTTTCATCCTTTCACAGGGGTCATGGCGACCTGCCTACCTTGGTCAGGCCCCACACCGATTACCTCCATGGTAACACATCCACATGCACTTAGAGATGGTTAACTACGGGTCTATAGGTTCATTCTCTTACCATGTACTCTTCACCTATCTTCTCAAGATCCCATGAGACCTCTTTAGGTTACCTCAAAACCAACAGAAACGGGTATACACCCTACAAAAGGGTCCCTCTCCCATGATAGGAGAAAATTACACCTTGATAACAAAGGTCACAATCATCTTTAGGTCTAGGGTTTACATCAACATGAGCATGCTTAACCCTAGCAAGCTACTAAGGCACAAGAAGACTACCTACTAAACCATAATAGGTCATACTGGTTCTCATTCCTCAACGTTGGACCAAGAACAAACCTTCTCATTTCCCCACCTTGGTTGTGAGGGATTCATCAACCATACCGTAAACTTAAGGGGTTTCCCTTTCTTCTAAACATGAGGAATATCATGCTCAAATCTATACAACTCAAATCTCATTAGGAGCATCAGTGTAAGGACCCTGACCTTCATTTTGGGCTTATCTTGTTTGCTTTGCCTAACCCTGGTGTTTAGTTGCTTGCTAATCACCTCCAGTGGTGATTAGGGTTTGTTTGTGCTTTGTTGAGAGTTGGAGGTTCTACTTTCATATAACCTAAGTTTGGGGTTGATGAGCAAGTTTGTCACCTTGAGAGATGCTTTCTCTCTTTTTGCTTCCTCTAGAGTTGAGAGGAAGGTTTGGGCTCATTGCTTGAGTTGCCTTGGGCTTTGTTGAGCTTTGTTGGGATTCATTTTGCCTTGTTTGGGCCTTGCTTTGCCTTTTTGGACCCTATATTGGGTCGGAGTGTCTTGTGTCGGCCATGGGTGTGTCACCCATGGGGCTGTATTGGGCAAGGGAGTGAGTGTGTGGGCCATGGACTATCTTTGACTCTTAGCTTCATTTGTGTCACCACTCTAGTGGAAAGTTGGTGCATGATGCTTGCATGTGGAAATTGCCTTGGACATGTGTATGAGGTGGGATGAGAAGGTGGCATTGCCCATGGACAAGTGTCCCTAGGTGGGCGACACATTGCCTTGTTTTCTCCTCCACCCTCTTCTATATATGTATCTCCTTTCTCTTGCTAAGGATCCCTTTAGTTCCTTAGTTTCCCCTCTTCCTTGGCGAATGACACCTCTCCTTTGCAACCTTGGTGGCCGATACCCTTGGAGGAGCTAAGCTTGGTGGTTGATCCTTCTCTTTGAAGTCTTCTTCGTCTTCCTCTTGTGGTGACCAAAGGTGTTGCTTGGTTCTAGGAGCTTGGAGCTTGCTTAAGGTGGGTTATATAACTCCTAACCTTAACTATACTACTCCCCTTTCTTGTTACATAATATGTTTCATCTTGATCGGCCATACTCCTTGCTAGATATGTTTCTTTCTCTAGTTTGCACCTTTGATCTTGTTGTATATATGATCTTGTTGCTATAATGGATGTGTTGGATGTGGTTTTATCTAGTTGGTCGAACCCATAGATTAGGGTTTCCTTTGGGGCAATACCCCTTTCTCTCCTTGGTTTTGAGAAGTGAGTTTGAGCTCTAGTGGTGTAGGCAAAACCCCTCTCTTCCTTAGTCATTGAGAGGTGAGTCTATGCTCTAGTTGCTTGGGCAACACCCTCCTCTCACCATGGATTTGAGAGGTGAGCCTTTGGATGAGTGATGATCTAAGTTGGAGATGATCCATCATGTTTCCCGATTGGTGATGGAAGTTGTGCAAAACCCCTCTCTCTTGGTTGTTGATAGGTGAGCCAATTCTCTTAATCTTTTAGGTTTTTGATGATGGCGATCTTGAGGTTGATGATGACCTTGTCGGGATGAGCTTGGTGCCTTACACAATACACCTTGTAGTAGTGTTGCCTGACACCCCCCTTGCCTTGGGTTTAGTCTTGGCCGATATGGTCATTTTGAGTGTTGTTGGCTTGATGCCCGATATGGCCCTCTTGACCTTGATGGCGAGCTTGGGCGATATGCCTTGTTCTAGATGATCCTTTGACCTAATAGATGTTTCCCCTTAGCCGACAGAGTGCCTAAGTGGATATCCCTGGTTGGAGTCTTGGGCGATATAAGTTGAGTGGGTTTCTTGCCCGACATGGGTTGAGTGATGGACCCTATGGTGACTGATATGGTATGCTTGACTTATTTGAACGATAGGGTAGTTGTCGCCCAACATAACCCTAACCCTAAACTACGTGGGCCGATAGGGCTTTGCCTAATTCAGTGGATGCCCGTCACATTGGGTGCACGATATGCCCCATGAACCCAGCTGCACGATAGCACCTTTGCTCTCTAGTTGCACGACACACCATGAAGTGGTTTCCCGATATGCTTTTCCCTTGAATCGTTCGTTATGTGGTTGTCTGATGTGCTTGGCCGACAGGCTTGGGTGAGGGTAGTTACCCTTCCTGATACCGCCTTTGGTGAGGTTTGTCCTATGCGTCACACTTCTAGTGAGGGTAGCAGGCACCTTTGGTGAGGGTCATAACCAACCCAAAAACCTTAGCTAGTGGTTCTTTACCATGTTTTCACACCTTTGATGATTATGGGTTATGGATGATGGTTTGTAAACCAATGATATGTTTACTACATAAAGATGATGCCTATTAAGAAGATAAGATGCTAGTTTATAAGCTCAAATGGATGCCCATGATTTGATAGCAGTAATGTAATTGATACAATATGCCACACATAGTCTTGATAATGACATGTGTAACTACAAACCCTAATGACATGATAATTAGTAAAGCTCTATGTCTGATGGTTTTAAATTATCTCTCTTGCTATGTATACTAACCATGTAGGTGTATAAGATGAATTCATATCCAGGTAAGAGCTATGAGGCATATGTGTTTGAATAACATTGTATCATGAGGATAACTCTTGTTGATGAAATAACATGCATCACCAGTATGAGAAGATAGGTATAAGAATCTAATGAAGTCTAAGTGCCTAGTGAGGTGTTATCCTCTTGATGATGAGATAAGGGATTGTTATCCCCAGTGATGATGTAAGATGGTGATGATGCCTTGAGAGGCAGTGGCTTTCTGTGATAAGGGATTGAGATCCCATGATAGTGACAGTGATAATGTAACTCGATGTTGTATAACTTGGTTGCCTCAACAACTCACTTAAAATATACTAATTAATTATAGTGGAACATATCATGTAGTTTGCCCTAGCCATATATCCATCATCGTCAGAATTTGGTGATGGTGAAACAGGTTTATCCTGCGGGATTTCCTGGAGCACATATTGTTGAATATGCGGGGTTTTCTCCTAGCTGAAAATAGGAGGATTAGAGTACAACCACGGTTGTAGACTCCGTATGGTAAAGAGCATGGTGAACAGGCCCATGACTCAATGAGTTAGAGCATGAATGCATTCATGGCTCAAGAGCACGGTGATCAGGCCCGTGGCTCAAAAGGATACTAGCACCTGTGTCAAGGTGAGCTAGAGATATGGGTAGCTTGTGGAGTTGACCCTAAGGATGAGGCCATATAAGCATGAGACTACAGACCTGCTTTGGTTTTCGTGCACTGACCATGAGGAGGTGAAGTCATGGAGTCCAGCTCTCCCATTGACCTTGTATGGCACCAATTTTTGGGCTTCGCAGCCAAAGGTTGGATTTGAGCAGGAACAGCTCACTTCCTCAGGGCATAATAAAACATAATCTAGCCGAATAGTATATACTGCTTAGAGCAAAACACATAACATTGATTCAAGCCTTGCTTATATAGTTGATCTAGTTATACCTTGCAGTTTTGTGTACAATCTTTATATTTTGTGATAAGTTCTTATAAAGATTATCTTGTCAATCATGTTCCATAAAGATTTACTTGGTTATATACCTCATGGATATCTTGGTAAGATTAATGGTAATAATAGTCTTGCTCAGTATGTTGCTCTTATTATATGTCTTTACCAGCTATCTGCTTTATCTTCTTTAAGCCTTCTGAGATTTTATAGTTTCAGTGGGGAGTTATTTTTCTCACTGGGACTGTGTGTCTCACCCTGCTGGTTTAAAACCTTTTTAGGTGATCACACTAGACGTGATGGTGGTCGCGAGGTTGCGGCCGAGCATTAAGAAGAAGAGCAGTAGAAGGCAAGAGATGGACATGTTGTTGTTTTGGTAGTTTTGTAGTAGAGTCCTAGAGTCATCCCTATACTCGTAGGTCCTCAGAGGTGTTTGATGACGTTTCACGATGACTAGCTATTGTAATTTTGTATATCCTACTGCTTGCCTTACGTGGCCCGTTATGTATGTATAAATAGGTGATGAACTCTGGTGTTGACAGTACAGCTGGTTCCGATAAGCTGTGGACATATATCAAAACTTGTAAATGTTTATATAACATGTTTCCTTACAGGATTGGATGTAATAGTTCTCTTTCATCTGCTTTCCGCAAACAATTTTAATTAACCTATGTTTTCAGTAATATGTGGTTTATGGTGTTTCCACACGTTTTCACGTGGCATTTCATTGTCTGTGTGATAGCGGGGTGTCACTGTTAGTTTGGTATCAGAGCTCTAGGTTTGCTGAGTCTACATGGATCTAGGACTAGGGTTGTGTCTGTTCTTGTGAGTTTTCCAGATTTTCTTACAATCACCTTTTGCCCTCAGCGGAAGATAAAGCTTAAAGATATCTGGAAACCATGAAGAACATGCTGCCGAGAGCAGTGATGTTGCATTGATTGATGGAGCAAGAGTGCAAGCACATGAAGATCGGGTGCCTGAGGTCCCCCAACTTGACCCAGCCATTCTTGAGAGCCCTGTCTATCAGCACCTTATGGGGCAGTTGATGGCTGTGATGAATCACATGGTGGAAAGAGTGTCAGTGCCTGCGCAAAGAGCACAGGCTCCCCATGGTGAATCATCAGGCATTGGGAAGACCTTTGAGTGGCTTCATCGAGTCAGAGCTTCAGATTATGCTGGAACGGCTGATCCGGCGGATGCAGATCTGCGGCTGACATGTCTCGAGAAGGCCTTCCGGATCCTTGAAAACCCCGAAGTAGACAAAGTCAAGCACACTGTCTACCTTCTGAAAGGTAGTGCTGGCCACTGGTGGGCCATCAAGGAGGAGAAGCGACCTGATGAGGTGATCGGTTGGGAGGTTTTCCGACGAGAGTTCGTCAACAGATACTTCCCAAAGATGTATCTGGATGAGAAGATCAACCAGATTGAGTGTCTGCGCCAAGGATCGACGAACATCACCGAGTATGAAGCCAAGTTTATGGACCTGGTGAGATTTTGTCCTCACATGGCAGCAACAGATGATGAGGGAATCAGACGGATTGAGAAAGGTTTGAGTGTTGAGCTGTCGACACCTGCTGCTGCTTTGGAAAATTGGGAGCGGTTTGCCACGTTTGTGGAGTCCATCTGCAGGATTGAATGGTCTATCAGGGAGAAAATGGAGTCCATGACTAGGAAAAGGCATGCTCAGTTCCAGAGACAGAGGTCTGATGGTTTCAATAAGCCAAGGTATTCATCACCTTCCATGATGCAGAGTTCTCGTGTACCATCTCAGTGGTCTCCGAGTAAAAGAAGAGGGTGTGGATTTTTGCCATCCAAACTCATAGTATATCTTCAGTAATAGTGACAGGGTCATCTAGGCCGCAGATAGAAGGCAGATCATGTTACCACTGTGGACAGACTGGGCACTTGAGGTCAAATTGCCCAAAGAGAGATGTTGAAGTAACACAACAGCTGAGGCAGAATCAGCAAGGGTCAGATACACAGCAGCCCAGTGCAAGTAGAGGGTGAGGACTCGGTCAAGCGTCACAAGCGGGATCATCTTCCCAAGGAAGCAGAGGACGTGGACGCAAGCAACGACTCAATTTTATGCTATTAGTCAACCAGAGGCGGTAGTCAACCCGCGAGTGGTGGCAGGTCAGATGGAGTTATTTTATTCTGATTTGTCTTATTCTTGCTTTATATCTGTTCTGGTTGACCTAGGTGCTACACAGTCTTTTATCGCATGTAGTACGCTTGATAGTTGTCTTTTACCTATTAGTTGTAAGAAAGATAGCATGTTGTTAGAACCCCTCTTGATAGTTCCTCAATGCTTCGAGAGGTGTGTCCATCTTGTATTCTATCTTTTTCGGGACACAGTATACAAGTGGATCTTATAACACTTGAGATGCATGGATTTGATGTGATCCTTGGGATGGATACCTTAGAGAAGTATAAGGTTGTGTTAGACTGTAGTTCCAAGGAAGCAATGTTTGATGACGATGGTGAAAGATGGATCTTCCAAGGTGATAGGAAGATTCTTCCGACGTGTTTAGTGTCAACGAGGGTGACAGAGAAGTTGTTAGGGCAAGGATGTAAGGCGTTCCTAGCTCATGTTGTGGATACCAAGGCAAAAGGTCCTAGCCTTGAGGAGGTGCCTGTTGTCCGAGAGTTTGTGGATGTGTTTCTCGAGGAGTTTCTCGATGTTCCCCCACCTCTAGAGATTGACTTTGAGATCAATCTGGTGCCAGGAACACAACCAGTTGCTCAGACGTCGTACAGGATGGCTCCAACTGAGATGACAGAACTGAAGAAACAGTTATAGGAGTTGTTGGATAAAGGTTTCATAAGAGCGAGCACATCGACGTGGGTTGCTCCGATCCTATTTGTAAAGAAGAAGGATGGATCGATGTGTTTATGCATAGATTACCGGCAGCTGAACAAAGTTATGATCAAGAACAAGTACCCGTTGTCGAGGATAGATGATTTGTTTGATCAGTTGTGTGGTGCTACAGTGTTCTCAAAGATCGATATATGGTTTGGATATCATCAATTGTGAATTAAGGATGATGACATACCAAAGTCAGCATTTAGGACAAGATATGGTCACTTCGAGTTTGTGGTTATGCCGTTTGGGCTAACCAACGCACTTGTTGCTTTCATGGATCTGATGGATAGGGTGTTTCATCTGTTTCTAGATCAGTTTGTTGTGGTTTTTATAAATGACATCTTGATCTACAGTCAGGATAGGCAAGAGCATGAACAACATCTTCGACAAGCATTGACTCTTCTTCGCCAACATCAGTTGTATGCCAAGTTTAGTAAGTGCGAGTTCTAGTTGAAATAAGTGACTTTCTTGGGTCATGTGATATCTACAGAAGGAGTCAGAGTGGACCCTAAGAAGGTGGAGTCCGTTGCAGATTGGGAGCAACCGAAGACGTTGATAGAAGTTCATAGTTTTTTGGGTTTAGCAAGATATTACCAAAGTTTTATAAAGGACTTCAGCGTGATCACATTTCCATTGACAAAATTGACTAGGAAGGATGTACCCTTTGTTTGGGATGATTTTTGTCAGCAAGCTTTCCAAAGTTTGAAGGAGAAGCTGACTGGTGCTCCAATGTTGGTGCTGCCAGAGCCTGGGAAAGGCTATGTTGTTTTCTGCGATGCTTCCAAGAAAGGCTTAGGATGTGTGCTGATGTAGGAAGATCATGTGGTTTCTTTTGCTTCACGACATCTTAAGAAACATGAGGAGAATTATCCGACACATGATTTGGAGCTGGCAGTTGTGGTTCATGCATTGAAGATTTGGAGACACTATCTTTATGGGGAAGTGTGTCAGATCTTTACATATCATAATAACTTGAAGTACATCTTCTCGTAAGTGAGCTGAACATGCGACAGTGTCGTTGGATGGAGCTAATCAATGATTATGATTGCACCATTGAGTATCATCCCTATAAGGCAAACGTGGTAGTTGATGCACTTAGCAGGAAGTCTTCTTCTCTTCCCACGAAGAAGGCACAGATGAGCTCCATGGTATGCCATAGGCAGGATATGCTTGTTTCTTTGCGGCAGATGAATGTATAGTTAGAAGTTTTCTTGTTGGCAGGACTATTGGCACAGATGCAAGTAAAGGCTATGTTGAGACAGCAGATCAAAGATGCACAGTAGGCAGATGCTTCAGTTCAGTTGATAAGACCAGAGTTTGGCAGGGAAAATTGTGATGGGTTCCATGAGTCCGAGGATGGACTAGTTTCCTACCATGGTAGGATGGTGGTCCCCGATGTTGA
This sequence comes from Alisma plantago-aquatica, assembly GCA_963693085.1. Taxonomy (NCBI): domain Eukaryota; kingdom Viridiplantae; phylum Streptophyta; class Magnoliopsida; order Alismatales; family Alismataceae; genus Alisma; species Alisma plantago-aquatica. The sequence goes on from OY856410.1 coordinate 911,383,987, forward strand.
TGATCTGAGAAAGCTAGTGCTCAAGGAAGCGCACACATCGATGTATGCAATGCATCCAGGTGTCACCAAGATGTATCATAATCTGAAGGACCTATATTGTAACATCCCTGACCTGGGTTATGCTTTAACCCTAGGTGTTTTGTTTAAGAAAGGTAATTATATGCTTGATATTATCTTTTGAAAAGTAATTAAGGCTCAAGAGGAACTTATATTTCAATTTTAGTCCATTTTGAATAATGTTGAAACAATGTTTTGTTTGTTGTGGACTAAAGTGCAATTTACCAAGTTGAGGGGTTAATTTGCAAATGTTACATGATAAAATGTTCCTCAGATGTTGAAGCATCATAAGAATGAGAATAATGTAGTGGTATGGTTTCCACAAGCTTGAGCACCAAGATAGAGCTTGCTGAGAAATATTTGTGCATTAAAACCTAGTTTTGGTGTAATGTGCAATTTACCCAAAACCTAGGGTTCAATATGCAAAATACCACTTCTAGAGGGTCCCTCATGTTTCTTGGAATCATGTAGAGAACATAAAATGGGAGGGGTGTCTCATTTGAATTACTTTGGAGGAGAGAGAATCTTGATAATAAAATAATCAAGATTTAAGCATAATTGGAACTTTATTTCAATTTAATGCAAAAATAAATAAAATAATTGAAGGGCCTTCAACCAAAAACGTGATGGATGAATTTTCCCAAGTGTTAATACCCTTGTTCCTTTGCTAGGCCACGAAATATCTCAAAGCAAGTGGAAAACTCACTCACATAAAATAAAGAAAAGTAATATCCACTAACTTTACGATATTAATATTATAAGGGTTAAGGTGCTTAATTTGGTTTTCTTTAAATTGTGGATAATCGAGAGGAATAAGAGGCAAGGAGGGTATCCTCATATCTAAGTAAGGGAAGTGGGCAAGTGTCAAGAAAATTGAGGGGATAATTCCTACTTTCTCTCTCTTAAATGAAATTTCAATAAAATTCACCTATATGCTCCTTTATACATAGAATGAAGGGTAATTCCGAATCCACTTCCACCCTTTGCTTGCAAAACGACCAAGGAAGCTTTGAGGGGCCAGGAAGATGACCCCCCAACATGTTGGTAAGCTTCTTGACTTCCTTTCACCTTGAATTCATAGTGGAAATCACAAAACAATGCATGATTTCTTCTTATCTCGATCCCATCTTCAATTCTAACCATTCCTTTTCACTCAAAGATTGAGGACGAGCCTTGGAATAGTGAAAGGATTTTCATCCACCATTGTTCACGTGATATTGAAGCTTTTAAGCTCAATTGGAGGTGGGTTATATAACTTGAACCCCTTTACATTGTTATTCAACTATCAATCTTGCAATTTCGTTGATTCCTTCATCTTCTTGATTAATTGTTGGTTGAAATTGGTAATTCCATGAAATTAGAAGTACTAAGATATTCGACGAAGGTAGATGATTATTACATCATCTTCGACACATTTCCCAAAGAAATTGTATTTCATTCGGTTTCAACAAACTTGCTCATTCGGTTTCAAAAAAACCGTTTGAAAGCAAACAGTTTCATCAAACTGTTAGAAGCTAGTTTCAAACCGTTTGGGAGAGTTGACCATGGTTGACCATTTGGAAATTTTTATTCTAAGAATTATGGTTTATGACCCACCGAATTTGATTGAATAATTCCAAAGGGTTCATCAGTTGAAGATTAATCAATTAGCAAACCCCATTTGGGTTAAGTGCTGAAATTCAAATTAGTTGATTTAGATTTTTGGGTGTTTGAGATCAAACGGTCTCAAGACCGTTTTGAGGTCACCCAAACGGTATCAAGACCGTTTGGAGGTCACCCAAGACCGTTTGGAGGTCTAGGGTTAAGTATGGTTGAGTAATTGAAGGTCCAGAGATACCAAATTGAAATGCAATTAAGTGTTGATTTGATGATCAGTCCAATGATCTAAACCCTAATGGAATTTCACAAATTCCAAGGATAGGATGAGGAAAACGGTCTCAAGACCATTTGGAGGTCACCCAAACGACCTCAAGACCGTTTGAGGTCAGGTCATATCAAAACTCTAATGATAATTCATTAGTTGCAATTGAATCAGTTCCACAATGTTGATCATTGATGGCTACTCGATTCAAAGCCATAATTGAAGGTTTCTTGAGTAGAAATCCTAGATCAATTGGGTTCAAAACCCTAATTGATGGTCTAATTATAGGTTTATTCAATAGTTCAAGTGACAAAGAAATCATAGATTCAATTGATAATTGGTTCATCCATTAAAATCATGAAGCGTGTAAGTGTTGAAAGGACTTTTTGGTCCATTCGGTTTTGAGAGGGTTTGGACCAAACGGTCTTAAGACCGTTTGGGTTCAAACGGTCTCAAGACCGTTTGGGTCCAAATGGTCTTGAGTCCAAACGGTCTCAAACCGTTTGGAGACCCAAAGTTCAATCAGTTTCAACACCTTTCTTGTCCAATCAGTTTCAAGGGCAATTTGCCCAAATGGTTTTCTACCAATTGAATTATGAGAACTAAGACCGTTTAGGGTCTAAGTAATTAAATCTTTTGAAGATCAACATGGTTAATTCATTTTTATATCTCATATAATTGAAGGTCCAATATGGTTAATCTATTTGGATACCTAATGCATTTGAAGATTTAATTGGTTAATCCAATTGATTACCTAATGTAATTGAAAGTTTAATTGGTTAATTCTTTTGGATCCCTCATATAATTTGAAGGTTCAATTGATCAAATCTTTTGGAGGCTTGATGTACTTAGATGATTGATACCCTTAGTGGGATTAATCATTGATGCATAATGATGTAATAATTCAATACTTCATGCTAACTGTAAATGCATGTATTTGAATAAAGAGTAGGCTCAATCTAATCAAGAATTGAGTAGTGGACATCCTGAGTAGGATGAGAGAGAAAGATTCATACATGAATGATATCATGTAGCAATTAAGTCTAAAACATTCAAAATGATGTGATATACAATTAGGGCATGATCCTTGATAAAGAGATCATAAAACCCTAATTGAGATAATGAATGAACTCAAACCCTAATTTAGGGCAATTCTGAGTGAAACCCTAATCTAGGGTAATGGTGAAACCCTAATTGAGGGTGAAGACATGAGTAATCCTAAGTTAGGGTTATGAAATGTAAAACCCTAATTAAGAGGAATAGTAATTCTTAATTATGGTTAATTGAATATGAAACCCTAATTGGGATGAATAGTAAACCCTAATTGTGGGTTATTGAATATAAACCCTAATCTGGGGTGATGTGATGTGAATAGTAAACTCTAAACTCTAAATAGAGTGAAGATGTGTGAAACCCTAATTCTGGGTTATACTATATAGCATGAAACCCTAATCTTGGACAATGAAATGATGAAACATTGGTCCTAATTGAACAAAGGGAATGTGTAACCCTGATTGAAATGAAATGGGAAACCCTAACCCTGGTAAGGGAATAGTGGTGTTACCCTGAAATAGCATGGAACTGAAATATGATTGATACATCTGTTATCATGTGTGCTAACCATGCAGGTATCCTGAGATGATGAACATATCCAGGTATGAGCTATGATGCTTTATTCATTGAAATTATTCATTGGGCCTTGTGTGCCATAATATACCTTGTTGCTTAGTAAATAGTAACAAGAGAGTTAATGAGCCTCAAGTGCCATAAGAGATGCTTGTGTAGCAAGTATCATGTTTACCTTGGTCAAATGATTTGAAGGGGATAATTACCTGAAAAAGTGGTAACAGTGCTCAATGATGAGCTAAGGGTTTGAATACCCATATCCATATAATTATGGTACTGAGATTGTTAAGGGATGATAATTCCCAGTATTGAAATGAGGGACTGAGATCCCAATGTCTTATAAAGACTGAGAAGTAACTGATGAAAATAGTACATGTTTCTTTGTAGCACTTGTCCTAATAAGTTATGTTTGAAAACTTGACTGATGCTAAAAGAATATGATAATGTACTTAATTAATCAAGTGATACCAAAGAATGTAGTTGCCCTGACCACATATCCATCAGTTTCAGAATTAGCTGAATGGTGAAATGAGTTTTACTCAGAACGTATATTTTTGAATATGTGGGGGAAATTGGGCAAACATATCCTTATTCCCCATAGGAATGGCTACGGGCTATGTCCTATGTACGAGATTGGTTTCGGACCATACCCCAGTAAGAGTATGCATGGCTACGGGCCATAACTCCTCAATATAATACCAGGAATTGGCTACAGGCCATAACCCTGAAGAGAGTATATGCTATAGGCTATAACTCTATAGTGAAGATGCCAATATACCCTGGCAAGCTAATTGCAATTTGACACATGATGTCTCTGCTAAAGTAGCCTCGTATTGACCGAGACAAACGAGGTCATGGAATCTGGCTCTCCCATTGACCTTGTGTGGTATCGATGCTTTACGTAATCAGGGTCAGTTGGATTATGAGCGGTATATCTCATCTCCTATGGGCTTAAGAATGTTTGTAAAAATGTAATCAGTCGTGTAGTGTAATTGCATAAGATTGAAATACGAGAATCACTGGTTGATGTTATTCTTCTTAGCATGTTCTAGATACATAAATGTTATATATGCTCTTCAAGTCCTTATTGAATAAGAGACATGCTCCTTTATCAAGTTATAGCTTAAATGCTTTAATAGAAATGTTACTTTAATCTGCATAGATATTGATTTATCTACTGTTGAATATATGATTCCATTGTTCAGTTTATTTCTATTAAACTGCAATAATAATGTTTTCGACGGAGAGTTATATCTCTCGCTGGGGTGATTTTATTATTGTCTCACCCCCATAGAATCCAACATTTTTAGGTGGACACGGACGAGGTAGAGGAAGAAACCCAATAAGAAGGGAAGAGAAGCATCAGCAACAAGGACAACAGTAGATCCTAAGGTGGAGATATTGGTCAAGGCTTGTATATATGTAAATAGAGTCCTATGTGTCGTCTCTATACTCTCAGGTCCTAGGAATCAGTAATGGTGTTTGTATAATCGATCTGATATTTTGGCATGATGCCTCGAGGATTTTGTTACTTGAGCTTTTGATAAAGCAAATGATGTATATATATATATATATATATATATATATATATATCTCGAGAAGAAATGGTACAGAGAATGTATTATGTGAACCAGGATGTGAATGTGATATGATGGTTCTTGTTGAAAGAGTTTTCCGGAGATTGGATCTCCTTGCAAAAAGTTTTAATTTTTAGTGATTTTTAGTAATTCCGCTGTGAATGATACGCTTCCGCATTAGTTAATCTTGTTTTATTAAGTTAATATGTTTTTGGTAAGTTGGACACCACAAGTTTAGTGGTATCAGAGCTCTAGGTTCACTGAGTCTATAGAGACATAGGATTAAGGTCGTTGAGTCTGTTCTAATGTTTTCCAGTTTATCTGATAGTGTCTTCTGCTCATATAGGAGAATAAGAACTTGAAGATGTCTGGATCACATGATGAACATGCTGCTGAGAGCAGCATTGCTGCACCAGGAGGAGGTGTAAGAGACCAAGATAGGGAGGAGCTTGTACCTGAACAACCCCAGTTCAATCAAGCTGATATGGGGAACCCTACCTTCCAAGCCATGTTTGGATAGTTTATGGCAGCCATGACTCATATGACAGATAGGATGCCATTACCTACACCTAGGGCACCTACCCACCATGAAGGATAGGGAGCCGGAAAGACATTTGAATGACTTCGCCGGGTGGGAGCCATAGATTATGCTGGTACAGCTGATCCAGCTGATGCAGACTTATGGCTGACTGAGCTGGAGAAAGCCTTTAGGATCCTTAATATCCCTGAATATGAGAAGGTGATACATGTTGTATACATGTTGAAAGGTAGTGTTGGTCACTGGTGGACCATAGAAGAAGGCAAGAGGTCAGGTGTTGAGATCGGATGGGAAGAGTTTCGACGAGAATTTGTCAATAGATACTTTCCCAAGACTTTTCTGGACTAGAAAATTACTCAGTTTGAGTGGATTAGGCAGGTACAAATGAACATTAGCGAGTATGAGGCTAATTTCATGTAACTTTTGCTATTTTTTCCGCATATGGTATCTACTGATGAGGAGAGAATTCGGCGTTTTGAGAAGGGGATGAACGATGAATTAACCACTCCGGTGTCTGCTTTAGAGAACCGGGAGACGTTTGCCACCTTCATGGAGTCTGTAAGATGGATAGAAAGGTCTGTGATTGAGAAGCGACAAACCAGTAATAAGAAAGTGTATCCTCAGTTTCATGGACAAAGGTCTGAGGGTTTCAAGAAACTAAGGTTTTCCGCACCAGCAGCACCACAAAGGTTCAATACCGAGACGCAGTGGATGTCAAGTAGGGGTAGAGGGAATAGTTTTCCTCCGAGTAGAGCTCCTAGCATAGCATCAACATCAGTAACTGGACCCTCTAGACCACATCAAGAGAATAGAACTTGTCATCGATGTGGACTAGTAGGACATCTGGCAAGGGATTGCCCAATGGGGAATGCAGTGGTGAATCAACCCCTGAGACAGAGTCAGCAAGGCTCTTAGAGAAAGTCATTTTCTAGTGGTACCCGAGGATGTGGACAGGCGTCCCAGGAAGGATCTTCTGCATCTAATAATAGAGCACAGGGTCAACTAGTAGGAAATGACAAGATTCTATGCAATGAATCAGCCTGAAGTCATGGTTAATCCACGAGTTATGACAGGTCAGATGGAACTATTTCATTCTTATATGTCTTCATCCTATTTTATATCTATGTTAATTGATCTCGGTGCTACACATTCCTTTATCACTCAAGAAGTGATACATGACTGTAACATGATTTTCAGTCATAGAGCAAATAGTTTGATGCTAGAAACCCCTTTTTTGGGATCTGTAGTGTTGCGGGAGGTGTGTTCTTCATGCATTCTTTTATTTTCTGATCATCGCATTCAAGTGGATCTTATACCACTTGAGATGCAGGGTTTTGATATAATTCTTGGAATGGACACCCTAGAAAAGTACAAGGTTGTCTTGGATTGTGAGTCCAAGCAAGCTGTGTTCACAGATGATAGTGACACATGGATCTTTCAGGGAGATAGAAAGATTATTCCAACCTGTCTTGTGTCAGCCATGATAGCTGAGAAGCTGATGAGGCAAGGATGTTTAACATTCTTGGCACATGTGGTAGATACCACCATGGAGAGCCCTCATCCTTCTGAAGTTCTGATAGTCAGGGAATTCGTGAATGTATTCCCTGAGGAACTTCCAGGTGTACCTCCGCCCCGAGAGATTGATTTTGAGATTAATCTGATTCTGGGCACGCAACCTATAGCACAAACACCGTATAGGATGGCACCTGCTGAAATGGAAGAGCTCAAGAAACAACTACAGGAGTTGCTTGAGAAGGGTTTTATTCGATCGAGTACTTCACCATGGGGTGCTTTGGTCCTCTTTGTTAAGAAGAAGGATGGATCGATGCGATTATGCATTGATTATAGACAATTAAATAAAATAACTATAAAGAACAAGTATCCTCTGCCAAGGATTGATGACTTGTTTGATCAGTTGTGTGGTGCAACTATCTTTGCTAAGATAGATCTGAGGTCGAGATACCATCAATTGCATATTAAGGAGAGTGGCATACCTAAGTCTGCCTTTAGGACAAGGTATGGTCACTATGAGTTCATAGTTATGTCATTTGGACTAACTAATGCACCATCTACATTTATGGAACTCATGAATAGAATCTTTCAACCTTTTCTTGATCAATGTGTAGTCGTCTTTGTAGATGACATCTTGATCTACAGTAGAGATGCTCAACAGCATGAGCAACACCTCTGTCAGGCTTTGACTTTGCTAAGAGAGCATAAATTGTATGCTAAGTTTAGCAAGTGTGAGTTCTGGTTATCAGAAGTTTCTTTTCTTGGACACGTAATATTTGCCTCAGGTATTCGTGTTGATCCTAAGAAGGTAGAATCTGTCCTACAGTGGGGACAACCAAAGACACCGACGGAGATACGTAGTTTCCTAGGACTGGCAGACTATTAATGGAGGTTCATTAAGAACTTCAGTTCTATAGCTTTACCCCTAACCAAGTTGACCAAGAAAGAGGTTCCTTTTGTCTGGAATGACAAGTGCCAACAATCTTTTCAGCTGCTAAAGGAAAGGTTAACAAGTGCACCTGTGTTAGTATTACCTGATCAAGGGAAGGGGTACATAGTCTTCTGTGATGCATCCAAGAACGGTCTAGGATGTGTGTTGATGCAGGATTAAAAAGTGATTTCTTTTGCTTCTCGACAACTTAAGAAAAATGAGGAGAATTATCTGACACATGATCTAGAGCTAGCTGATGTGGTCCATGCCTTGAAGATTTGGAGACATTATCTCTATGGAGAGACATTCCATATTTTCACAGACCATAAGAATTTAAAATATATATTCTCACAACATGAGCTGAACATGAGGCAACACCGCTGGATGGAGTTAATCAAGGATTATGATTGTACAATTGATTATCATCCAGGGAAGGCCAATGTGGTTGCTGATGCTTTAAGCAGAAAATCAGAAACACCAGCCTTAGATAAAGCACAATTAAACTCCTTAGTGTGCTCTAAAAGAGATATGCTTATCTCTTTAAGGTAAGATAATGTACAGCTTAAGGTATCGTTGTTATCTGGGTTGTTAGCTAAGATGTAAGTGAAACCTACTCTGAGACAACAGATTAAAGAAGCACAGCAGGCTGATGTTGTGATTCAACAGATCAGGTCAGAGTATGGTAGCAAGAAACGAGATGGTTTCCATTACTCAGATGATCAGGTAGCCTATTATCATGGTAGGATGATAGTACCTAATGTCGATAACTTAAGAAAGTTAGTCCTAAAAGAAGCTCATTCTTCGATGTATGCTATGCATCTAGGAAGCACCAAGATGTATCATAACTTGAAAGATATGTATTGGTGTCCTGGTTTAAAGAAGGATGTTGCTGAGTTTGTTATGCGGTGTCCAGTGTGTCAGCATGTTAAAGCTGAACATCAAAAGCCCCCAGGAACAATGCAACCTCTGCCTATACCACAGTGGAAATGGGATCATGTGACCATGGACTTTGTGGTTGGTTTTCCTAGAACAACCAAAAGTCATGATTCCATTTCGGTGATAGTTGATAGGTTGACTAAGACAGCACATTTCATTCCTATCAAAACAACCTACACTACTGAGAAGCTTGCACATATATACATAGATGAGATAGTGTGTTTGCATGGGGTTCTAGCTACTATTGTATCTGATAGAGGTCCCCATTTCACGAGTCGTTTTTGGGTGTGACTCCATAAAGCTTTGGGTACATAATTAAGGTTTAGTACAGCCTTTCACCCACAGACAGATGGACAATCTGAAAGGACCATACAAACTTTAGAGGACTTGCTTAGGGCATGTGTCCTTCAGTTTGTAGGAAGTTGGGATCTACACCTGAGCTTGATAGAATTTGCTTACAATAATAGCTATTAGCATAGTATTGACATGGCACAATATGAAGATTTATATGGTAGACATTGTAGATCTCCTTTATGTTGGTACGAAACAGGAGAAAATCAACTTTTGGGTCCTGAGCTTGTACAGCAGACAACTGAGAAGATTAAAGTAATACAACAACAGTTAAAGACTGCACATGATAGAAAGAAATCATACGCCGACAAACGGCGAAGACCTTTAGAATTCCAATTTGGAGACTAAGTATATCTCAAGGTCTCACCTTGGAAAGGTATCCTTAGATTTGGGAAGAAGGGCAAGATAGCTCCTAGATTTATGGGGCCTTGTCCAATCATTGAGAGGATGGGAAAGGTAGCCTATAAGATGGAGTTACCACCTGAGCTGCATAGATTACACCCAGTGTTCCATATCTCCATGTTGAGAAAGTGTCATCCTGACACAAAATTAGTTCTGCAACCTATGGAGGTAGAACTAAATGATGATATATCATATGTTGAAGGACCTGTGTTGATTCTTGATAGAAGAATCAAAAAGATGAAAAAGAAAGACATTTGTCTTGTAAAAGTCCTCTGGAACCACCGTGGAATTGAAGACGTTACATGGGAACTAGAGGAAGAGATGAGAAGGAAATACCCTACTCTTTTCTCTTAATGTTTTCATTGATGATTTCGGGGACGAAATCCTTGTATGGGGTGGATAATTTGTAACATCCCTGGCCTGGGTTATGCTTTAACCCTAGGTGTTTTGTTTAAGAAAGGTAATTATATGCTTGATATTATCTTTTGAAAAGTAATTAAGGCTCAAGAGGAACTTATATTTCAATTTTAGTCCATTTTGAATAATGTTGAAACAATGTTTTGTTTGTTGTGGACTAAAGTGCAATTTACCCAAGTTGAGGGGTTAATTTGCAAATGTTACATGATAAAATGTTCCTCAGATGTTGAAGCATCATAAGAATGAGAATGATGTAGTGGTATGGTTTCCACAAGCTTGACCACCAAGATAGAGCTTGTTGAGCAATCTTTGTGCATTAAAACCTAGTTTTGGTGTAATGTGCAATTTACCCAAAATCTAGGGTTCAATATGCAAAATACCATTTCTAGAGGGTCCCTCATGTTTCTTGGCATCATGTAGAGAAAATAAAATGGGAGGGGCGCCTCATTTGAATTACTTTGGAGGAGAGAGAATCTTGATAATAAAATAATCAAGATTTAAGCATAATTGGAACTTTATTTCAATTTAATGTAAAAATAAATAAAATAATTGAAGGTACTTCAACCAAAAACGTGATGGCTGAATTTTCCCAAGTGTGAACACCCTTGTTCCTTTTCTAGGCCACGAAATATCTCAAAGCAAATGGATAACTCACTCACATAAAATAAAGAAAAGTAATATCCACTAACTTTCGGATATTAATATTATAAGGGTTAATGTGCTTAATTTGATTTTCTTTAAATTGTGGATAATTGAGAGGAATAAGAGGCAAGGAGGGTAGCCTCGTATCTAAGGAAGGGAAGGGGGCAAGTGGCAAGGAAATTGAGGGGATAATTCCTACTTTCTCTCTCTTAAATGAATTTTCAATAAAATTCACCTATATGCTCCTTTATCCATAGAATGAAAGGGTAATTCCGAATCCACTTCCACCCTTTGATTGAAAAATTACTAAGGAATCTTTGAAGGACCAGGAAGACGACCCCCCAACATGTTGGTAAGCTTCTTGACTTCCTTTCACCTTGAATTCATGGTGGAAATCACAAAATAATGCATGATTTCTTCTTATCTCGATCCCATCTTCAATTCTAACCATTCCTTTTCACTCAAAGCTTGAGGACGAGCCTTAGAATAGTGAAAGGAGTTGCATCCACCATTGTTGACGTGATATTGAAGCTTTGAATCTCAATTGGAGGTGGGTTATATAACTTGAACACCTTTACATTGTTATTCAACTATCAATCTTGCAATTTCGTTGATTCCTTCATCTTCTTGATTAATTGTTAGTTGAAATTGGTAATTCCATGAAATCATAAGTACTTAGATCTACAGCGACGAAGGTAGATGATGATGACATCATCTGGGACACATTTCCCAAAGAATTGTATTTCATTCGGTTTCAACAAAACCGTTTGAAAGCAAACAGTTTCATCAAACCGTTAGAAGCTAAACGGTTTCAAACCATTTGGGAGAGTTGACCATGGTTGACCATTTGGAAATTTTGATTTTAATGATGATGGTTGATGACCCACCAAATTTGATTGAATAATTCCAAAGGGTTCATCAGTTGAAGGTTAATCAATTAGCAAACCCTAATTGGGTTAAGTGCTGAAATTCAAATTAGTTGATTTAGAGTTTTGGGTGTTTGAGCCCAAACGGTCTCAAGACCGTTTGGAGGTCACCCAAGACCATTTGGAGGTCTAGGGTTAAGTATGGTTGAGTAATTGAAGGTCCAGAGATACCAAATTGAAATGCAATTAAGTGATGATTTGATGATCAATCCAATGATCTAAACCCTAATGGAATTTCACAAATTCCAAGGATAGGATGAGGCAAACAATCTCAAGACCATTTGGAGGTCATCTAAACGACCTGAAAACTATTTGAGGCCAGGTCATATAAAAAATCTGATGATAATTCATTAGTTGCAATTGAATCAGTTCCACAATGTTGATCATTGATGGCTACTCAATTCAAAGCCATAATTGAAGGTTTCTTGAGTAGAAATCCTAGATCAATTGGGTTCAAAACCCTAATTGATGGTCTAATTGAAGGTTGATTCAATAGTTCAAGTGACAAAGAAATCATAGATTCAGTTGATAATTGGTTCATCCATTAAAATCATGAAGTGTGTAAGTGTTGAAAGGACTTTTTGGTCCATTCAGTTTTGAGAGGGTTTGCAAACGGTCTCAAGACCGTTTGGGTCCAAAAGGTCTCAAACCATTTGGAGACCCAAAGTTCAATCAGTTTCAACACCTTTCTTGTCCAATCGGTTTCAAGGGCAATTTGCCCAAATGGTTTTCTACCAATTGAATTATGAGAACTAAGACTGTTTAGGGTCTAAGTAATTAAATTTTTTGAAGATCAACATGGTTAATTCATTTGGATATCTCATATAATTGAAGGTCCAATATGGTTAATCTATTTGTATACCTAATGCATTTGAAGATTTAATTGGTTAATCCAATTGATTACCTAATGTAATTGAAAGTTTAATTGGTTAATTCTTTTGGATCCCTCATATAATTGAAGGTTCAATTGATTAAATCTTTTGGAAACTTGATGTACTTAGATGATTGATACCCTTAGTGGGATTAATCATTGATGCATAATGATGTAATAATTCAATACCTCATGCTAACTGTAAATGCATGTATTTGAATAAAGCGTAGGCTCAATCTAATCAAGAATTGAGTAGTGGACATCCTGAGTAGGATGAGAGAGAAAGATTCATACATGAATGATATCATGTAGCAATTAAGTCTAAAACATTCAAAATGATGTGATATACAATTAGGGCATGATCCTTGATAAAGAGATCATAAAACCCTAATTGAGACGATGAATGAACTCAAACCCTAATTTAGGGCAATTCTGAGTGAAACCCTAATCTAGGGTAATAGTGAAACCCTAATTGAGGGTGAAGACATGAGTAATCCTAAGTTAGGGTTATGAAATGTAAAACCCTAATTCAGAGGAATAGTAATTCTTAATTATGGTTAATTGAATATGAAACCCTAATTGGGATGAATAGTAAACCCTAATTGTGGATTATTGAATATAAACCCTAATCTGGGGTGATGTGATGTGAATAGTAAACTCTAAACTCTAAATAGAGTGAATATGTGTGAAACCCTAATTATGGGTACTATATAGCATGAAACCCTAATATTGGACAATGAAATGATGAAACATTGGTCCTAATTGAACAAAGGGAATGTGTAACCCTGATTGAAATGAAATGGGAAACCCTAACCCTGGTAAGGGAATAGTGGTGTTACCTTGAAATAGCATGGAACTGAAATATGATTGATACATCTGTTATCATGTGTGCTAACCATGCAGGTATCCTATAATGATGAACATAGCCAGGTATGAGCTATGATGCTTTATTCATTGAAATTATTCATTGGGCCTTGTGTGCCATAATATACCTTGTTGCTTAATAAATAGTAACAAGAGAGTTAATGAGCCTCAAGTGCCATAAGAGATGCTTGTGTAGCAAGTATCATGTTTACCTTGGTCAAATGATTTGAAGGGGATAATTATCTGAAATAGTGGTAACAGTGCTCAGTGATGAGCTAAGGGTTTGAATACCCAGATCCATATAATTATGGTATTGAGATTGTTAAGGGATGATAATTCCCAGTATTGAAATGAGGGACTGAGATCCCAATGTCTTATAAAGACTGAGAAGTAACTGATGAAAATAGTACATGTTTCTTTGTAGAACTTGTCCTAATAAGTTATATTTGAAAACTTGACTGATGCTAAAAGAATATGATAATGTACTTAATTAATCAAGTGATACCATAGAATGTAGTTGCCCTAACCACAGATCCATCAGCGTCAGAATTAGCTGAATGGTGAAATGAGTTTTACTCGGAACACATATTTTTGAATATGTGGGGGTAATTGGGCAAATATATCCTTATGCCCCATAGGAACGGCTGCGGGCTATGTCCTATGTACGGGATTGATTTCGGACCATACCCAGTAAGAGTATGGCTATGAGCCATAACTCCTCAATATAATACCATGCATTGGCTACGGGCCATAACCCTGAAGAGAGTATATGCTACAGGCTATAACTCTATAGCGAAGATGCCAATATACCCTGGCAAGCTAATTGCAGTTTGACACATGATGTCTCTGCTAAAGTAGTCTCGTACTGACCGAGACAGATGAGGTCATGGAAAATGACTCTCCCATTGAACTTGTGTGGTACCGATGCTTTACGTAATTGGGGTCGGTTGAATTATGAGCGGTATATCTCATCTCCTCTGGGCTTAAGAATGTTTGTAAAAATGTAATCAGCTATGTAGCGTAATTGCATAAGATTGAAATACGAGAATCACTGGTTGATGTTATTCTGCTTAGTATGTTCTAGATACATAAATGTTATATATGCTCTTCAAGTCCTTATTGAATAAGAGACATGTTGCTTTATCAAGTTATAGCTTAAATGCTTTAATAGAAATGTTACTTTAATCTGCATAGATATTGATTTATCTGTTGTTGAATATATGATTCCACTGTTCATTTTATTTCTATTAAACTGCAATAATGTTTTCGACAGAGAGTTATATCTCTCGTTGGGGCGATTTTATAATTATCTCACCCCTGTGGAATCCAACATTTTTAGGTGGACGCAGACGAGGTAGAGGCAAAAACCCCATAAGAAGGGAAGAGCAGCAACAGCAACAAGGACAACAGTAGATCCTAAGGTGGAGATACTGGTCAAGGCTTGTATATATGTAAATAGAGCCCTATGTGTCGTCTCTGTACTCTCAGATCCTAGGAATCAGTAATGGTGTTTGTATAATCGATCTGAGATTTTGGCATGATGCCTCGGGGATTTTGTTACTTGAGCTTTTGATAAAGCAAATGATGTATATATATATTCCTCGAGAAGAAACGGTACAGAGAATGTACTATGTGAACCAAGATGTGAATGTGATATGATGGTTCTTGTTGAAAGAGTTTTCCGGAGAATGGATCTTCTTGCAAAAAGTTTTAATTTTTAGTAATTTTCAGTAATTTTGCTGCGAATGATACGCTTCCGCATTAGTTAATCTTGTTTTATTAAGTTAATATGTTTTTGGTAAGTTGGACGCCACATATATTAATGGTCTGGATTGAAGAGATATGTAGCCGAGTTTGTGGCTAGGTGTGTGGTATGCCAGCAAGTCAAGGATGAGCATCAAAAGCCGATAGGTACGTTGCAAGCCATGCCAATACCATAGTGGAAATAAGATCATATAACCATGTATTTCATAGTTGGTCTGCCAAGGACAACTATGAATCATGATTCCATTTGGGTGATAGTGGACATATTGACAAAATCTGCTCATTTCATACCTGTGAAGACAACATATACAGTAGAGAAGCTTGTTCAGGAATATGTGAATGAGACAGTATGCTTGCATGGTGTACCCGCAACGATAGTCTCTGACAGAGGACCCCAGTTCATGAGTCATTTTTGGGAACAACTGCACAAAGATTTGGGAATGTAATTGAGGATCATCACTGTCTTCCACCCACAGACATATGGACAGTCTGAAAGGACTATTTAGACTTTGGAGTATCTTCTCTGAGCATGTGTTTTGCAATTTCTAGGCAGTAGGGATGTGCATCTCAATTTGATAGAGTTCGCCTACAACAATAGTTACCAAAAGAGCATCGACATGACTCCTTATGAGGCTCTATATAGAAGGAAGTGCAGATCTCCTCTATGTTGGTATGACTCTGGTGAGTATCATATTTTGGGTCCTGAGTTAGTGCAACAGACAACAGAGAAGATCAGAGTGATACAACAAAAGTTGAAAGCGGCACATGACAGACAGAAGTCGTATGCAGATAATCACCGATGACCTTTAGAGTTCCAGGTGGGAGATAAAGTGTATATCAAGGTCTCACCTTGGAAAGGCATGCTGAGGTTTGGCCGAAAAGGCAAACTGGCACCCAGGTATATGGGGCCATACCCGGTAATAGCATGTGTTGGCAAGGTAGCTTATAAACTAGAGCTGTCACCAGAGTTGCACATGTTACATCTGGTGTTCTATGTCAGCATGCTGAAGAAAAGTCATCCAGACATAGGGACAGTGATACAACCAGTTGAGGTTGAGCTCGATGAAGATGTGATCTACGAGGAAGGTCCAGTGACGATTCTTGACAGAAGAGTGAAGAAGTTAAAAAAGAAAGACCTAGTTCTTGTGAAAGTTCTTTGGCATCATCGTGGTGTTAAGGAAGCCATGTGGGATCTTGAGGAAGAGATTAGGAGGAAGTATCCCTCACTTTTCTCTTTAGATTTCGGGGACGAAATTCCTTTGTAGAGCTTTATGGCTTGTAAGGACCCTGACCTCCATTTTGGGCTAATCTTGTTTGCTTTGCCTAACCCTGGTGTTTAGTTTCTTGCTAATCACCCCAAGTGGTGATTAGGGTTTGTTTGTGCTTTGTTGAGAGTTGGAGGTGCTACTTACATATAACCTAAGTTTGGGGTTGATGAGCAAGTTTTTCACCTCGAGAGATGTTTTCTCTCTTTTTTCTTTCTCTAGAGTTGAGAGAAACGTTTGGGCTCGTTGCTTGAGTTTCCTTGGGCTTTGTTGAGTTTTGTTGGGCTTCATTTTGCCTTGTTGGACCCTGTATCAGGAAGGAGTGTCTTGTGTCGGTCATGGGTGTGTCGCCCATGGGGTTGTATCGGCAAGGGAGTGAGTGTTTCGTCCATGGACCATCTTTGACTTTTAGCTTCGTTTGTGTCACCACTCTAGTGGACACTTGGTGCAAGATGCTTGCATGTGGCAATTGCCTTGAACATGTGTATGAGGTGGGATGAGAAGGTGGCATTGCCCATGGACAAGTGTCCCTAGGTGGGCGACACATTGCCTTGTTTTCTCCTCCACCCTCTTCTATATATGTATCTCCTTTCTCTTGCTAAGGATCCCTTTAGTTCTGTAGTTTCCCCTATTCCTTGGTGAATGACACCTCTCCTTTGCAACCTTGGTGGCCGATACCCTTGGAGGAGGTAAGCTTGGTGGTCGATCCTTCTCTTTAGAGTCTTCTTCTTCTTCCTCTTGTGGTGACCGAAGGTGTTGCTTGGTGCTAGGAGCTTGGAGCTTTCTTAAGGTGGGTTACATAACTCCTAACCTTAACTATACTACTCTCCTTTCTTGTTACATAATATGTTTCATCTTGATCGGCCATACTCCTTGCTAGATATGTTTCTTGCTCTAGTTTGCACCTTTGATCTTGTTGGATATATGATCTTGTTGCTATAATAGATGTGTTGGATGTGGTTTAATCTAGTTGGCCGAACCCATAGATTAGGGTTTCCTTTGGGGAAATACCCCTTTCTCTCCTTGGTTTTGAGAAGTGAGTTTGAGCTCTAGTGGTGTAAGCAAAACCCCTCTCTTCCTTAGTCATTGAGAGGCGAGTCTATGCTCTAGTTGCTTGGGCAACACCCTCCTCTCACCATGGATTTGAGAGGTGAGCCTTTAGATGAGTGATGATCTAAGTTGGAGATGATCCATCATGTTGCCCGATTGTAGATGGAGGTTGTGCAAAACCCCTCTCTCTTGGTTGTTGAGAGGTGAGCATATTCTCTTAATCTTTTAGGGTTTTTATGATGGTGATCTTGAGGTTGATGATGACCTTGTTGGGATGAGCTTGGTGCCTTGCATGATACACCTTGCAGTAGTGCTGCGCGACACCCTCTGCCTTGGGTTTATTCTTGTCCGATATGGTCATTTTGAGTGTTGTTGGCTTGATGCCCGATATGGCCCTCTTGACCTTGATGGTGAGCTTGGGCGATATGCCTTGGTCTAGAAGATCCTTTGCTCTAATAGATGTTGCCCCTTGGCCGACAGAGTGCCTAAGTGGATATCCCTGGTTGGAGTCTTGGGCGATATAAGTTGGGTGGGTTTCTTTCCCGACATGGGTTGAGTGATGGACCCTATGGTGACCGATATGGTATGCTTGACTTAGTTGAATGATAGGGTAGTTGTTGCCCGACATAACCCTAACCCTAAACTAAGTGGGCCGATAGGGCTTTGCCCGATTCAGTGGATGCCCGTCACCTTGGGTGCACGATATGCCCCATGAACCCAGCTGCACGATAGCACCTTTGCTCTCTAGTTGCACGACACACCATGAAGTGGTTACCCAATATGCTTTTCCCTTGGATCGGCCGTTATGTGGTTGTCCATTGTGCTTGGCCGACAGGCTTGGGTGAGGGTAGTTACCCTGCTTGATACCACCTTTGGTGAGGGTTGTCCTACCCGTCACACTTCTAGTGAGGGTAGCGAGCACCTTTGGTGAGGGTCATGACCAACTTGGAAACCTTAGCTAGTGGTTCTTTACCATGTTTTCGCACCTTTGATAATTATGGGTTATGGATGATGGCTTGTAAACCAATGCTATGGTTACTGCATGAAGATGATGCCTATTAAGAAGATAAGATGCTAGTTTATAAGCTCAAATGGATGCCCATGATTTGATAGAAGTAATGTAATTGATACAGTATGCCACACATAGTCTTGATCATGACATGTGTAACTGCAAACCCTAATGACATGATAATCAGTAAAGCTCTATGTCTGATGGTTTTAAATTATCTCTCTTACTGCGTATACTAACCATGCAGGTGTATAAGATGAATTCATATCCAGGTAAGAGCTATGAGGCGTATGTGTTTGAATAACACTGTATCATGAGGATAACTCTTGTTGATGAAATAACATGCATCACCAATATAAGAAGATATGTCTAAGAACCTAATGAAGGCTGAGTGCCTAGTGAGGTGTTATCCTCTTGATGATGAGATAAGGGATTGTTATCCCCGGTGATGATGTAAGATGGTGATGATGCCTTTATAGGCAATGGATTTCTGTGATAAGGGATTGAGATCCCATGATAGTGACAGTGATAATGTAACTCGATGCTGTATAACTTGGTTGCTTCAACAACTCACTTAAAATATACTAATTAATTAGAGTGGAACATATCATGTAGTTTTCCCTGGCCATAGATTCATCATCGTCAGAATTTGGTGATGATGAAACAGGTTTATCCTGCGGGATTTCCTGGAGTGCATATTGTTGAATATGCGAGGTTTTCTCTTAGTCGAAAATAGGAGGATTAGAGTACTACTGTGGTTGTAGACTTCGTATGGTAAAGAGCATGGTGAACAGGCCCATGACTCAATGAGTTAGAGCATGAATGCATTCATGGCTCAAGAGCACGGTGATCAGGCTCGTGGCTCAAAAGGATACTAGCACCTGTGTCAAGGTGAGATAGAGATATGGGTAGCTTACAGAGCTGACCCTATGGCTGAGGCCATATAAGCATGAGACTGTGGTCCTGCTTTGGTTTTCATGCACTGACCACGAGGAGGTGAGGTCATGGAGTTTGACTCTCCCATTGACCTTGTATGGCACCAGTTTTTGGGCTTCACAACCAAAGGTTGGATTTGAGAAGGGACAACTCACTTTCTTAGGGCATAATAAAATGTAATCTAGTCGAATAGTATATACTTCTTAGAGCAAAACACAGAACATTGATTCAGGCCTTACTTATATAGCTGATCTAGTTATACCTTGCAGTTATGTGTACGATCCTTATATTTTGTGATAAGTTCTTATAAAGCTTATCTTGTCAATCATGTTCCATAAAGGAATACTTAGTTATATACCTCCTGGATATCTTGGTAATAATAGTCTTGCTCAGTATGCTGCTCTTATTATATGTCTTTACCAGCTATCTTCTTTAAACCTTCTGAGGTTTTATAGTTTCGGTGGGGAGTTATGTTTCTCGATGGGACTATGTGTCTCACCCCGCTGGTTTACTACCTTTTTAGGTGATCGCGCTAGATGTGGTGGTGGTCACGAGGTTGCAGCCGAGTAGTAAGAAGAAGAGCATTAGAAGGAAAGAGATGGACATTCTGCTATTTTGGTGGTTTTTTAGTAGAGTCCTAAAGTCATCCCTATACTCTCAGGTCCTCATAGGTGTTTGACGACGTTTCACGATGACTAGCTGTTGTAATTTTGTATATCCTACTGCTTGCCTTATGTGGCCCGTTATGTATGTATAAACAGGTGATGAACTCTGGTGCTGACAATACAGTTGGTTTCGATAAGCTGTGGACATATATCAAGGCTTGTAAATGTTTATATAACATGTTTCCTTGCAGGATCTGGATGTAATAGTTCTCTTTCATCTACTTTCCACAAACGGTTTTAATTAACCCATGTTTTTGGTAATATGTGGTTTATGGTGTTTCCACACATTTTCACGTGACATTTCATTGTATGTATGATAGCGGGGTGTCACTATCAGGTACACCACTTCCCCTCTTAGGCCTAGGTTCACTTTTTGGGTGTCCAACTGCATGCTCAACCTTTAACTGCAAGCCTAGCATGTTCAAGGTATGTCATGCACTTCCTGTCATCCTTCTACTTGAACAACACTTCAGACAAGAGTCCTCCTCAAGGACAACCTACAAGGTATAAGGCCTCACAACCTGTTATTGAGCCTCTTCAGGGTCAAAGGAACTCTTCTTCCCATCTCAGAAGGTAAACACCTATACCATAGGCACATATGTACCGGCAACATCATCCTCTCTCTAGGGTTTGGTTCCTCTAAAGGCAACCAAGATATCATCAGCCTCCCGGGGTCAAGCATGAGGCAACCACTATCATCCACTTAGGTCGCATCCTCCTCAACTCCCCACTGTTCCTCATATCTCAGAATCTAGGCTTCTGACCTTCTTGCATGAGTCTTGCTCTCTCTCTCTCTCTCTAGAGCTAACCCTACAAACAACCTCACTACCAGAGGTCCTCTCTCCATGAAGGTGGATCAAGCTCACAAACATACCCCTACGTGGGTGATATGTATGTTCAAACTTATGTTTGCTCAAGGTTATTCATAGTTCTTTATGCTTATCTCATAACATATCCATCATACTCTCCTGGCTAGGTTTTTAGCCTACTGCTCATACCACTGTCGTACTCTGGGTGCATGCTATGCCCTACTTGCATAAGCCCATAGGGTTTCTATAGGTTCTTCTCTAACCTCATCATTGAAGGAGTTATCCTTCACTCTAACATGCACGACCCTTCCCAGGGTTGGGTCGTCAAGGGTACTATGTCATCCAACCTCTCATGGCTCATATGGGCATCCAAAGGAATGTCCACCTCCACACCAGGTCTATCATGACATCTAACTCATCGTGTCATCTCTCTTTCTAACCACCACTTAGGGTTAGGGTTGGCATCATCCTCAGAGGATGTGCCATGTCTCTACTTTTAATGGAGGTCTCTACCTCTAAGACTAACTCTCTTTACTCATCCTCCTGACAAGGAGGTCTAGCCTCAGGTCTCTCTTGAGGGCACGACAACTTATGTCATACGACCTAAGTATGTATCTATTCTTTATGTTACACTTAACTTATTAAGCTTATGTCCATGGCATCTTATTTACATGCTTTTCATTAATTTGGTGGAGGATTTATTAATCCTTATCAACCTTACCCATCCCTCAGGAAGGTGAGGAAAAGAGAGAAAACCCTAATCCTTAAGGTCCTTAACAACATTTGGGTTGATGAGGGATGAACAAGATGAGAGAGTCCTAAAGGTATCTTATTTCGAGTCAAATCTTGAGACATTGGCCAGGAAGTCACACTAATTCGAGAGTCCTCGTATTCCAACTAGCGATGCGAAGGAAAATCTTGCCAGCCCCCGAACGTGATCCTTTTCTAGACACCTCTGTCTTTTGGAAAATTCTCTAATAACTCCCTCAGTTCTATGGAATTTATAAAATTTAATAATTATTAAAGTTTAAATGAGGAACCTATGATCTATTGCAAAATGTAACGACCTTGCCTCCCAGTAACCCCCAATTAAGGGAGACCAAGAGGTCAGAGTCGTTATCCCAAATTCCGAATCAAAGGTTCGACAAATAATCAATAATAATTATCAAATTCTATCAACTAAACTAAAAGGCTGTAATAAAATAAAACTTTGCATACCTTTTTCACAAACTTGGATATCTATTTCTATCCACATCTGGAGTCTATTCTAACTAATCCTCCTTTGTACTTTAACTCTTTTTTAATTCCACATATGCCACTTTACTGATTGTCCTTTTCAATCTTGTACCTAAAACGCCGACAAACAAAACTTTGTTCAGCATATCGAAATATGCCGGTATGTGGGGACAACCAAAATTTTGCAAATATGGCTAACAATATAATTATCACAATCAAGGTAATTAACAAGCCAATTTACACATTCAATGTGACATTCTCCACCGCTTTTGCCCTAACCCTGGCATCCCCCCTTTCAGGTTTCTGTTTTGCCATTGACTTAAGGCCACCTTCTCATTCTCGAGCTTGGTGCCTGGGGTCACCCTTCATGGTGCCCTTTAGTCATGCAATATCATAGGCCACCTTCTCAATCCCGAGCTTGGTGCCTGGGGTCACCTCTCATGGTGCCCATTGGTCTTCCCTCTTGGGCTTGACCTTTTTTCATCATCCATCAGGGTGGCATGTAGGTGTGAGAATACACATTTATTTTATAATTGTGATAATCATAGTGACTTTATAATTTGCAATTATGAACATCTAAACTGATAGGTTGCACTCAATGTGATTAATCATTCATGAAAACTTCGGGAAACTAATGTGTTTAATCATAATTAACCACATACCTGTTCAGCTGATTTGAGATAGAAATATTTCATGCAAGTAAGAAATCCAATCAAGCAAGAACATACAACAAGATCCTGAAATATGCATACAATTTCCCATAATTAATCATGCCATCAAGATCTATTGAACCTAGCTCGCTTCCTAGGGTTTCTAGCCCACTTTTAGGGTTTCCATTGCAATTAGGGTTTCTATTCCTTTTTACTATTTTAAACCCTAATTACCTCATCTATTCTTCACGAAAGATATTAAGGTTACCTTTTAACAACATATAAACTTAATTTCGGATTAGAGGCACAATTAGCCATCAATTAAGTCCATTAAGCCTCTTTTACATCAAAGCTACCATTTTTATCCTTTTAATCCATGACAAGTTCATTATGCCCATTTATCATCAATTCATAGTTTGTTGTGGTCCAATTCACAAATGAACTCTATTTGTCATTAATTCTACTTTTATCCATTAGAAAACCCTAATTACTACATTAAGGGTATTTATCCACAATCAGGAACTTTTATACTCGAAATAGATTAGAATTATCATATCTCAACTTTAATCATGAAAGTGAACAATTAAATCCATTAAGAGTCACATTTTCCAACATTATGGTTTCAAGGCCCATTAAAGCATATTTATGCACATGAACTTCTAAATTAAACCAATTACATTCAAAGTTCATCCTTTTTTATCTTAATGTATCTTTTCATGATTAATAGGCTAATATCAACTTTAATCATCCATTAAACTCTACTAATTACATTAATCATCTCAAAATAAGGTTTCTTAATCTTTAATTCATTAAAGTTGATAACTTACACTACTTTTTGAATAGAAAGAGGAATAAGCTTCAAAATATTTTTAATGGATTCCTCTCATTTTTATGAGCAATTTTCATATTTTATACATACCAATCCGAGCTACCATTATTTAGTTATGAATTTTGTAATAAAATCTTACTTGGACCAATCAGAAGCTGCCACATCGCTGTTTCCATGCAACGTTGCTCGGTGGGTTTGAAAACATAACAGATTATCGAAAATGCCCTCGATAAGTTGATCATTCCTTCAATACCCGGAGGGGTATTCTCATCCAACGTCATCTCCTCCTTTCTTCCACCTCGTGCATCCCTATGTTGCTTCCCCATCTGCGAAGGCCACGTCTCCTCATTCCCTCACTGACCTTGCCAGCCACCATGGAGGTGTCCTCTATCTCTGTTGTGCCCTCACACAGGCGAAGATGCCTCTGGAACGCATCCGATCGGCTGGGATCAAGTCCAGCAGGTTCTGCCGCCATGGCCGACCTACAGCCAACCTACGACGTCACACAGGTGCAAGGAGCCAACAAGACGGTCGTTAAGTTCCTCTCCGACAATGTAAGAGTGTCACAATCTCCTCATACTACCCTCACTACTTCAGGGATCACACTACCCCCTCCGGTTAGGGTTTAAACAAAGAAGAAGATGGAAGAGAGAGAGAAGGATGCTTGGGATTCTTAAACTCGAGCCAAAGGCTCTACCCCTTATATAGGGGAGGGTATCCACACCCCAAGACGTTCATCCAAGAGGAAACAAGTCCTCTCCCATTAGGAATCTTATTCCTTCAATGAGAAGTAATCTTCTCTCTCCTAAACATCTTCTTAAAACAACATATTCATTGGATATTCAAAAATCACCTCTTTTCATCTCTTAGTACTTGCCCTTTAATCCATTGGCACGAAATTTATATTTTCTTTTAGTAGAAAATGTTTCCTTTTTATCAATACCACCAAATTCATTAATTATGCATCACATTATCCTTTTATTTTTCATTATTTATATTTTCTCTTTCTTTTTCTTCATTGGGGCTCCTTGATCCCCAAGAAACTCTAATATTTCAAAATTCTTTTTTTAAGGATACTTATTATCCTTCTAGATGCATCTATATTCATTATTTCTCATTATCTTGTTTATTTCTTATTAAAATATCCCTTTTTGAGGATTTCTCTTTATCTTTCTTTTTATTTTCCTCATTGACATTCCATTTAACATTAGGAATCCTTAAGGATATGAAAATCCACCAAGGTAACTCAATTATACCTCTTTCCACTTATTTTCCACATTTTATCCTTGGTTTCAATTTCTTTCTTAATAAAGAAATATTTAATTGATCTTTTCTTTTCTGGTTGCATTATCTTTGCAACTTTGGACTCCTTTGAACCCAAGAGGTATGAAATCCAACTTTGGATTATATTCTTTTGCCTTCTAGAAGTTTCTACATCTTTCTTTTCTCCATTTCTTATTAATAATGGAGTTCCCTTTGTCTTTTCCTTGTTATTGGGCCCAATAGCCAATAAAGCCCACAAAACAATCATCAAGGCTATTGTAAACGAAACTCACTTATTCAAAATAAATTATATCATTATTTGTTCCAATATCTTTAATATGAGAAATTACATTTCTCACCAAAAGAATCCAAAATTTGGGGTTGTAACAATTAAGGTCTGATAGGGGAGGAGAGTATACCTCAAATTTATTTTTAGAATTTTGTCAATTACATGGTATAGTTCATGAAGTTACTTCTCCTTATTCACCACAATCTAATGGGATAGCTGAACGTAAAAACCGAACCCTTATAGATATGGTAAATTCTTTACCCCAAACCTCAGGTCTGCCCAACTTCATGTGGGGGGAAGCTTTGAATACGACTTGCCATATTTTGAATAGAGTTCCCCACAAACATGTAGAGAGTAGTCCCGTTTGAGTTATGGAGAGGAAGAAAACCTAGTCTCAAATACCTTCGAGTGTGGTGGTGCCTTGCTAAGGTACTTGTCCCTGAACACAAAAGGAAGAAATTGGGACTGAAAATAGTTGATGCCATATTCTTGGGGTATGTAGAAACAAGTTATGCCTACATATTCTTGATTATAAAATCTAATATCTCTGGCATTGAGGTCAATACAATTGTAGAATTATGTGATGATACATTCTTTGAGGATGTGTTTCCCATGAAATACGATGTTCCCAGTGAAGTATCTCAAGAGGATTCATTCACCACATGTTCCATTCCCGAGCACGTGGAAAGGATGACAAATGTGGGGGGCGACTCAGAACAAATTATTTCTGAATATGATGATTTTAAAGAAATAGTTGAACCAATAAGTAAACGGTCTAGGAAATCCAAATACTTTTAAAGTGAGTTTCTCACTTGTAATGTTGAGGATGATCCTGTAACTTTCAAACAAGCTATGGAATCTCTAGAAGCTAAGTTTTGGAAAGAAGTTGTTAATGATGAAATCTAATCAATTCCCTCGAATGGAACTTGGGAATTGGTGGATTTGCCTCTTAGTTGTTCTGTAGTTGGTTGTAAATGGATCTTTAAGAAGAAACGTAATGTAGACGGGACAATCAATTAGTATAAAACAAGGTTAGTTGCTAAGGGATACACATAGAGGGAAGGAATATATTATTTTGATACATATTCTCATGTTTCCCGTATGACCACAATCTGAGTGCTTACAACATTAGCTTCCATTTATAATCTCTATATCCATTATATGGATGTGAAGACTGTGTTCTTACATGGTGATCTTTAGGAAGAGATATATATGGAACAACCTGATGGATTTGTGGGTCGTGGGAATGAGTCCAAAGTGTGTAAACTTGTTAACTCATTATATGGCTTGAAACAAGCCCTAAGCGAGGCATGAGAATTTTGATTCTGTAATATCATCATTTGTCTTTGTTTCTAATGAATTTGATAAGTGTCACTACTGTAAAATTGTCAATGATGGATTCATTTTATTATGCTTATATGTCGATGATATCCTGCTTTTTGGTTCCGATATGAAAGTAGTAAATGAGACAAATACATTCTTGTGTAGCAAGTTTGAGATGAAAGATATGGGTGTCGATGATGTGATTTTAGGGCTTAAAATCATAAGGTCTACTATGGTATAACTCTCTCTTAGTCTCGCTATGTTGAGAAGATACTGGAGAGTTTTGAGTACACATCATGTAAACTTGTTAACACTCCATATGATTCATCCAAGGCCTTATTCAAGAATGAGACTTGGGTTCCAGTGTCTCAATTTCGATACTTTCAGATTATCAGAAGTTTGATGTATCTTATGAACTGCACACGTCCAGACATTACGTTTGCTGTGAGTAAGTTAAGTAGATACACCAGTTGTCTCGACAAGACCCATTGGGAAGCTCTTGATAGAGTTTTGAGGTATATTAAGGGAACTTGTTCCCTTGGGCTGCATTATGGAAAATATCCTTCTGTAGTTGAAGGATATAGTGATGCAAGCTGGATTTCCATCAACTCTAGGAGTAATGGTGTCTCAGGATATGTATTCATGTTGGGAGGAGGAGTTGTTTCCTGGAGGTCTAAGAAACAGACCATATTGTCCCAGTCTACTTTTGAGCCAGTTGTGTGTGCTTTAGATGAAACTGGATTGTAAGCAGAATGGCTACATGGACTTATGTCCTGTTTACCTATGGTAAAGAAGCTGCTTCCTGCTATTTTAGTTCATTGTGACAACACTACAACTATTGCCAAGATAAAGAGTCACAAGTACAATAAAAAATAGCATAGACACATCCAAATCAAACTCAAGTTTGTAAGGGGGTTAGTGTCTAATGGGGTCGTGGCTGTGGACTACGTTGGTACCAAAGAAAATATAGCTGATCCTTTCACTAAAGGACTTACGTTAGATTTAGTGGAAAAATCCAGGTTGGGGATGGGACTGAGACCCCTCATTATTCGTAGGCAGTAGAAACCCAACCCAATAGAGTAGAGATCCCACAAATTGGGTTCAATGTGGTAATAACAAGCTATCAGGTGAATTGGATGACACTATGTATTTACTTTGATGCTTCATGCATCTGTGTGTCTATCCCCTGGGAAACCTGTTAGTGTCATGACTGCAAGTTAGTAAGAGATTAGTTTCTGAATGGTGTCAAGTCTTAGGACAGGATGTTAGCAGTACATCATTAGAGACTCTAACGAAATGATTGATGTTGTGTAGGCCGCAACAGGAGAATTGAGTTGATCTCTGTTATCAATCATGACATAAAAATTTTGTATGCACGATCTTAATGAATTATTTTCTTTTATACCATGTCTTTATTGTGTTGTTACCAACCTATACTCTTGTACCCAAAGTTCAGGTTCAAGACATTTGTTCACCTAGTTCCTACGAGGATCACAATTGGATAACTCAAGTAGATTCAAACTGAAAGGTATCTAGTAAAAGCACGGTATGGAAGACTGAATGGTAGAGCACACTACACATTGGACTTTGTGGGGGATTGTTAGATATATGGCTGCTACAACTATGTATATAGCATGGGCTAAGCCCAATGTAGTGCAACCAGTACATGTGAGAAAAGTAGTTCTGTCTCTAGTACAAATGGCAAAGAAGTTTTATCCCATATTGCTCACCCCTAGAACTTTTGTGGTCCTTATATGTAGGATCACATGAGGTACTAGTGTCCAAGCGATCCTAGGAGGAGGGTATGCTCACCTCCTTGGTGGGGGTGGTGACCACAAGTGACCATAACACACACGTACGTGCACGCCACACCTCGCCTGGCCTGGTCGGGCACGGGCTCAGGCTTGTGGATTGTGGATTGTGGATTGTGGATTGTAGATTGTAGAGAATGTCTTCCGTCTTCTGTCTTCTTTTTGCACTAAGATACAACTGCGAATTTAATTACTCGTTTAATTAATTGTTTGTTCCCTATTCAGATTTATTAATCCTTACTGGAAAGTGTCTCTTTTGCGGAATTATTCACAATGTGTACAAGAGCAATCGAGTGGTCACGTCTTAACAGGAATAAGATTAATGGGGTGTGTAAGGATAGACCTCCGATCATTATGGTTAAACACATCTTTTGAACACACAGTCGTCAGTCGTCATCCGTTCGAGCGTGTTTGTGAACCCTAACGCCGGAGTCTCTCTCTGCCTTCATCACCTCTGTGGTGCTTTGTGGAGACCCTCTCCTGAATGAAGCCAATCTGTTTCCTTTCTTTCCAAGGTGCAACCTATCAGGCAGTGATTCATGCGGTTGTTGAGATGCACTGGTGGTGTGTTGCTTCATCTGCAACGTTCGTCGTCAACACAAACGTGACGCCTATCTAGAAGGGTTGTAAGGCGTTGATTTCTTTAAGTATATCACATTCATTTCTCAACGAACAATCTGGTTGGATCCTAACTTTATTTACTTTGTTCTCCTGCATTGATTTATTCTACGTTTTCTTATCTGGATCGGTCCAAACTGTTAACTTAAGTGAATGTGTCGATGTTACGTGTAATGACTTAATTCAAAATTAACAACAAATATCCCTTCTTATTGGTGGCATGCTTGCTTTACAAATTTTTCCTTTTGTGCTTCAACATCTATTTTCGTTAGTGGTAATTAGTTACATGTGTGTCATGCTCGATACCATATCTATACTACTATAAAAAGAGCGAGTTTGATGATGCGCTCTTCTTTCAAACAACCAACACAAATATCTTTTACCGTAGGGATCCTTTTACGGACGAGTCATCTCTCTGCACATTTTCAACAAATTTTATATGTCATGTGTATGTGCACGTATGCGTTCACTAGTATATCATAATATCGGACTGAGAAGTTGCTAGCAAAGCAACAAACTTTTTATGCTGACGATGAAGATATATTTGTTGCAGATTCAGCTGCATAGATGTTTTGCCACCGTCTGCAATATTTGGAGGTTTTAATTTATTCTCACCTTACCACTATCATCTTTATTAGTACCATTTTTTTCCCTGATAGATCCCCTCATTGCGTGAATACGAGTACGTTAGCAATTTTCCTAAGTAAGGTTTGTTTTTTTTTCAGATTTACAAGTTGTCGTTTGAACCAATTAATGTTTTTACTACTTTTTCATATTGTTAATTCAAATCCCTTTCTGTTTTCTGCTACATGTATACAAGTTACTACCAAGCTGCGATCTATAAGAAAGTTACTGAGCACAAGGAACACACTTGGCCCCATCCCTAAAAGGCAGTCTACTGGTAGTAAATCAAAATTGCACCAAGTATATACAAGGACTGCTTCACGAGTTCATGTGGAGAAACTGTAAAGTGGGGATGATGGATGCTTCCGGAGAGGGAATTTTCGTTGACTAGACGTCAGCCCAAACAGAGTGCTTATTACACAGGAAGGCTGGTGATCTTTGTCGCATCCTCTAACTGGGCCCCTTAGTAGGTAGCAGTTGCTGCCGACAATCTCATCGTCGGCGCCTCCGCATGGTCAGATTTAGTGGAACTGTCTTCTGGTGAATGATCATTCAACACGATACCCACATCCTCCAGAGAGGTGACGTGTATGAAGATAATTATGATGCCATTTTACCTTCAAATATGGTCCGGTTGATGGATAGGGGAACAACACAGGTCACGAATTTGGAGCAGAAGGTTGTATCAGACCTTCTGGCGGTGCACTGACTGTGAGGTGTCGTCGTACAACAGTATACTATAACAACAACAATGGCACACATGTAGAGACAGCGTCACCAGAGTCATTCAAAATTCGGCTCCCAACCCGAGAGTTTCTTTGTGGTGGATCGAACGGGCCAAAGCTACACTCCAGCTGGCTATTTGGGACCTCCAACATTTTTGAAGAAGACAGACTTGACGGCAGCATTTGTTGGATTAATTTGTTTAAGTAGTGGCTGAAGACAAAGTAGTTGTATATGTAGATAAAAAATGGAATATACGTAACAAAATGCTATTCTTCATATTTATTGTACTTGAATAAGTTGAGGAGCCATATACGATTTGTTATGGTCTGTTTAACAATTATGTCATCATCCTCTAAAAGTCTGATCACATATAAAGCTCGCCAAACCAGGTAATCACTCATAGATGATCATTGTTTTCGGTGGTCAGCCAAATATATATAGATATATATCCACCTAGATTAGGTGTGAGTTGTGCTTGCCTAGGAAATAAATTGCACTAAACAGTCATCAGAGCACCGGCCAGTGCCAATAAACTTTTTATAGGAGGTCATGCCCTAGGGAATATCACTATAGAAGGGTGTAGTCAGTAGTATTTGTTGTGAATTTCCACTTTTTGTAAAAGACGTATCAAACATGTCGATGCTACTTTTTTTTTTGTTATGTGAAACATAATTATTAGTGTATCACGTTGATATGTTCATACTTCTTTTTGTTATAATCAAGGTAGTTGTTAGTGTTTTTTAAATTCAACATAGAAATTTATACTATGAAATTTTAAAGTGTAAATTAGTGTTAAGTTGTCAAAAGTGAGAAGTTATATTCTTATATGAACTTTCATTGAGCTCAATATCTCAGAATTAGTCAATCTAAATTTGACATGGTTTAATTTTGAGATCAACTCTCAAGTTTATAACTAATTGGATCAATGGTATCCAAGATAGAAACTACTTTTTTCTTAGTCATGTTATACGGTTCCAGATATCAAATGCCAGGTTCACGACCAACCCTAGAGAGCATTAAAAATTATACCCATTTTTTCTAGCGTTTTACTACCCTATAATTAAAAATGTGTGGCATGGAAGTTCCTAATAGGGCACGTTTGGTTAGCATGATTTATTGAAATCATGTATTATGTCCATCCTGCATTACTGAAATGCTGCATTCTCAAAATCCCGCAAAGTAAAATTTATGTTTGGTTTGCTGGATTTTGTAAGTGTGGGATTTATTTTTTTTCGTGTCTACCATCTTGCCCATGATGGATTTTGGCGTCCGAGAGAATTTTGATGGAGACCAAAATACGGGATTCCTATTATGTCTGAAAATCCCGAGATCAGCCCTATTTCTCCAATCCTGCAAACCAAACATAAAATTTACTGAACTGGAGTCCAAAATACAATCCAATACGGCAAAATCCAAGTAACCAAACATGCCCATAATCTTATATCATCTTGATGCTTGCTTCAACGTCTTTTGAAACACTGTGCTTATTCCTACTACAACTAGCTTGATTGAATTCTTATCATATATAATATAGGATGTTGTTACGTACAACAATTTAAAAGAAAGTATTTATAATATAGATTGGAAGCCTTAAACAAATACATCTTTTCTGTAATGTAATTTTATTTATGATAAAAAACATCTCCTTCTCATATGATAAACACAAATACAAAATGACCTAAAAGAATATTCACGGTGTTGGTATTAGTATAAATGCATGTTGTATTTGATGGAGTAGTTGGTGGGTTCACATCTTCTGTCCCTTCTCTCGGTCCCCTTCTCATTAAGTCTCACCCGTTAACTTCCCAAGCAAATGCATGCTACAGAGTGCCATGTTTACAATACAGATGGCTGGGATGCAAGGGATAGGGAATTGGGGACAGAGGATTTCAACCCGTAGTTGTAGTTGGTATAATGTATAAATATATAACAGTTGTATGGCGTTTTATTTCGTAGTCCGGTTGAGGATTCACGTGCTTAGCACGTGCATTTCTGCTAGTCTATACTACTATAAAAAGAGTGAATAACTTGCACTAATTACAAAATTGCCACTGACCAATCATATTGTAGTATTTTCAAAATACTTCACTCTCCTTGACTCTTACTCTTCTCTCCTTTTTCTAAGAACTTTCCTTCGTTCTCAACCGCCACCTCTCAACCCACTAAACTTTCACGCTCTCTCTACCCCGCTCACCTCCAAACCACGTACATCTATTCTCAACTCTTCCCGATTCTTACGGTAACTGCTCAAAATTCAAATTAAATCACACCTCCCACGATTCCATTTCCTAACTAAACACTCTCTCACATTCCACTCCTTCATTTTTTCTGTATCGTCAACCATCAACGCGAAAGGAGATCCACGATGCCACCCATATTTTATTGCAACCGAATCCCATTTTAAATTGGTGCTCCGGTTTTGTTCCTCATCCCATCACCTCTGCAGCCCCTCTCTCTGCTCCCTCCTCCTCCAACTAACACCTCCGTTCTTCTTCCAATACTGATAATGCTCCTCAATTGTTACCCTCCCGCCTCACCTCTAGGACTTTTTATCTCTCACTTCCTCCATTCCTCACACCATGACGTCGGTCACTGGCGCCACTACCAGCCCGACCCCTCGAAGGCCACCTTGTTGTGCTAGCAGACATCACCAACGAGGCAACGAAGCTTGTCGGTCTCATGAACCTTCTAAAGACACTGCCCGCAAAGTCCCAAAAGCTCGACCGGTGAGTCTCTACTCCGTTCTTCTTCCAATACTGATAATGCTCCTCAATTGTTACCCTCCCGCCTCACCTCTAGGACTTTTTATCTCTCACTTCCTCCATTCCTCACACCATGACGTCGGTCACTGGCGCCACTACCAGCCCGACCCCTCGAAGGCCACCTTGTTGTGCTAGCAGACATCACCAACGAGGCAACGAAGCTTGTCGGTCTCATGAACCTTCTAAAGACACTGCCCGCAAAGTCCCAAAAGCTCGACCGGTGAGTCTCTGCTGAGAACACCCCGAAGGATCCAGCACCACAAATTCGGTGGTAGGCAGCGCCTGGTATCCTCGTCGGTGGTGAAGGAAGAGGACGGTGTGGATGAGACCGTATTCGTGAATTCTCATTGCCTTCATCCGTCGTGATGTACGAGGACAGCGAAAGAAGCTATTGTTGTGGCAAACATGTTGATGACGGCTGGTCTTTGGCATGGTCGGCCCAAGTGAACACTAGCTGCCTGCAGAAAGAAGTTACCGAAGTGGCCTATGACACCAAACATGAGATTTACTACAAGATGGATGGGGGCGGCTACTCCTTTGATAAGGAAGACGATGAGGAGTCCTTTCCTAGCATCAACAGGGAAACATACACGAACGCATACAACAGGGAACAGTGGTTCGCATACATACACTAATGACACGGAGATCACCACAGGAGGGGTTGAGATCCTCTGTTTGAAAATAGGCCAAAAAACCTAAATGGCACATTTTCAAATTTTAATTACCTAAATAACACATTTTTGAACTTATTGCCCAAAATGGCACATTTCTGGAGCAATGTGTCCCCCGCCGGGACGCATTGCTCTCGCGCGAGGCAATGCGTCCCGGCGGGGGACGCATTGGCCCCACAGGAGAGCAATGCGTCCCAGCTCGGGACGCATTGCCCTGCTGTGGGACCAATGCGTCCCCCGCCGGGACGCATTGCCTCGCGCGAGAGCAATGCGTCCCGGCAGGGGACGCATTGGCCCCACAGGAGAGCAATGCGTCCCAGCTCGGGACGCATTGCCTGCTGTGGGACCAATGCGTCGCGCACCGCGACGCGCCCAACGGCTAGAAATGCCACGTAGGCAATGCGTCCGGAGCCGGGACGCATTGCTCCCAGGGCAACGGCTATTTTACCGTTGCCCGCCGCGCGGCCTTGCCACGTGGCAGCAATGCGTCCCCAACCGGGACGCATTGCTCCCCTATATATATGGGGCGAAAACAGCCCCTTATACTCACACCATTCTTCATTTCCTTCATCTATCTCTATATTCCCATTGCTCTGGAGAAGTTCTGCTCGGATTTATATTGCTGTGGTGGTTTTAGCTTATTTCGGTCGATCTTGGAGCTGATCTCGGAGACTTTTGGAGCTGATCTCGGAGACTTTTGGAGCTTCTTCTTTCTCTTCTTCTATTATTTTGGAACTCTCCATATCAGGTATTTATTCTATCAAATTTTAGTTTTCAAAATATGAACTTAAATTTAGTTCAAAATATTACTGAAATAATGATGTAGAAAATATATTGTTCAAAATTGCACATTACTTTAAATGTATTGTTAGTCTTTAATTGCACATTACTGAAATAATGATGTAGAAAATGACAAAATTGCACATTACTTTAAATGTATTGTTAGTCTTTAATTGCAAAATTGTTATTTTGAAATGTTAGTGTTACTAAAAAAATAGCAAAATTGTTGTTAAGAATTAGTTAATTTTATAGAAAAAATAGCAAAATTGATGTTAAGAATTAGTTAATTTTACAGAAAAAATAGCAAAATTGTTGTTAAGAATTAGTTAATTTTACAGAAAAAATAGCAAAATTGTTGTTAAGAACTAGTTAATTTTACAGAAAAAATAGTAAATTGTTGTTAAGAATTAGTTAATTTTACAGAAAAAATAGCAAAATTGTTATTCTTAATTATTGTTCATTGTTAATGTTATAGAAAAAGTAGTCCAATAAATTTAATTCCAAATTGATGTCACTGCTCTAAAATATTAATTCATGTTGATATAATGTCATAAAATATGAATTTCTTTCTGATGTTAATATAATATTCTAAAATATAGGAACATGGCATCTAGTTCAAATTCACGAATTGTGAAGATGCGATATGATGGACAATTTCTCTCTGATGGATCTTATTCTAGTCGATCTGTTAGACCCATAAACATTTCACTTATTAATACCCTATCTGAACTAAAATCCTATATCTACACAACACTTGACATCAATCCCAACCACTTCTCTATAAAAATATCCTATCTTTTCCCTGGAGAAAATCATATGCTCATACAAGTTGATGATGATGATGCATACAGAACCTTGTTATCACTTTCAGCTGATGCCTATATTGATGTGTTTCTTGAAAAAACATCTATCCACCAACAACCTTATTTAATGAGTCTATTGAATCAATTTCAATCTCAATTCTCTCGGAGTCAACCACCTCAATATTCTCAAAGTCATTTAACTACTGAATGGAGTCAACCACCTCAATTCAGTCTTACACCTCAATTCAGTCTTAGCAATTTAACAGCTGAGTGGAGTCAACCTCCTCAATTTTCTCAAAATCTAACTACTGAGAATATTGATGTTGAGGTTGAGGAGGGAGATAATGATTGTGATCATGAAGCTGATAATGATAGTGATCATGAAGGTGGTAATAACAGTGAACCACCTGAGGATGAGTCATTGACTGAAATCGATGATGAGCACACACATCCATTCCCTGACTCTATTGCAGCATTGAGTCATATTCCATCCATATTTGACAATCAATGGCCCCAACATGAACACATTGATTCCAACTATGAAGCTTTTCAAGATGATGACTGGGTGGAAGATTTTTGTCATGAATTTCGTCTCGATTACAATCCTTCCAGTGCTGTTATATATGAGGGTGCTTTATTTGCATCTAAAGTTGTACTGGTTGAGACACTCCAAAAATGGTCGGTACAAAAGAATGTTCAGTACCGTACATTACGCTCAAATAATCGTCATCTTAAACTTGCTTGTATCCATGATGAACGATGTCCTTGGAGATTGACCGCTTGCCAGTCCAAAAAAGCAGGTGGCATGTGGAAGATAAAACGTTGTAAAGAAGGCCACAATTGTGAATTAACTGTTATGAATCATGATCATCACCAAGTCACAGCATCTTATATTTCTCGAATGATAATGCCAATCCTAGTATCACGACTGGATATGTCGACACGAGAAATTCGTGACAAGGTGAATGCTGAACTAAGGCTCAATATATCTTACAAGAAGGCATTTCTAGCGAGGAGGAAGGCTGTTTGTAAAATATTTGGAGACTGGGAATCATCATATCATAGTTTGTTGTCGTTCCTAATTTCTCTGACACAATATATTCCAAGAACTATATATGCCCACCTTATTGATGATTATACCCTTCAAACTGAAGGCACTCGTAGATTCAAGCGGGTGTTTTGGGCATTTGGTCCAGCTGTGAGGGGTTGGGCCTATTGTAGGCCTGTTCTTACTGTTGATGGCACATTTTTAACAGGAAAATATACTGGCATACTTCTCATTGCTTGTGGCATAGATGCTGATAATGGTCTATTTCCACTTGCTTTTGCTGTTGTCGAGAAAGAAAATAAGGACTCCTGGGAGTGGTTCTTTGGTTCTCTACAAACTTGTATTCCAATCATTCCACGACGAACAGACTTGTGTATTATTTCTGATCGAATGAGTGGGATTTTTCCAGCCCTTCAATCAAAATTTCATTGGGCTCAACATCGTTATTGTCTTCGACATCTTCGGGAGAACTTCCATAAGCAGTTCAAGTCGAAGGAGTTGAGGGACCTTATGTGGAAGGTGGGAGCCACAACTGATACACATGAATTTGATCGTCTTATGACTGTTATAGAAACCATAGAACCAGCAGCGAAGTCGTATTTATTGGGCCAAAATCCAGTACATTGGGCTCTCGCATATGACAGAGGTTGCAGGTATGGGTCATTGACTACCAATCATGTTGAAGGCTGTAATGGAGTCTTAAAAGGTGTTAGAGGTTTGCCAATACAAGCGTTAATTGTTGCCACATACTATCGCTCTGTGACCATGTGGCTGTGCAGGCGTAATCTCGCAAATAAACGTGCACAAGATGGATTTCATTGGCCCTTTAAGGTTCATGATCAGCTTTATAATGTTCGAGAGGATGCAAAAAAATTGACAATACACATCCGTGTGAACAATGATGAATGGCTTGTTGGTGACATGGATGGATATAAATTTCAAGTAATAGTGCGTCCAAATGGTGGCAGTGAATGCAGCTGTGGTTTTCCACAACAATGGCATTTTCCATGCTCTCATGTTTGGGTAGCTGCAAAATCTGTCAATTGGGATATTGATGCACTCGTGAGTGCATATTATACAAATGAGGCTTATCAAAATGCGTACAGAACTGAATTTCGTGGCATTCCCGACAAGAGGTATTGGCCTCAATTTGATGACAGTAGAGGTATTTATCCCTTATTACCCCCTAGGAAACGAAGGCAAGCTGGAAGACCAAAGATAAAGAGAAGGCATTCAACTATGGATGTTGATCCTAATCAGTATACATATCACTGTCATAAGTGTGGCAGAAAGGGCCATAATAGACGCACTTGTCCTAATGTCATATGATGGCTTATCTAATGTAATGTTTGCAATTTCAATTTACTAAAGTCATGTAATGATTGCAATTTCACTAAAGTCATGTAATGTTTGTAATTTCACTAAAGTCATGTAATGTTTGCAATTTCACTAAAGTCATGTAATGATTGCAATTTCACTAAAGTCATGTAATGTTTGCAATTTCACTAAAGTCATGTAATGATTGCAATTTCACTAAAGTCATGTAATGTTTGTAATTTCTATAGATGGCTCATCGAAGGACATGGACATTTCACATGTCCGTAGAGTTAATCCAAATAATAGCTACGAAGTGCCTACAGGGAAAAATGGCTCATCAAACTCTATTGGATGATGACTGGAATGATGTACCAGATTTGTTGCACAACAAGTTAGGATTTGTAGTGACAAAAGAACAAGCAAAATTTCATTGGCAATTTTTAAAGCAAATGTTTCACATGTATGAAGAACTTCTTGAGCTACCTGGTTGGTATTGGGATCACACAAAACAGAAAGCAATGCCAATCAACGAACAAGTAAAAAACGAGTTAGCTGTATCACATCCAGAGATACATCGAGTTGTACATCAAATGTGGCCCTTTTATGAACCTCTAGATGAAATACTCAATCAAATGCAGTAATTTCATGTAGTTGATGTTGTATTTTTATATTGTTTGTTCATGTAATTCATGTTGTTCATGTTGTAATTTCATCTTATCTAATGAAGAATCTTGACAATCTTAAATGTTGTACACTATTTGCACTTTTCATGTAATGTAAATGTTGCACTTTTCATTTAATGAAATATTTTCACTTTTCATAGATATGGCTCCTAGACAAGAAACCTACCGACTCTCCCAGCACCACATTATGTTGGCACAATGGCCTATTACTGACCAGGATGTTTTAGACAATATTTCCATAGCTGGTTTTGGGCTTGTTCATAGGCTACCATGTATCCACCTTGACCCTACATTAATAACTGCATTAGTTAACAGGTGGGACAACTCTAGCAATACTTTTAGGCTTCCCCCTTTTGAGATGAGTGTCACTCTTCAGGATGTTGCAGTTCTTTTAGGCCTGAGGATTGATGGTCCACCGGTTATAGCTTCATATCCTTTAGGTGTAAATGAGGGGCAATTTTCTTCATGGACTCACCTTTGTGAGAATTTCTTAGGAGATGCACCAGATGGGATGTCTAAGGGGCATATCTCCTTGATTTGGTTGCGTGAGACCTTCAAGGATATGGATCTGACCGCGGGTGATGAACAACAACAAGTAGAAATGAGGACAAGGTATACTACGACATATCTCTTATATTTCTTAGGTAGTTACCTTATCCCAGATAGTACAGGGGATAGAGTTCATGTTAGGTATCTCCCTCTTGTGTCCGATTTTGCACGTTGTGGCACTCTATCTTGGGGTGCTGCAACTCTAGCTTTCTTATATAGGGAGTTGTATAAGGCAACCACCCGGTCTAGGAGAACAGCCCATCTATCAGGTTGTGTGTGCCTATTACAGCTGTGGTGTTGGGAGAGGTTGGGAATTGGACGCCCAGGTACAATTAGAATGCGCTGGAATGATTGGCCAGAAGATGTTCCCTTGGGCTACAGGTTAAAGATCAACACAATTAACTTTTTTATTTGTCTAAATATTATGTAGTGTTTATCTAAATTTAGTTTCTCAATTTAATAGGTGGCCTACCTTTGTCCAAAGGAGTCAAACTATCAGGGGAACAATTCAATTTTACGATTCAGCATTTGACCAGATTTTGCCCTCACAGGTATAACTTACTTACCTCTGTTGTTTGGTATGTTTTATTTATTTACAATTTACTCCTTTTTATATGATACACGTTGTTTATATGAATAACAGATAGAGTTGACTCCTTACACTGCTGAGGTTCTCGAGAGATTGCCTGCCATTTGTAGAGATGGTAGTGATATTTGGTTGGCACGAGTGCCTCTGTTGTGCTACACAATAGTGGAGTGGCACTTTCCCGACAGAGTACTTGGACAGTTCGGCTTTGTTCAAGTACAACCTACTCTTGAGCTGCCGCAGCTTAGCCGGATAGATGGGAGGGGTCATGCGACTGAGGATTGGATGCTTCATTATAGGCAGGAGGTGCAGATGTGGAACAACAGACGTGAGACCTTAGTTCCCGCTCCACCAGCTGATACAGTCTACAGTCCTCAGGTTCACTATGCATGGTATCATCCACAATACATTGTGCCCCCTCCAGATATGCCTCCAAGCATATACTACCCGCAAAGTTATCGTCAGCAGGAATTTGTGAGTATCATTATTATTTTCTTTTACAAATTGTTATTATTTATCTTTGTTATTTGTAATATATGTAATTGGTCTTTATTATGTGTACATACTTTATTTTACAGGTACAAACACATGTGGCGATC
Source organism: Alisma plantago-aquatica (assembly GCA_963693085.1). NCBI lineage: Eukaryota > Viridiplantae > Streptophyta > Magnoliopsida > Alismatales > Alismataceae > Alisma > Alisma plantago-aquatica. Next base: position 911,424,163 of record OY856410.1, read on the forward strand.
CGAGCGGCAGTAGAGCACGCCCCTGCACAGATCAGAGACAGCATCTATACCATCCAGGGGAGTTACTTTGATAGTCTTCCCGACTATGCTCGGCCGTGGGATCCCATACCCACTCATACCACAGCCCCTGAGCCCACTCCTACTCCTACTCCTACTCCTACTCCTACTGTTGAGCCCACTCCCACTCCCACTTCTCAGTTCATGTCATGGGGACCGACAGGGCCATATTTTTCAGGAGCTGCTTCATATTCCTCATTCATCACCCCACCTCAACCACCATCATACCATGGAGCAAGTTCTTCTTCTGCTCCATACACTCCATTCCCACCAGCAATTATTCCCGAGAGCCGACCACCATCTTATGTCACATATTCACCTACTCCCTTTGATTTCTCAGGATGCACCCCACCTGATGCATCCTATCCTGGTTTTCCTAGACCCCTCACCCCACCTCCACCTTTTCATTTCTTCCCTGATGCTCGTCAGCAGCCTCCTACGCAGTTGTCCCCGGTTCAGCAGTCTCCAGATGACATCGGTACAGAGGATCCTGATGTAGAGGGACGTGGGCGAGGACGTCGTGGGCGAGGACGACGTACTTAGTTTTTTATATATTGTACAGTTTTGTATGTATGCCTTTGTGAGGACATCTATTGTATGTGGATCTATCATATTATGATATCACATTGGTTCATGTTGTTGTGGATCTATCATATTGTTCTGTTGTGAATTATTTTCTCGTCATTTTGGTTCATGTTTTCACCTTGTTTTTAATTGCTATCTCATTTATTTGAATTAAGTTCGTATTATATAATCAATTAGGAACCAACCAATGTTGGTTGCAACCACCTCAAATATTCCATATGCATGTTATGACCTATTGAAATTGACAAATTGATAATAATTGAGTATATTATACACATCCAAATACAAGTGAACGAATTATAAATGTATAAATATAATCAATATTGTTAATTTACATATCAAAAACCATGAAACAATATCAGTAAATGCAAAAAAATGATTAAAAAAAGCAATGCGTCATGCATGGGGACGCATTGCTCCAATGCGTCCTGCATGGAGACTCTTTGAGCAATGCGTCCCAGCTGGAGACGCATTGGTCCCACACAAGGGCAATGCGTCCCCATGCGTGACGCATTGCACTCCTGTGGGGCCAATGCGTCCCCTGCTGGGACGCATTGCTCTCCCGCGAGGCAATGCGTCCCGGCCGGGGACGCATTGGTCCCACACGAGGGCAATGCGTCCCAGCTCGGGACGCATTGCTCTCCTGTGGGACCAATGCGTCTCCCGCCGGGACGCATTGGCTCGTGGGAGAGCAATGCGTCCCAGCAGGGGACGTATTGCTCCAAAATGTGCCATTTTGGACAATAAGTTCAAAAATGTGCTATTTAGGTAATTAAAATTTGAAAATGTGCCATTTAGGTTTTTTTGCCTTGAAAATATGTGTTCCAGGTATATCCCATATAATTGTTGTCATTAGCATACTTAATTATCTTTTTCAAAGGTGAGTTTTTATTGTTTATATATGGCTAAGATTGAATAAGATTGAAGGAGACATTGTTTGGAACATACACCTAGGACAGAAAATCTGGACTGCAAGAGAAGCACCTGCGCTTCTTGAGGACGACCACGTGGTCTGAAGATGCATGTTTAGTACAAAGGTGGAATGTACGAGCAAATCTATTTCATTGCTTACGGTTTCAGAGATAAAGAATATGGGGTGCATTTTGGGTTGTGACGTGACATTTCTTTTTCTCATATGGAGCCGCTGATTGTTGCCCCTTATTTTAGGAAGAAAGGCCTTCCGTCAACACCAATGGTAGCAGTAAGGAGCTTCCTATTGACAAGGTTGTTTAACATACCTTTATCCGATTTCTCCTAGGAGAAATATGGCAACTTGGCCTATAATCAGGATTACAACTTCCATCTTGATTCTTGGGTGGTAAATGTAATAACATACAGTGAACTGTGGATGCACCGTTAGTTACTTTAGTGAGGTGTAACGACATACCACTGCAGATCTCTTTGGATACTTATGACACATCGAGAGCTATACTAACTATTGTAGTAGTCAAAACTATGAAGAAATAGGTGACACATCAATAATTGACAAAAACAACAAATCGAGCCTGAATGTGTGGTAGGTGTCATCATGCTCTCTGCCTATTTTGTCTTTGAATGGACTGCTCAATTTGTTTAGCTTCACATTCACTTATTTGGTAGTATATTTCTTAATTTAAATTTTAAGTAGTTAACATTATTTATATGGTACTAACGTACCTATGAAAATTAGTAATTTTCTTAGAACTCTCATTCTACGTTAGTGTTAGATTTTACTTTTCTACCAGCTAAGGTTGGTGGTAAATAAGAAAAGATTAGATTTTTGAGATAATAATACCTAATAAGTTAGGGATCCATCTATAGGTTAATTAGTCATTCTATCCATTGCTATTATTTTGTCCTCACTTTTTACTTCTATTCAGTCTTCCTATTTTTGTTAAAATAACCAATTTATATAATAAAATATTGTGTATAAAAAGTACTGGTTGAACTCAACTCTATTAAAAATGAATATATTTTTCTCTTAAGAAACTCAAATTCTATTGAAAGATTACATTCTTTTCTAATGTGTGCCTTTTATTGTGTATGAGTCTTTACCATTCTCTTATATCTCACTTTTCCCAATGTTTTGTATGTCGAGGTTCTAATGGCATTTATGTGTCTAATTATGTTTTTTTTGTATGTTCTTCTTTATATTTGAACTTATTTCTATTAGTTGTCTAGATAAAATTTCATCAGAACTTAGTAAAAACAACTTTTACAGATAATACTATCTATTTGTGTGTTTTCTCTTGATATAGATTATGTGCCAAATTTGTCTACAATGTTATAAAAACCACATAACCTTGTCAATCTAATTTATTTCTAGAAGTGAATGTTGTGACTTAAACATATTTCAGTACTAATATATTAACACCTTAATAATCTTTTTTTTGGGTATACACATTTTGATTATTAGGATTTACTCATGCACCCTCATTATGAAATTTTATAGTATGAAAACATGTATATCTTATTTTTTTTAAAGTACTGGCCATAAAAATATGAACTTATAAAATAAGTTACAAACTACAATACGTCATGACCGTGTATTAATTTTAATGATAACATATGCATACTTCAGCGAATGTATGCTAAACACTTACTTCTTCCTTATATAACAAGTTTTGAAACTAATAGATAACTATAGTTACTTTGTGTAAGGACCCTGACCTGCGTTTAGGGCTTACCTTGTTTGCTTTGCTTAACCTTCATGGTTTGATGCTTGCTAATCACCTTTGAGTGGTGGTTAGGGTTTGGTTATGCTTTGTTGAGAGTTGGAGGTGCTACTTGCAATTAACCCAAGTCTAGGGTTTTGGGAGCAAGTTTGTCACCTTGAGAGGTGTTCTTCTCTCTCTTTGCTTCCTCTAGGGTTGAGAGGAAGGCTTGGGCTTGTTGTTGAGCTTGTTTGGGCCTTGGAGTTCCTTGTTTGGGCTTGCTTGGGCCTTGTGTCGGCCAAGTATAGCTTGTGTTGACCTAGGGCAGCTTGGTGTGTCGCCCATGAAGCTTGGTCCAACCTTGGTCTTGTTTGGATAACACATGGTGCACATCTTGGACAAGTGTCTTATGGCTTGCATGAGTGGTGGCTTGAGTTGGTGGACATGTGTCCCTTGGGTGGACGACACATAGCAAGGGTTCACCTTGATTTCTCCTCCTTCCTTATCTATATAGGTTGTCCCTTCCTTAGCTTGAGGTCCCATTAGTTCCTCTTCTCCTTGTGCACGATACACCCTCTCTTCCCCTTGCTTGGTGGCCGACACACCCTTGAAGAAGGAGCTAAGGTGGCCGACACACCCTTGTGTGAGCAGCTTGGAGGCCGACACACCCTTGGAAGAAGAAGGTGGTGGCCGATACACACCCTTGGAGGAGCCTTGGTGGTCGAGATACCCTTGGAGCTTGAAGTGCATCTTCTTCCTTGGAGCTTAAGGCGGGTTGCATGACTCTAACCCTAAACTACTTTACTTCCTTTTCATATATGTTGCCTTAATCTTGCCCTTGGACGTTTGGAGTTGTTCTTTAGCTATCTTGCATGTTGGCCGATCCATGTATGCTAGGGTTTAGGAGAGCAACACTCCTTTCTCCCCTTGGTCTAGATGAGTGAGCTTAAGCTCTAATGCCATGAGCAACACCCCTCTTTCCTACCCGATTGAGGTGAGCTCATGACTTAGTGGCTTGAGCAAAACTCTCCTCTCACCTTGGGCAAGATGGTGAGCTCGTTTAGATGGTTTGAATCTTGGTCGAGATGTGCAGGGAGGTGCTGCCCGATAGCCCTTGCCCTAGTTCTCCCTTGCACGGGTTGAGTGAGTCAAGTTTTCCTCCTGCTCGCCCGGTGGGCTGCTCGCCCAGTGAAGCTCAGTGCTCACTCGCCCGATACACTCTGTTTTTCTCACTCAGTAACCCTACTCGCCCTGCTTTTGTTGCTCAACTATATACCCTGCACGCCCCTGTGTCGCCCGACAGCTTTGGCTCGCTGGATAGTCCTGCTCGCCCAACGACTTGCTCGCCCGACACTAGCTGTGTCGCCCAGTGTTGTTGCTCGCTCAGACACACCCTGCTCGCTTATGTCTTGGCTCGCCCGGCATGCGTGTCGCTCAATACCTAGCTCTGCTCATTCGGCCCCAGCCGTGTCGCCCGAGACTACCTTGCTCACCCGGTTCTAGTTGGCTCGCCCGATACTAGTGCACGCCCGACATCCTCTGCGTGTGTCGCCCGACAGGGCTGCTCGCCTATGCTTTACCCTGCTCTCTCGCTTGCCTTGCACGGTTTAGTACCCGTCTCATTGCTTTGCTCGTTTGCTAACCTGCCCGCTCAGTGTGTCTGCTCGCCCGACACATGAGCTGCTCGCCGCTAGGGATTAGATAGGAATGGGTCTGCCCGGGATAGCTTTTAGTGAGGGATGTTGGTGTCTCTTGTGAGGGAACGGCCTATCATGAAAAGATGACATGTCGACTATGTTTTTATGACGGCTCGTTGCTTATGAATGATATTTATGTTTCCTTTAAATGCCAAAGATGATCTTGAAGCATGCATTAGGATTACTTGATAATGTGCTTACTTATATACTTAAAGATGAGGCATGGATGAAATTATTATCATCATGATTGTACTAATAATACACTTAACCCTAATTTGCCACACTATGGTAGTAAATGTAGTCTCTTGATTATTCATCTGGGTATTGAATGATGCTAACCATGCAGGTAATGCTTAGCCCAATGAAAGGCTATGAGAATTGGGTAAATGAACATTGTGATGACAGGTGTATGATGTTCCATGATGATGATGAAAGCCTTGAGAGGCTATGGTACTATGTGATGAGGGATTGAAATCCCATGATATGTGATGATCCCTGAGATGGATCTAGGTGATTGGCAAGAGGCCAAGTAATAACATGTGATGTGAGATCCTTGTGATGGATCAGTGTGATGTAAATTGTAGAGAATGCATAATGTTGAGTTTATGTTGTTTACTTTCTGTTAGATCTTGCATGTTATACAACTTGGTTGAATCTTGCAATCCATCTAAAAGATACTAATTAATCATAATGAAATCTATTATGTAGCTTGCCCTGGCCATTGATTCATCACCAGTCAGGATAGGGTGATGATGAAACGGGTTCTCCTGCGGGTTAACCCGGAGCGCATATTTTTGAATATGCGAGGTTTCTCCTAGCCTAAAATAGAGAGCTGAAACGAGTGCAGCTGCGGTTGCAAACTCGGATGTGTGATGAGCATGGTGAACATGGCCCATGGCTCCATATATGTGATATGTTGAGCATGAATGCGTTCATGGCTCCGAGCACGGTGTTTAGACACGTGGCTCAGTTTCTAGCACCGTGACCTGTACCGAGGCGGGCTAGGCAGAGGGTAGCATGTGGAGCTGACCCTGTGGCTTATGACCACTTCAAGCACGAGACTGCGGTCCTGCTTTGTGTTCTCATGTACTGACCATGAGGCGGAGAAGGTCTTGGATTCCAGCTCTTCCATTGACCTTGTATGGCACCGGCAATGGGCTTCGCAGCCGAAGGTTGGATTTGAACGGAACAGTTCATTTCCTCAGGGAATAATAATAAAATGTAATACAGCCGTTTAGTATGTATTGATAAGGCAAACACGAAACATTGGTTGAGGCCTTGTTTGTGTAGTTAACTTTATTTATCTTGCAATTACTATGCATTTCTCCTATGAGGTGAGTTCCATGTATAGTTTATCTTGTCAATCATGTCCCTTTGGGAAATATGTTGGTACAGCTGGTAAGTCTAATGGTATGGATGGCTTTGCATTTCATAAACTGCTTCTGTTATATCCTTTCTCGGTAACCTGCTTATATATGATCTTGAGGTCTTGTAGTTTTGGCGCGGAGTTATGCCTCCCACTGGGACAATGTTTAATTGTCTCACTCCGCTAGTTTTCATCCTTTTTAGGTGGTCGAGCTTGTCGTGGTGGTGGTCGCGGAGTGGCGACCGAGCAGCGAGAAGATCTGTAGAAGGCAAGCTTTGGAGATGCTGCTGTTTTGATGTTTGGTGTAGAGTCTAGAGTCATCCCTGTACTCTCAGGTCCTTGGCAGTGTTTTGATGTTGTTTTACGATGTACGACCGATGTCGTTTGTATATCCTGCTGATGGCCAGATATGGACCTTTATATGTATGAACAGGTGGTGAACTCATGTGTTGACAGGACAGCTGTTGCTCTAAGCTATGGACATGTATCCAGGCTTGTATGGAGATGTATATAACATGTTTTCTTGCAGGATATGGACTGGAATGTAATATGTTTCTCAGTTTATCAGTTTTCCGCAAACGGTTTTAATTAACCTGTGCCTTTGTTAAGCTGTGGTTATGGTGATTTCCGCACGTTTTCGCGTAACACCTCGTTATCTGTGTGATAATGGGATGTGTTGCCACAAGTTTTGGTATCAGAGCTTTAGGTTCGCTGAGTCTACAGGGATCTAGGACTAGGTTGTGTTTGTTCTTATGTGTTTTCCAGATTTTCTCATAGAAATCTTCTGCCTCAGCAGAAGAAAAGCCAAGATGTCTGGAAACCATGAAGAACTCGCTGCTGAGCACAGCGATGCTGCATCTGTTGATGGAGCAGTAGGACAGGCGCATGAAGATCGGGTGCCTGAGGTCCCCCAACCTGACCCAACCATTCTTGAACATCCTGCCTACCAACAGCTTATGGGGCAGATGATGGCTACGATGAATCTCATGGTTGAACGACTACCAGTGCCTCCTCCGAGAGAACAGGTTCCCCATGGAGAAGCATCAGGTATTGGGAAGACCTTTGAGTGGCTTCGCCGAGTCGGAGCTTCGGAGTATGCTGGAACGGCTGATCCAGCGGATGCAGATCTGTGGCTGACAAGTCTCGAGAAGGCTTTCCGGATCCTCGACATTTCCGAAGCAGACAAAGTAAAGCATGTTGTCTACCTTCTGAAAGGTAGTGCTGGTCACTGGTGGACCATCGAGGAAGAGAAGCGGCCTGGTGAGGTGATCTGTTGGGAAGTGTTTCGACGCGAGTTCGTCACCAGATACTTTCCCAAGACGTATCTGGATGAGAAGATCCGTCAGTTCGAGTGTTTGCGACAAGGAACGATGAACATCACTGAGTATGAAGCTAAGTTTATGGATCTGTTGAGGTTTTGTCCTCACATGGCAACGACAGACGAGGAACGGATCAGACGTTTCGAGAAAGGTCTGAGTGCTGAGTTGACAACACCGGTTTCTGCATTGGAGAATAGAGAACGGTTTGCGACATTTGTGGAATCTGTTTGGAGGATCGAACGTTCTGTAAAGGAAAAGAGAGAGTCTATGGCTAAGAAGAGACCTGCTCAGTTTCAGAATCAGAGGTTTGGTGGCTTCAAGAAGCCCAGGTTTTTGGCACCGACAGTGATGAGAGGTTCTGGTAGACCGTCTCAGTGGTCTATGAGTAGAAGAAGAGGTTATGTTTCTTCGCCTTCTAAGGCACCAAGTTCAGCTTCTGTGGCGGTGACAAGGCCATCCAGGCCTCGAGATGATGTTAGGACATGTTATGCCTGTGGTCAGACAAGGCATATCAGGTCAAGTTGTCCCTACAACGATGTTGAAGTAACGCAGCAGCCGAGACAGAACCTTTAGGGGTCTGAGAGACCACAGTCCAGTGGTAGCAGGGGACGAGGACGTGGTCAAGCGTCTCAGGCGGGATCGTCTGCTCAGGAGCAGAGGTCGTGGACAGCAAGCAACGGTTCGATTCTACACTATGAATCAGCCGGAGGCGGTAGTCAACCCGCGAGTAGTGACAGGTCAGATGGAGTTATTTCATTCTGATATGTCTTCTTCTTGCTTTATATCTGTTCTGGTTGACCCGGGTGCTACACACTCTTTTATCGCCTATAGTATGCTTGAGAACTGTCGTTTACCTGTTAGCTGTAAGAAGGATAGCTTGTTGTTAGAAACCCCTCTTGATGGTTCCTCTTTGCTTCGAGAAGAGTGTCCATCTTGTGTCTTGTCTTTCTCGGGACATCGCATTCAAGTGGACCTCATACCACTTGATATGCATGGTTTCGATGTCATCCTTGGGATGGATACCTTAGAGAGATATAAGGTTGTTTTGGACTGTGGTTCCAAGCAGGTAGTGTTTGACGTTGCTGGAGAGAAGTGGATCTTCCAGGGAGATAGGAAGATTTTTCCGACATGCTTAGTATCAGCTCTGGTGGCAGATAAGTTGTTACGACAAGGATGTGAGGCGTTCCTAGCTCACGTGGTAGATACCATAGTGGATTCCAAGGCAAAAGGTCCTAGCCTTGAGGAGGTGTCAGTTGTTCATGAGTTTGCAGACATGTTCCCTGAGGAGTTTCCTGGTGTTCCCCCACCCCGAGAGATTGATTTCGAGATCAATCTGGTACCAGGAACGCAGCCAGTTGTGCAGACACCGTATAGAATGGCTCCAGCAGAGATGGCAGAGTTGAAGAAACAGTTGCAAGAGTTGCTAGATAAAGGTTTTATCCGACCGAGTACGTCACCTTGGGGGTGCTCCAGTGCTGTTCGTCAAGAAGAAGGATGGTTCAATGCGGTTATGTATAGACTACCGGAAGTTGAACAAGGTCACGATCAAGAACAAGTACCCGTTGCCGAGGATAGATGATTTGTTTGATCAGTTGCGTGGTGCTACAGTGTTTTCCAAGATCGATCTATGATCTGGATATCATCAGTTGAGGATAAAGGCGGATGACATACCGAAGTCAGCCTTCAGGACAAGGTATGGTCATTATGAGTTTGTGGTTATGCCGTTTGGGTTAACCAATGCACCTGCTGCTTTCATGGATCTGATGAACAAAGTGTTCCATCCGTTCTTAGATCAGTTTGTCGTAGTCTTCATAGATGACATCTTGATCTATAGTCAGGATAGGCTTGAGCACGAGCAACATCTTCGTCGAGCGTTGACTCTTCTTTGCCAACATCAGTTGTATGCCAAGTTCAGTAAGTGTGAGTTCTGGCTGGATGAAGTGACCTTCTTGGGCCATGTGATATCCGCTGAAGGAGTCAAGGTAGATCCGAAGAAGGTAGAATCTGTTGCAGATTGGGAACAACCAAAGACACCGACAGAAGTTCGTAGTTTCCTTGGTTTAGCAGGATACTACCGGAGGTTTATCAAGGACTTCAGTGTGATCGCGTTACCGATGATGAAGTTGACCAAGAAAGATGTACCTTTTATTTGGGATGACCGATGTCAGCAAGCTTTCCAGAGTTTGAAGGCGAAGCTGACTAGTGCTCCAGTGTTGATCTTGCTAGAGCCTGGAAAAGGCTATGTTGTTTTCTGTGATGCTTCCAAGAAAGGCTTAGGTTGCGTGTTGATGCAGGAAGATCATGTGGTTTCTTTTGCCTCGCGATAGCTCAAGAAGCATGAGGAGAACTATCCGACTCATGGTTTGGAGCTGGCAGTAGTAGTTCATGCGTTAAAGATTTGGAGACACTATCTGTATGGGGAAGTGTGTCAGATCTTTACGGATCATAAGAACCTGAAGTATATCTTCACGCAACACGAGTTGAACATGCGACAGCGGTGATGGATGGAGTTGATCAACGACTATGACTGCACTATCGAGTATCATCCTGGTAAGGCGAATGTGGTAGCAGATGCGCTTAGTCGAAAGTCTTCTCTTTCTTCAAGGAAGGCACAGTTGAGTTCCCTGGTTTGCCATAGGCGGGATATGTTCGTTTCTCTGCGACAGATGAATGTGTAGATGGAAGTTTCTTCGTTATCTGGTCTTTTCGCACAGATGCAAGTCAAGCCTACGTTGAGGCAGCAGATCAAGGATGCACAACAGACAAATGAGGCGGTACAGTTGATCAGATCAGAGTTCGGCAGTGACAAGCGTGATGAGTTTCATGAGTCTGAGGATGGGCTAGTATGCTATCGTGATAGGATGGTGGTTCCAGATGCTGACGATCTGAGGAAGTTGGTGCTTGAGGAAGCACATACGTCGATGTATGCCATGCATCCAGGTGTCACCAAGATGTATCATAGTCTGAAGGACTTGTATTGGTGGCCCGATATGAAGAGAGATGTGGCTGAGTTTGTGGCAAGATGTGCGGTTTGTCAGCAAGTGAAGGCTGAGCATCAAAAGTCGGCAGGTACGTTACAACCTTTGCCGATACCGCAGTGGAAATGGGATCATATAACCATGGATTTCGTAGTTGGTCTGCCCAAGACAACTAGGAATCATGATTCCATTTGGGTGATAGTGGACAGATTGACAAAGTCTGCCCATTTTCTGCCTATGAAGACGACGTACACAACAGAGAAGCTCGCCAGAGTGTATGTGGATGAGATAGTTCGTTTGCATGGTGTGCCAGCAACGATAGTTTCTGACAGAGGTCCTCATTTTACCAGTCGTTTTTGGGAGCAGTTGCACAGAGCGTTGGGAACGCAGTTGAGGTTCAGTACAACCTTTCACCTGCAGACAGATGGACAATCTGAAAGGACTATTCAGATTGTGGAAGATCTCCTTTGAGCTTGTGTTTTGCAGTTCCTAGGTAACTGGGATGTACATCTGAGTTTGATATTGTTTGCCTACAACAACGGTCATCAGCGAAGCATCGACATGGCTCCTTATGAAGCTCTGTATGGAAGAAAGTACAGATCTCCTTTGTGTTGGTATGAATCAGGTGAGTATCAACTTTTGGGTCCTGAGTTAGTACAGCAAACGACAGATAAGATCAAGGTGATACAACAACAGTTGAAAGTGGCACAAGACATGCAAAAGTCTTATGCAGACAATCGCCGATGACCGTTGGAGTTCCAGGTAGGAGACAAAGTGTATCTTAAAGTCTCGCCGTGGAAAGGTGTACTGAGGTTTGGACGGAAGGGTAAGTTGGCACCCAGATATATGGGGCCTTACCCAGTTATAGCACGTGTTGGAAAGGTAGCCTACGAGATAGAGTTGCCTCCCGAGTTGCACAGGTTGCATCCAGTGTTTCATATCAGCATGCTAAAGAAAAGTCATCCAGATTCAGGTACAGTGATACAACCAGCTGAGGTTGAGCTTGGTGCAGATGTGACCTACGAGGAAGGTCCTGTGGTGATTCTTGACAGAAGGATCAAGAAGCTGAAGAGGAAGGACCTGGTTCTTGTGAAGGTCCTTTGGCAGCGTCGTGGCATTGAGGAAGCCACGTGGGAGCTTGAGGAAGAGATGAGGAGGAAGTATCCCTCGCTTTTCTCTTCGGATTTCGGGGACGAAATCCCTTAAAGGGGGTTAGATTGTAAGGACCCTGACCTGCGTTTAGGGCTTACCCTGTTTGTTTTGCTTAACCTTGATGGTTTGATGCTTGCTAATCACCTTTGAGTGGTGGTTAGGGTTTGGTTATGCTTTGTTGAGAGTTGGAGGTGCTACTTGCAATTAACCCAAGTCTAGGGTTTTGGGAGCAAGTTTGTCACCTTGAGAGGTGTTCTTCTCTCTCTTTGCTTCCTCTAGGGTTGAGAGGAAGGCTTGGGCTTGTTGTTGAGCTTGTTTGGGCCTTGGAGTTCCTTGTTTGGGCTTGCTTGGGCCTTGTGTCGGCCAAGTATAGCTTGTGTCGGCCTAGGGCAGATTGGTGTGTCGCCCATGAAGCTTGGTCCAACCTTGGTCTTGTTTGGATAACACATGGTGCACATCTTGGACAAGTGTCTTATGGCTTGCATGAGTGGTGGCTTGAGTTGGTGGACATGTGTCCCTCGGGTGGACGACACATAGCAAGGGTTCACCTTGGTTTCTCCTCCTTCCTCATCTATATAGGTTGTCCCTTCCTTAGCTTGAGGTCCCATTAGTTCCTCTTCTCCTTGTGCACGATACACCCTCTCTTCCCCTTGCTTGGTGGCCGACACACCCTTGAAGAAGGAGCTAAGGTGGCCGACACACCCTTGTGTGAGCAGCTTGGAGGCCGACACACCCTTGGAAGAAGAAGGTGGTGGCCGATACACACCCTTGGAGGAGCCTTGGTGGTCGAGATACCCTTGGAGCTTGAAGTGCATCTTCTTCCTTGGAGCTTAAGGCGGGTTGCATGACTCTAACCCTAAACTACTTTACTTCCTTTTCATATATGTTGCCTTAATCTTGCCCTTGGACGTTTGGAGTTGTTCTTTAGCTATCTTGCATGTTGGCCGATCCATGTATGCTAGGGTTTAGGAAAGCAAAACTCCTTTCTCCCCTTGGTCTAGATGAGTGAGCTTAAGCTCTAATGCCATGAGCAACACCCCTCTTTCCTACCCGATTGAGGTGAGCTCATGACTTAGTGGCTTGAGCAAAACTCTCCTCTCAGCTTGGGCAAGATGGTGAGCTCGTTTAGATGGTTTGAACCTTGGTCGAGATGTGCAGGGAGGTGTTGCCCGATAGCCCTTGCCCTAGTTCTCCCTTGCACGGGTTGAGTGAGTCAAGTTTTCCTCCTGCTCGCCCGGTGGGCTGCTCGCCCAGTGAAGCTCAGTGCTCACTCGCCCGATACACTATGTTTTGCTCGCTCAGTAACCCTACTCGCCCTGCTTTTGTTGCTCAACTATATACCCTGCACGCCCCTGTGTCGCCTGGCAGCTTTGGCTCGCTGGATAGTCCTGCTCGCCCAATGACTTGCTCGCCCGACACTAGATGTGTCGCCCAGTGTTATTGCTCGCTCGGACACGCCCTGCTCGCTTATGTCTTGGCTCGCCCGGCACGCGTGTCGCTCAATACCTAGCTCTGCTCGTTCGGCCCCAGCCGTGTCGCCCGAGACTACCTTGCTCACCCGGTTCTAGTTGGCTCGACCGATACTAGTGCACGCCCGACATCCTCTGCGTGTGTCGCCCGACAGGGCTGCTCGCCTATGCTTTACCCTGCTCGCTCGCTTGCCTTTCACGGTTCAGTACCCGGCTCATTGCTTTGCTCGTTTGCTAACCTGCCCGCTCAGTGTGTCTGCTCGCCCGACACATGAGCTGCTCGCCCGCTAGGGATTAGATAGGAATGGGTCTTCCCGGGATGGCTTTTAGTGAGGGATGTTGGTGTCTCTTGTGAGGGCACGGCCTATCATGAAAAGATGACATGTCGACTATGTTTTTATGACGGCTCGTTGCTTAGGAATGATATTTATGTTTCCTTTAAATGCCAAAGATGATCTTGAAGCATGCATTAGGATTACTTGATAATGTGCTTACTTATATACTTAAAGATGAGGCATGGATGAAATTATTATCATCATGATTGTACTAATAATACACTTAACCCTAATTTGCCACACTATGGTAGTAAATGTAGTCTCTTGATTATTCATCTGGGTATTGAATGATGCTAACCATGCAGGTAATGCTTAGCCCAATGAAAGGCTATGAAAATTGGGTAAATGAACACTGTGATGACAAGTGTATGATGTTCCATGATGATGATGAAAGCCTTGAGAGGCTATGGTACTATGTGATGAGGGATTGAAATCCCATGATATGTGATGATCCCTGAGATGGATCTAGGTGATTGGCAAGAGGCCAAGTAATAACATGTGATGTGAGATCCTTGTGATGGATCAGTGTGATGTAAATTGTAGAGAATGCATAATGTTGAGTTTATGCTGTTTACTTTCTGTTAGATCTTGCATGTTATACAACTTGGTTGAATCTTGCAATCCATCTAAAAGATACTAATTAATCATAATGAAATCTATTATGTAGCTTGCCCTGGCCATAGATTCATCACCAGTCAGGATAGGGTGATGATGAAACGGGTTCTCCTGCGGGTTAACCCGGAGCACATATTTTTGAATATGCGAGGTTTCTCCTAGCATAAAATAGAGAGGTGAAACAAGTGCAGCTGCGGTTGCAGACTCGGATGTGTGATGAGCATGGTGAACATGGCCCATGGCTCCAGATATGTGATATGTTGAGTATGAATGCGTTCATGGCTCCGAGCACGGTGTTTAGACACGTGGCTCAGTTTCTAGCGCCGTGACCTGTACCGAGGCGGGCTAGGCAGAGGGTAGCCTGTGGAGCTGACCTTGTGGCTTATGACCACTTCAAGCACGAGACTGCGGTCCTGCTTTGTGTTCTCATGTACTGACCATGAGGCAGAGAAGGTCTTGGATTCCGACTCTTCCATTGACCTTGTATGGCACCGGCTATGGGCTTCGCAGCCGAAGGTTGGATTTGAACGGTACGGTTCATTTCCTCAGGGCATAATAATAAAATGTAATACGGCCGTTTAATATGTATTGATAAGGCAAACACGAAACATTGGTTGAGGCCTTGTTTGTGTAGTTAACTTTATTTATCTTGCAATTACTATGCATTTCTCCTATGAGGTGAGTTCCATGTATAGTTTATCTTGTCAATCATGTCCCTTTGGGAAATATGTTGGTACAGCTGGTAAGTCTAATGGTATGGATGGCTTTGCATTTCATAAACTGCTTCTGTTATATCCTTTATCGGTAACCTGCTTATATATGATCTTGAGGTCTTGTAGTTTTGACGCGGAGTTATGCCTCCCGCTGGGACAATGTTCAATTGTCTCACTCCGCTAGTTTTCACCCTTTTTAGGTGGTCAAGCTTGTCGTGGTGGTGGTCGCGGAGTGGCGACCGAGCAACGAGAAGATCTGTAGAAGGCAAGCTTTGGAGATGCTGCTGTTTTGATGTTTGGTGTAGAGTCTAGAGTCATCCCTGTACTTTCATGTCCTTGGCAGTGTTTTGACGTTGTTTTACGATGTACGACCGATGTCGTTTGTATATCCTGCTGATGGCCAGATATGGACCTTTATATGTATGAACAGGTGGTGAACTCATGTGTTGACAGGACAGTTGTTTCTCTAAGCTGTGGACATGTATCCAGGCTTGTATGGAGATGTATATAACATGTTTTCTTGCAGGATATGGACTGGAATGTAATATGTTTCTCAGTTTATCAGTTTTCCACAAACGGTTTTAATTAACCCGTGCCTTTGTTAAGCTGTGGTTATGGTGATTTCTGCACGTTTTCGCGTAACACCTCGTTATCTGTGTGATAATGGGATGTGTTGCCACACTTTGACTCAATATTTTTCATAGAAATGGATGCTTTAAATGTGATACAAAAATAATTGTTCAAGATGTTGATTAAGATGATATATTGGAGTTTCTCAAGCATTATGAAATTTACATATGAAGCCATATGGAATTCATAAAATCTATTATCCATAAAATGAGAAAGTATTATGTTAAATTAAATGCATCTCATAAATAAATATGAAACTACCTCACAATTATTTTATCAAAAATGAAAATTGTGATGTCATGTTCATCATATACTTCATTGTCACACTTATTTTGTTTTCTATAATTTTGATTTAAACTAAAAATAATTGTTTTTAAATCAATTTATAACAAGTATTGATATATATTTTTATTATTAACATCTTTAGAAAAAATAAATTAAAAATAATAATTAATTTAGTATGACACGTGCGCACGTGTGTGTTCAATAGTATCTGACAAAACAACACGCTCACCCATCCGTAGTATCATTGATCCCACAGTTCCTTTCTGCCGTTCCCCCGTGTCTCCCTGAGGTCGTGCCGCCGCGAAACAGAACACTGGGACTTCCCGCCGGTTAGCTTTCGCAGCCCTCGGTGATGCGAAAGTCAAGGTCTTGGTGTCATCACTCCCTTGCTGATGCAATATTCAAAATCTTGGTTTGTTCGTTTGATCCCGCTCATCAACCGCTGGCCCACTTCTGTAAGGCCGTTCTCATCCTCCATAGCTGCGGCGGCGTGGACTGACGACGAAGGTCCACGTCGGAAGAACCCTCGGTCCATCTCTCACTATGTCTTCGTCCGAAGTGTGGCTGGAATCCTTAGAAAAACCACAAACTGGGAGTCGGCCGTGGACTCCCTTTGCGCCGCAGCGTCCAAGGAACTCACCCCTGCCACGGCAGCACAGGTCGTTCGTGCCATCAGGAACCCCACCCTGGCGCTCGAGTTTTTCGAGTGGCTCAAACGTAGCGCACACGGAGAGAAGGCTCGTGACGGCGCGGTTTTCTCGGCCGTATTGGAGGTGTTAGCCAGAGTTCCCAGGACGACCCCTTCTCAAGCTGTCGCCGCCGAAACAGTCTTACAAGCGAAGATCTCTCTGGGAACCGGTCCCTCTGCGGCCGACTTCGACCGTGCCCTGCTCGTCTGTGCGCGGGCTAAGCGGTGGGAGCCCGCGCTGGTGCTGCTGCAAGACATGCGCGCCCGCAGTTTCTCACCGAGTGCTGCCTCGTGCAGCGCTCTCCTTGGCGTACTCTTGCGATGCAAACAGCTGGACATAGGGTGGAAGCTACTCGACGAGATACTGGAAGGAAACCTCTGTGTTCTGGACGCGGCAACCGTCAATATCGCAATGAAGGACCTGTGCAAGCAAGGAAACCTAGAGCGCGCGCACCAACTGCTCACGACAATGACGCAGAAAGGTTGCACCCCGGACCTTAACACGTTTAACAACCTGATCAAGGGTTGCTCGGTAAAGGGCGACGTGGAGCTGCTCTGCAGTGTCTTCATGCGTATGCTGGAGATGAAAGTGAAGCCCGATAGCTACACTGTCAACTTGCTGATCAAGGAACTCTGCAAGCAAGGGAGACCCGAAAGAGGGAACGAGCTGTTTAACTACATGAGGGGGCTTGGGTGGGTGGACCGGAAGTTTGTGTACTTTCAGCTGGTGGATTCACTCTGTAGCTATGGATGGTGGCTGAAGGCACTGAAGATTTTTATTAAGATGATCAGGAGAGGGCATCACCCGACCAGTGATTTATATGTTAACCAAACGAGGAGGCTGTGCCTTGGTGGTCGGTTCTCACAGGCATTCCGGCTTAAGGACCTACTCTTCAGCAAGCGGTGCTTACCAGGTATTGATTGTTACAATGGACTGTTGGATGGCCTAAGTCTTGCTGGTAGGATGGATCTAGTAGATAAATTGTTGTTGGAGCTCAACCAAATGGGTCTTGCTCCTGACCGCCAAACACATTATGCTGTTCTTCGGGGGCACTGTCTTGCCAAGAATATGACAGAGGCTCTGGAGTGGTTGGAGAAGATAAGAATTAACAGCTGGCCACCTGAGGAAGAGTCTTGTACTTCTTTAATAACTGGGCTTCTAATGGATGGCAGAGTAAGTGAAGCTCTACATGTAAAGAACTCCTTTCAGGCCGACTGTTTGATCAATTGCTCAGTCTATGCTGCTTTCATCACTGAACTCATGAAAAATGGTGAAGTGACCACAGCAGAGGATTTGTTGAAAGAGGTGATGGCCCAAGAAATCCATCCGAATGACAGAGCTGTCTTCGACGCAGCAATTAGAGGGTACTGCAACTTCAAGGGAGATAGTGAAAGTTGCAACATGCTGAGGGAGATGATTTGCACGAGGTGCAGGGAAGATCCACAGACTTACAGGCCTCTAGTTGAGTCTCTGTGTAAGGCAGGCAGGGTTTCCGATGTTCTTAAATTGTGGGAGGAGATGGTAGAAAGCGGTCATTTACCTGAGGTCTCCAGATCGGTGGTTTGCAGTTTGTGCGAGGATGGACACTTGGATGCTGCTGGGATGATTATAAGCTTAATGTTTGATAGTAATTTAGAACATGATACTGAAATCTTTAGAGTATATCTCTGTAAATTATTCCATAAAGACAGTTCAAATCTTGGGGAATTCTTGCAACATATTATTGGAGAAAATTGATCAAGCATCAACAGCCTGTTTCACATCTCCATGTTTCCTTTCCTTCAATGGATATTTCACAGTCTAAATGATGTGCCCATGTAAGTATTTCATGTTACTGGTTATTATATATGTTAAACTTATGGTGCATGTGAGAAAGAAACACGAAAATGAGAAATTCGTAATGCTTAAAATGTTGGAACTGGAATTTGCACATGAAATACAGAATTGGTATACTACAGCTTATTGCAAGAACAACATTAACTTAGGATAATGCTGAGCAGAATCATAAGGGAAATACCGTGTCATGTATATACGGACATAATTGTTTGTAATATCATTTCAAAGGAATCGAGCTAGCTTTCTGGAAGTTTTCATTTGTGATAGGGAAGACAACCATGTTTCTTCCACCCAAGATTGACTTGGGGGTGATGGTAGTACTGGCTAACTTTGGATAATGCTGAAGCAGGATCATAAGGGACATTTCGTGTCTATATAACCCTATAAAAAGGGTGAATGTGGTATCTGCTATTCCCACCTCTTTGCCTGCATGCATTCACCAAGTAATTAGCTTTGCCCGCTAGCACTTCATTCAAGTCGGTTGCTTTATCCATCAGCTACAGTGTCACATTTCAAAACAACTTATGCTGATGTGTACGTTATGGGTTAATCGAGAGATATGCATCAAAATAATATTAATAACTCTGCAGAAAAAGTAAGTTCCCCGTTCTCCAGTTGATTGATGTTTCCATTAGCTATAGTATGTTAAAGATTAGTTGTCTTTGTCTGTCTTATGTCCCCTTTGTGTTTGTTGTTTTGCCTATATGAGCTTTGTGTACGAAGGACTGCGTGCCGTCCCGCTTCCCTTCAAATTGCGTGCTTTGTCGCTTTTGCCCTTGTTGTAAGTTTGGTTTTACGATCTCCTGTCTTTCTAGAGATCAGGTTGTATACATTCGTTTGATATAAATACAATTGACATCGTCGCTGACAAATGAGCGTGATGTCCTTCCCTTTACTCCCCTCTCAGAATTCAAACATGGTATCAGAGCTTTGAGAGCGTCGTCTCTCGTCGGTCCGAAGATCTTCCTCCATCTAGGGTTTTCTTAACCCTAGAAGTTACGCCAACATCACTTCCCTCTCTTTCTGCTCTCCAATCCTTCATCCTCTTTTTTCTAGATCTCATCTGATCTCACCGGAGCCTCCGTTCTCTGCCTTCGCCTCGCCATCTCAGTGGAGTCACGCGTGATCAAGTCTCAGATACAAGGTCTTCTGGAGCCTTCCGTCTCTTTCTTCGCCCTCAACTTCCCTCTATCGCTGGAATCAGTCTACTTCGCCCGTTCTGGATCTTTGTTGATCCAGATCTGAAGTCCTCAAAGCAAAGAAGAAGTATTCAAGGCCTTCCGTCTCTTTTCTCGCCCTCAACTTCTCTCGATCGCTGGAATCTATCTTTCCGCTCTTTTTAGATCTTCATTGATTCAGATCTGAAGTCCTCTATCAAAGCAAAGAAGAAGAAGTATCAAGGATTACGGTCTGTCTTTCTCTCTCTCTCTTTGCCTGGATATCTGTGTGGTTTCGTTTGCACATCATCGGTTCTGCAATGGCTTCAGAATCTAGTTCCGGCATTTCATCATCCTCCTCAACCGTACCCTCTGTGTATCCATATCCTGTTGCTTTGAACGTCTCAAATTTCTTGACAATAAAATTGAATCTCAGTAATTACCTTCTCTGGGAATCACAAGTCTGAACTCTCACAAAATCATGTTGTCTCGAAGGTTTTCTAGATGGGACAGAAGTACAACCACTACTGTTAATTCAAGATGAAACCGGAATGCCTGATGCAAACCCTAGATACAAGTCGTGGTTGCGTACCGACAGACTCTTGAAGGGATGAATCTCGGGCTCGGTCACGAAAGAAGTGATGGGGGAACTGATTGGCTGTAAAACTTCTCCGCTGAAGTTTGGTTAGCTCTAAGCAGTAAATTTGCTGAATCATCTCAAACCAGAGAATTCGAACTGAAATCTCAGCTGCAATCTTTTACAAAGGGAAATGATACTCTAGACGATTACCTACACAAGTTTAAACATGTGTGTGATCAGTTAAATGCTATAGGAAGCACTGTAACAGACCAGGAACGTGTTTTTACTCTTCTGAATGGTCTTGATAACTCTGACTATGATTCGTCATATCTATGTTGAAGCCGCCTATTCCTAAATATTTTGAGCTTGTGTCCCTTCTACAAGATTTTGAAAGACGAAAATCAAGACGTCCATGGTGCTAACACCTTCTCTGGCCTTCTACTCAAATAAGATGAACTCTGATGCTGGGCAGAATGTTCAGTCTGATTATCGAAACTTTAATAGTGGACTTGGTTGCAAGAACAACAGAGGGAGAGGAAGGACTAATTACCCAATTACTCACAGGGAATATTGGGAAATAGACCAGTCCAGAATGTTTCACAATTCTCATCACAGGGACAAGGGTTTTCTCAAGTTACACAACAGACTGGTGGAATAATTAACAACAGTCAAAAGAATTTTAGAGTACCATTATTTTGTCAGATATGTGGCAAGCGTGGACATGATGCACTTAAGTGTTGGCACAGATTTGCCAATGCTTATCAGAACTCCATTCCACCAAAGGGTTTAACTGATAGTACTACAGCCGCCCTTGCTGCTCTTCGTGTGAATGCTGAGGATTTCACTGATTGGCATGCCGACTCTAGTGCTACCGATCATGTCATACAGAACTCTGGTACCCTTCTTAATCTTTGAATATACAGAGCATGGGATACGATAATGATGGGAAATGGCAACTTTGTACCAATTTCACATACTGGTGATGGGTGTCTTCATAGAATTACAACCATACCTCTGAAGAATGTCCTTGTTGTGCCTGACGTAAAAAGAAAACTTCTATTCGTTTCTAAATTGACATCCACTATTCCTTGCTATGTTATGTTCACTGACAATATGGTTTTTGTTAAGGACAAACAACTCACATGACACTAGCTGAAGGACCATGTCGTGAGAGAATGTACATACTGCCAGTCGCCAGAAATCAACAACTTCTTTCAGATCACAATAATAAAGCTTTCTTCTCAAATAGATGCAATAAGGCCACTGGAGTCACTTGGCATAGACGCCTTGGCCATCCTAATAAAGCTGTTCTACATCAACTTATTCAAGACAAAGAAATACCTAGCTCCTCCACATATCATGATATCTGTAATAGCTGGTGAACTAAGCAAAAGTAGAAAGTTTCCTGTTCTGCATAGTCATAAAAGATCTATTCTTCCTTTTCAAATTGTTCATTGCGATGTCTGGGGCAAGGCTACTGTCTATGAAGCACGGATACTCCAAAACATGTGTCGTACCCGTATCCGATACGTATTGGATACAAATACTCCGTGGATACTCCGGGATACGTATCGGATACTCCTAATCCGTATCCTGCCGTATCCAGGCCGTATCCAGTCGGTTAAAACTAGAAAAAAAATCTAGACATGACATTGTTTGATTAGCATTTGACACCAGCTCATGTCTCAACTCTCTTTGTTAAGTAGTAGCTTACAACAAGGCTGTCATAGTTGCTTCCTTGAAGTAGTTCAAGGTTAGTCACCATTCCTCTTGCTAAATGCCAATCTTCCTTCCTCTCTTTATTGTTTGTATCTCCTTTGTTTTTTGGGATTTCACTTTTTAAAGAACTTCGATATGTAAACTGGATTTTTGTTTGTTCTTTATTGCAAACCAATTCATTCACCTTTACATGGTACTTTCAGATGCTTTCCCTGCTAAGGTGCTAGTTTTAAGCACGTTGATGTCCTCCATATTTTATGAAAGGATTCAATTTAGTATTGTTGGGTTAACATGCCTCTTGTTTTGGTGACTAAATCCATTGTGATTTATTCTGGATTTGTATCTAGACAATATCTATTTCATCTCCTTTGAAGATAATCATTGCATCCCCATCCTTATGTCTCCCCCTATGAAGCACCGATATTCCAAAATAGGTGTCCTAGCAATACTTAATACATATTTGATGCTAATACTCCCTAGATACTCTTTAATACATACCAAATACTTCTTAAGTCGTATTTCTTTTTTTATTAGCAGGATATGACCTCAATGCAGCCATGATACAACCAACCCATTTAGCAGCCAAGACCCAAGAGAGCACCCCACTCGTGTGATCCCTCAAAATCCCAAAACCATGTGACTTCCAACTCTAGACTCCCATCATTGTGATTTGAGAATGAAATTGGTATTGTCTGTTAAACTTTTAAAATAAAGATTAAAAAAAACGGTTATACCCATGTTGTACCCGTATCTTATATTTTTTGAAAATTGTCATATCCCCGTACCGCATCCGTACCCGTATCCATTTCTGTATCTATATTCATGCTTCATAGTAGCTAGCTATACCCTGAGAGAAGATAGTTTGGTATCACAGATGACACAACTCACTTTGCAACACAACATTACATGATACATGAAATGTGAAAGGTTTAGAATATGATATTATCTATGTCTTTCTGTAACTTGTCTCACATTAATATGAATGAAAGACCCCTTTTTAAATCATTGTTTGATATTATGGTATTGGTTTCCATTTTCTTTAGAAATATTATGATTTTTTAATGAAATTTGATTGTCTTCATCTATTTTTAAATAAATATATTGATTATTTTTAAAAATATTAAATAAATATTAAAAAATTGTCATATCCATGACGTACCCGTATCCTATATTTTCGAAAATTGTCGTATCCTCGTACCCGTACCCGTATCCGTATCCGTGCTTCCTAGGCTCCTGTATAGTCAATTCATAAACAACACTATTATGTCCTTTTAATTGATGACTGCACGAGATTAGCTGGATTTCTCCTATGAAATATAAAAGTGACTTTCCTGCTATTTTTATCTCTTTCTATAATATGGTTTTCAATCAGTTTGGTTGCACTATCAAAGTCTTTCAAAGTGATGGAGGAGGAGAATTTGTTAACCATCAGTTGAACCAATTCTTTAACAAGAAAGGAATAATTCATCATCGTTCTTGTCCTTATGATCCTTAATAGAATGGAGTTGTGGAGAGAAAACATCGGCCCATTGTTGAATTAGGTCTTTCTATGATGTTTGAAGCATGATTGCCAAAGTCATTTTGGTCTGATGCTTTCTGCACTGCTAACTATCTGATAAATCGTCCTCCATCTCCTAATCTTAATAATAAGTCTCCGTTTGAATTACTTTATCACACAAAGCCCACTTATGATTATCTGAGAGTTTTTGGCTCTTTATGCTATCCATATTTAAGAGCCTATACCCAAGACAAACTAGATCCTCAATCTCTACCTTGTATTTTCCTTGGGTATAGTAATCACTACAAGGGATACAAATGCTTTCACCCATCAAGCAACCAAGTATATGTGTCAAAGAATGTTGTCTTTAATGAGCAGTATTTTCCATATAAACATGATTCTTTGTGTAATCCTATTGAATGTCTTTTCATGAGCAATTTAGACGATCATGATTGGCATCCTCTCTCTTCGCAGGATAATACTAACTTTCAGCAAGAGAAAACTGAACGTTCTCACCAACCTACTTCTTCAAATGTAAATAACATTTGTAGCACAGACTTAGAACAATATACCACATGCGAAAATGTTGTCTCACGCAGACCTACTGATATTGATAGGCCTATTCATGCAAATGATGATCCCTCTGCTCAAATTGATCACAATGCTAATGTGATTGCTGACAGTAACTCATCATTAATGTGATAGGCCTGACTCTCTACAAGGCGCTGAGTTCAGTCCTACTGAGGAACATCATAGTGACATTTCTGACAGTAGGGGTTCTCCACAAGTTGACCTCACTGTTAGTGATACGATTTCTTCCTTATCAACTGGAATTTCTCGTGAACAACCTGGTACTCACTCATCACATGATAACCGGAGGGAAGTCTGGTATAGTGAAGCCTAATCCTAAGTATGCCTTGAATATTTGCAGTGTTCCTTTCACACCTTGTACCATCAAAACAGCTTTACAACATTCAGGATGGAAAGAAGCAATGAAATCTGAACTACAGGCCTTATAAAAGAACAACACGTGGAGCTTGGTTCCTGTACAAGATCACATGAACGTTGTTGGATGTAAGTGGGTCTTTAAAACAAAATTGAATGCCTATGGGTCGTTAGACAGACTCAAAGCTAGACTTGTCACAAAAGGGTTTCATCAAGAAGAGGGTATTGACTACATGGAAACATTCAGTCCTGTTATAAAATCACCCACTATTAAAAGTATTCTATCTCTGGCGACCTCCTACAAATGGAGTATCAAGCAGCTTGACGTGTGTAATGCCTTCCTAAATGGCATCTTAGACAGATGTTTTTATGACACAACCGCCTGGATTTATTGATCCTACCAAGCCCACTCATGTCTGCAAACTCCACAAAGCTCTGTATGGACTAAAACAGGCCCCACGAGCCTGGTACAGTCGCATTAGTCATTTTCTTCTTGAATTAGGCTTCAAGTCAAGCTCTGCAGACTCCTCTCTATTTGTTTATTACACAGCAGAAATTGGTCTATTTACTCTTGTATGTTGATAACATTCTCATAACTGGTAATGATAACTCCACTGTTGATGATTTCATTAAACAACTGGAAACAGAGTTCTCTCTACGAAATTTAGGAGATGTTCATTATTTCCTTGGGATACAAGTCGAAGAGAACAGTGATGGACGCCTTCTTCATCAAAGTAAATATGCCTATGATCTGCTACATCGTGAAAATATGCTTGATTGCAAACCTATCTCAACTCCAGTCAGTCCCTCGTTTCTTCGTGAACAGATCAAGCAAGAAGGTGAACCTCTACCTGATGCTTCCGAGTACAGAAGGATAGTAGGCTCTCTTCAATATCTCACTCTCACACGACCAGATATTACATATGGGGTTAATTTGGCTTGTCAATATCTGCATCAACCAACTGTCGTTCACATGATGCTTGTCAAACACATTATGCGCTACATTAAAGGGACGATACATAAAAGCATTCAAATTTATTCTGATTCAAGTTTGCCTCTTACGGCCTTTTCTGATGCAGATTAGGCAGGTTG
This sequence comes from Alisma plantago-aquatica, assembly GCA_963693085.1. NCBI lineage: Eukaryota > Viridiplantae > Streptophyta > Magnoliopsida > Alismatales > Alismataceae > Alisma > Alisma plantago-aquatica. Next base: position 911,449,513 of record OY856410.1, read on the forward strand.
CCCCTTGACTAGACGAAGCACAAGTGGTTATTGTCTCTTTCTAGGCAGAACTTGTGTGTCTTGGTCTTCTAAGAAACAAACAACTGTTGCTAGATCAAGTACGGAATCCGAGTACATGTCTATATCTATCACTGCAGCTGAGCTAACGTGGTTTTCCCAGTTATTTCGTGACATCCATTTTAAACAGATGCAACCAGCTACTCTCTTCTGTGATAATCTAAGCGCTTTGTACCTTACTGTCAATCCTATTCTACATGCGCGGACGAAACATATTGAAATTGACTATCATTACATCAGGGAAAAGGTGGTACTTGGTCATATCACTGCCAAGTTCGTCAACTCAAAAGATCAACTTGCTGACCTCTTCACAAAGGTTGTACAAAAGCAAACATTTAAGTTCCTGATCAACAAAGTGGCTCTTCGCTTCTCTCGCCACCAGTTTGCGGGGGAGTGTTAAAGATTAGTTGTCTCTGTCTGTCTTATGTCCCCTTTGTGTTTGTTGTTTTGCCTTCAAATTACGTGCTTTGTCGCTTTTGCCCTTGCTGTAAGTTTAGTTTTACGATCTCCTGTCTTTCTAGAGATCAGGCTGTATACATTCGTTTGATATAAATACCAATTGACATCGTCGATGACAAATGACCGCGATGTCCTTCCCTTTGCTCCCCTCTCAGAATTCAAACATAGTACACAAGTTCAAACAGAAAAAAACACTCATCTCGGTACATCGTCTTTGTAGTTTCCACTAAATATATTGTGCTGGCATGTGTACTGCAAATATATAAATATTATAGTTGTATGTATTCTTCTGTAAAATATTCAATTAATAGTTTATTGGTAAGATGATTGTGTGCACATCGGTGCAGTCAGTCTCTGTACTCTACCAATGTGATTGCGTATCAACCAGTCTACTATGTCTGTGTCCTTTGGAGGGAGTTCGATGTTAATTAAACTGTTCTCGCTTAACGAAATGTATATAAATTATTGTTTAAGTAGTTAGTACTAATCATGAACTTGATCGAAAATACACTTTAATTACATGTCTATCTGGTTATTAGTCCGACTTAGTGTGTCTATGTCTATCTGGTTATTAGTCCGACGTAGTGTGTTTATGTACTCAGACGTAGTGTGTCTATATAAATGATATTATTTCAATATTTTGAGTATTAGATTATTTTATTTGTTTAATACATGCTTAGCACGTATTTTTTGCTGGTCATGTAAATATGGACATAATTGTTTAGAATATCATTTCAAAGGATTTGAACTAGCCTTCTGAACGTTTTTATTTGTGGCGGGGAAGAAATCCATGTTTCTTCCACCTAAGGTTGACTTGATGTGATGGCAGTTGTTATAACCTCAATTTTCCAAATTATGTAATGAGCTTTGTAAATATCAATTAAAGATAAATGAATTTTCATGATTGATTGAAATGGATTCCATGAATGATTGTTTGTATATTGCTTAATGGGCCTTGTTTTAATTGAAGCCCAAATTGATATAATCAAAGAATACATAAAGAATTCCATAAAATAAGGAATAGGATATGGAATATTTCCCTAAAAATAAGAATGCGAGATAATGGATATCTTGGAGTGCAAGGAACTCAAAACCAAGAAATAATGATAATAAGATTAGGGAAAAGATGGAAAGTGTGTTTAATATAATAATAACTTGGAAAAGGAATCGAGACTTGATCATTATGACACCAAATTTGGAGGGATGAAAGATAACACTGAATTCGAGTTTCCCTCAAAATTTGAGAAGAAAATACTAATCCAATTGGGAGATACGAATTTTCTAAGAATCAATGGGAATAGGAATTGAAATTCAATATTAATTGGAATTTGTTTCCTATTCGGATTAGAACTAAGTTAACCCATAGGTGGTCGTCCTAGGGCATGAATACTCGCCCTATATAAAGGGGGGTAGGGCCCTAGTTCGAGTGCAAGAGAGGGAGAGAGAATCCCACACGTTCTTCTTGCCCTTAAACCCTAGCTATGAGGTTTAGTATGATAAGGAGGTCTGGTGGCGACAAGGGTGGATTGTAATATCATCATTGATGCCCCAAGATGACAAGAAGATGCTTTCCCATCTCGGCCGTGCCCTGGACAAAGCACATCAGCTGCCGCATGGTTGCAGCACCTGCTGTGGGTCGCATGGCGACCTTGCTCCAATCTGCTGCACTAGTCGAGTTCTGGGCGGCTCCCCAAGGACGACGGAGGACGGCGGAGCTGGGGGAAAGGTTGAAGGCAGCAACCGGGGACCGAGGAGCCGGAGAAGGGCCGGCGCACAGCTGCAGATCGCAGCTAGGGCGGCGCCGCT